>JAQMRL010000020.1:49840-649840 GCA_035578175.1 Catonia carolina | reverse complement strand
AAATATTTCAAAAAATAAACTAACATTAGTAATAAAACATTAGAAATAAACAAAAAACTAACCTCAATAAACATAACCTAATTTTAATCATGAGTCAAATACGCAAAATGAAAATCGAACTCAGTTTTGCTTAAAAATACGGAAAATCACTCTTTCTCTCTAAACTAGGCTTTGTAGAGAATAATGCTCTAAATAAAAGTTGTAGATCTTTTAATTTTCTATAAATTTAATTATATACTCTTTTGTCGTTAAATGCATACTAAGGCCGAAATCTTAAAAAAATCAATTTTTCACACATTTTCGTGAGAAAAAAACAGAAAATCGCAAATTACCGCTAAACTAAGCGTTATACAAAAAATTGTTTGAAATAAAAGTTGTAGGATTTTAAATTCTCTACAATTTTTATTATATATAAATTGTTGCGCTAAAATGCATATTAAAGCCGTAATCTTAAAAAAACAACGTTTTTACGAGAAAACACCCTCACCAAGAATTTCAGCACACATGACGCCTACCCTATCTTGTAGAGAATAAAAAATTGAGTAAATGAGGCGATTTAAAAAAAAATCGTATGACCAGTTTTTGAGAAAATCACAAAAAAGTGAAAAATTACACGAATAAACTACTACTTCCGGTTGACCGATTTTGATGAAAATGTTCGTGTCAGGTCCGGTAAGGGTATGTAACTTAAGTTTCACGTTTCAAGTTCGTACGACGTTCCGTTCTTGAGATATTTAGTATACACACACACAGACACACGGACACACAGACCAATCGCTAAAAACATGTTTGTGTGGGTTCAGGGGGTCTGAAAACGTATAGATCCGGTGAAAACTCGATTTCGAAAAATCGACATGAAAACAATACTTTCCTTTCTCTATTATATTCATATAGGCAAGAGAAAGTAAAAATGTGTCGCTTCTTAGATATTTACTATAGTCCATGTAATTTCAATAGAAGCTTCCGTAACAAGTATTTTCACTGCCACACATGTAAAGTGGTTGCAGCAGTTTGTTTAGTGTGCTGCAAAACGTACTACTACTTCCATACTCTTGATTATAAACAAATTAGTAATAGGCACAAATCACCAACTATTTTTAATTTTTACTTTCTCTTGCCTATATGAATATATAGGAAGGAAAGTATTGCTTTCAAGTCGATTTTTCGAAATCGAGTTTTCACCGGATCTATACGTTTTCAGACCCCCTGAACCCAAAAAACATGTTTCTAGCGATTGGTCTGTGTGTGTGTCTGTGTGTGTATACAAAATATCTCAAGAACGGAACATCGTACGAACTTGAAACGTGAAACTTAAGTTACATACCCTTACCGGACCCGACACGAACATTTTCATCAAAATTGGTCAACCGGAAGTAGTAGTTTATTCGTGTAATTTTTCACTTGTTTGTGATTTTCTCAAAAACTGGTCCTATGATTTTTTTTAAAATCGCCTCATTTAATCAATTTTTTATTCTCTACAAGATAGGATAGGCGCCATCTTGGTTGAAATTCTTGGTAAGGGTGTTTTCACGTAAAAACGTTGTTTTTTTAAGATTACGGCTTTAATATGCATTTTAGCGCAAAAATGTATATAACAAAAGTTGTAGAGAATTTAAAATTCTACAACTTTTATTTCAAACATTTTTTTGTGTAACGCTTAGTTTAGCAGTAATTAGCGATTTTCTGATTTTTTCTCACGAAAACGTGTGAAAAATTGATTTTTTTAAGATTTCGGCCTTAGAATGCATTTTACGACAAAAGTGTATATAATAAATTTTATAGGAAATAAAAAGATCTACATTTTTTTAATTCGAGCAGTTTTCTCTACAGAGCCTAGTTGAGCGTGAAAGATTGATTTTCCGTATTTTTAGGCCACACTGAGGTTGATTTTCATTTTGCGTGTTTCTCTCATGATTGAAATAAGGTTATGATTTTGAGGTTAGTTTTTTGTTTATTTCTAATGTTTTATTACTATTGTAAGGTTTATTGTTAATTATTTGCATTGGCAAGAGAAAGTCGTGTGAGTGTTTCACACCAGATTTTTACTTTTATTGATATATTACTTTAATGTCAAAATAAATACTTTATAAATCAGAATGTCAAATTATTTTAGTTAATTAATTACAGATTGTATTATACTCTGCAGTGTTTGCTTTTATAACTGTCAACACAAAATGTAAGGCTGTTTCTATTTTAAAGACATATAAAAATATACATAGCCTTTTATAAATGTATATGATTATAATTATTACAGTACCAATAAATTCACCAGTTCAATTTGAGTTTCCGTTCAGTGCACAAGAGATTAACGTGTACGCAGTACCGGTCAACGATTAGTGAAAAACGTAATTTACGAAGCCAATCCAAAAACATTATTTACAGTGTGTATAATAACTTTAAAAGAATTAAATTCATACGAAAGTATTAAACACCGGTAACAATTTAGAGGCATACTTTTCTAACAACCAGTACATTTATGCTGACCACTCGGAATAAGAAGGAGGAGGCAAGTAGAAGGAGAGGGAACGTGTGCAGTGCAAGCTTCTATTGAAGTTACATGTACTATAATTCTGCAGTTTGGTTTATAACACACCCAACGATCCTGGCCAGTGGTGTTCAGTATCATAGCGTGTCCACTTTAACAAGTGCGCGGATTATGCAGTATTCCTTTCTCTTGAAGGAAACGTAAATTATATCTCTTTCCTTATTTGAAAAATCTGGTGTGAAACACTCACACAACTTTCTCTTGTCAATGCAAATAATTAACAATAAACCTAACATTAGTAATAAAACATTAGAAATAAACATAACCTAATTTTAATCATGAGTGAAAGACGCAAAATGAAAATCAACCTCAGTTTGGCTTAGAAATACGGAAAATCACTCTTTCTCTCTAAACTAGGCTCTGTAGAGAAAAATGCTGTAAATAAAAGTTGTAGATCTTTTAATTTTCTATAAATTTAATTATATACACTTTTGTCGTAAAATGCATACTAAGGCCGAAATGTTAAAAAAATTGTTTTTTCTCACGTTTTCGTGAGAAAAAAACTGAAAATCGCAAATTACCGCTAAACTAAGCGTTATACAAAAAAATGTTTGAAATAAAAGTTGTAGGATTTTAAATTCTCTACAATTTTTATTATATATAAATTGTTGCGCTAAAATGCATATTAAAGCCGCAATCTTAAAAAGAAAATGTTTTTACGTAAAAACAGCCTCACGCAGAATTTCAGCAAACATGGCGCCTACCCTATCTTGTAGAGAATAAAAAATTGAGTAAACCAGGCGATTTTTAAAAAAATCGTAGGACCAGTTTTTGAGAAAATCGCAAAAAAGTGAAAAATTATACGAATAAACTACTACTTCTGGTTGACCGATTTTGATGAAAATGTTCGTGTCGGGTCCGGTAGTGGTATGTAACTTAAGTTTTAAGTTTCAAGTTCGTACGATGTTCCGTTCTTGAGATATTCTGTTCACACACAGACCAATCGCTAAAAACATGTTTTTTGGGTTCAGGGGGTCTGAAAACGTATAGATCCGGTGAAAACTCGATTTCGAAATATCGACATGAAAACAATACTTTCCTTCCTATATATTCATATAGGCAAGATAAAGTAAAAAAATAGGAGCCAATTCCAAAAGTTTCATTATGTATTGAAGAGAACACGTGCAAAGCAAACAACCAACTAATGTGTATTAAGGGTGCGCTCTACCTCTGCCGCGCCGCTCAATGTAAGGGTTTAGATGATTACAACCAACTCGGTTGATATGCAAGTCATAATTAAAGTTTGACATGCCATTTAAAGCTTAAAATACGCTCCATTTACCAGTTAAATTTTTTTGTATGAGCATTAAGTTTAAGCTTTAAAAAATTAAAGTAAATCTCTTAAAGTTGTAAAGTTTTCTAAAATAATTTCTAAAGATAGGAAAGTATTTGTCGCAAATTAGTCTGTATCAGTAAAAAGAATATCATTTTTAGATTCTAAAAATATAAACTTTAACGTGTTTACTTATTTGTCAGCGGGGATGTCTTGCAATCCAAAAAACCTTTACAAGCACAAATTTTCCAGCCGTTCGATGGCGTTCCGAGCTGACAGTTACGGAACTACTACACATTACATTATCTGCTAATCAAGGACATTTCCCCTCAGCTTGATTTCGCTCTAGGTCATACAACGTTGCCGGATAGAGTAATACGTTTGTCTCCTGTAGACTGTTTACTCCCGTTAGTATTTGTTTTGACAGAAGTAAAATTAATCGCTCACCCAACCTACACAAAGATTAACTTTAATTGATTATGAAAAGGATAATTGTTCGTTTAGGAAAATATTATACTGTTAGACCTACTGATTGTTATTTCTGTAATTAATTGGTAGCCTACTGTTCGGATAAAACAAATATTTTTTTATTTCTAATTTTTTCTAATAATAATTTTAAAATTAAATTTTTAAAATTTAAAAACAGGTATTTTTACTTTCTTTTGTTCTATGTGAATATAGCCTATAGGAAGGAGAGTATCGTTTTCATGTTGATTTTTTTAAACGAGTTTTCACGGGCTATATATACGTTTTTAGGCCCCCTGCAGCCAAAGAACATGTTTTCAGCGATTGGTCTTTGAATGTGTGTGTGAACAAAATATCTAAAGAACGTAATAACGTACGAAGTTGAAACTTGGAATTTAAGTTACACACTACTAAAGGGGGCCCGACACGACCATTTTCATCAAAATCGGTCAACCGGAAGTAGCAGTTTCTCGTAAAATTTTTCACGCTTTTGCAGTTTTCTCAAAACCGGTCCCTACGATATTTTTATTAATTGCCTCATTTACCACATTTTTATGCTTTACAAGATAGCGTAAGCGCCATGTCTGCTGACATTCTTGGGGAAACTATAAACTAAATTTACTATTTATATATTATTAGCTGTATTTAGTTTTACTATGTTAGCGGTAATGTCATTTACTACATAATGCTATGTAAAAATTTACTAATGTATAATGTAGGCAGTAGTGTAATTTACTATTTTTGCGGTATTTAGTTTTGTTTCATTTATTATCGTAGGTCTACTAGGTTTTTAATTGTTAGTTTCAGTTTATAGATTGTAATAGCTGTGTCTGTTTTTGATAATATGTACGTGTACCATTTTTTGTTAAATGGTAAATATTTATTGTCTGTAATACGAGTAGGTATTAAATGTGGAATGATTATTGTTTTTAATTTGGTTAATTAATGTTTGTTATTTGGAGAGATATTGATTTATGTTGTTAAATTAAAAACGTGATGCAGATATTTTAAAAAAATCCCTTTGCACTAAAACGACCAGTATAAAATTATGAAAAATATTCGTTCTTGATGATTCGATAATTTTTCTGGGTAAACATAATGAAAACTTAATTTTTTTCATTGTAGTAATTTTTTTTCGTAACTTTGCTATTCTGCTATTTCTTGTATTTTTTACTGGTATTTACGAGTACTTTTGCATTGCGCATCGCTTCATCAAGTTAAAAATACATAAAACTTAAAAATTGTATGAAGAAAAATTATTATTCATAAATGGCAATTGGAACTAAAATTTATTTACTATAGATAACTTTTACTTATGCAGTAGACCCTCTGTTAATCCACTTCTGTTATCCGACTCTCCGAGTTAACCGTTGAACCCCCTGCCGACCACTAAAACTCCGGTTTTGTTTTTTAAGGTAAAAAAGTTTTTTAACTCATGAGCTGATGTAAACTATTTTTCTTATAATTTTGTACGATACTTACATTACTGCATTAATCTTATTAGGGCCTATATTAGTTAAGTACAATAGTAGTAGACCAACATGCGAAGGACAGATTTTTATAAACTCTTGACGTTTTACATTTGAAAAAGCGGACAGATTACACAGCGTGCTGTGGCCAAACAAACAAAAATTACAAGTTATGTTAAACAAAAGTAATCCACTGAATCCTTTAACTTTGTTATGTTATTTGTGTAGTACCTATACTTTATTACATAGTTAGTTTATTTTCGTATCAGCATATTTTTGTGTGTAAATCGTGTGCGTGTACAGTACAGTGTAAATAATAACAAGAGTAGGGGTAATGTTTTACAAAAATCATAGAAAAAATTATTTATTTAAACATTATTTACAAATTATTTAACATTACATTATTTAAACATTAGACAAATACCTCTTCGGTTAAACTGAGCTTTTCACTTGACCGACTACCCGTCGGTCAGCACTAAGTCGGTTAACAGAGGACCTACTGTGGTAGATTTTAACCAGTAATCATTATTAAATTGTGTTAATTCTTTTATTAAATTATCACTACATATTAATGTTTCTATTTCAATTTTCTCCGAAGTTTGAATTTTGTATTTCTTGTAAATTGTTTCCAAAAGTTATGTGTTTTAATATAAAAAATGTATCGTTATTTATTTGAATGTGTTATGTATTATTATATTTTTGTTTAACATATTTTATACGCTTGTAAATATTCTTAAAATCATTTTTAAAAGGACTTAGATATTATCCTGATGTAAAAATTATCACAATCTTCTGAATCACATTTTGATCTTATAAACACCTGGTTCTTCATATAAACTAAATTTACTATTTATTATTAGCTTTATTTAGTTTTACTATGTTAGCGGTAATGTCATTTACTACATAATGCTATGTAAAAATTACCTAATGTATAATGTAGGCAGCAGTGCAATTTACTATTTTTGCGGTATTTAGTTTTGTTTCATTTATCATTGTAGGTCTACTAGGTTTTTAAATGTAAGTTTCAGTTTATAGATTGTAATCGCTGTGTCTGTTTTTGATAATATGTACGTGTACCATTTTTTGTTAAATGGTAAATATTTATTGTCTTATAGGTATTAAATGTGGAATGATTATTGTTTTTAATTTGTTTAATTAATGTTTGTTATTTGGAGAGGTATTGATTTATGTTGTTAGTAAACAGGCTGGTTTTAAATTATGGTAAAATGATTTTGTAAATTATTGTAGAGCTAAAAATAAGAAAAAAGTTCATATAAACATAATGTCCGCAAACGCTTCATTTGCGAGTTACAGCTAACGAAAAATTTCGCCCTGATTTCAGTTCCTCTGGTGAAAAACAGTTTTACTGAATTTTTTGGGGGCTAATTTTTGCATCAAATATGGTGGATATAGCCTATATGGAAAATATCACAACCTACATTAAAGTTCAATAGTTCTAGTAGGGCCAACATGCAAAGGACAAGTTTGTATAAAATCTCATTACGACGTTTTACATCTGAAGGAATGGAGCGACTACGCTGTGTGCTGTGGCTAATGAAACAAAAATTACAAGTTGTGTTAAACAAAAGTGATCCATTGAATTTTTTAACTTTTTCATGTTATGAGTATATAGCATTTTACATTGTTACTTTATTTTGATATCAGCATATTTTTTGTGTGTAACTCATGTGCGTGTATAATAATAACAAGAAATTGTGTTTATTGGATTCGAAATAAAATTAAAACAATTTTTAGGCTATAATGTACTCGTATATAGTATAAACTTCAGTTCAAAAACACATCTCGGCATGTTTCCAGCCGTCTGCCGTCTTCAGTGTATATAAATACGGTACATGTAAATTACGTGAAATAAACACACATTTCAAAGTAAAGCACGCATGTCAATGTAACAATGAAATAAGTACAAATCAGCATTATAATAAACCTATGCAATTACTGCTACATTTTAGAGTTTTAATAGGGGTTATTTTATACAAAAATCATAAAAAAATTGATTTATTTATTTATTTAAACATTCATTAACAAATACCCTTCGGTTGACTACCCGTCGATTAACAGAGGGCTTACTGTAATCAATGTTAACCAGTATAAAATCATTAAATTAGTTATTAGTGATTTAATCATTATTAAATTGTGTTTGTTCGTTTATTAAATTATCATTATTGTTCTTTATCTCAATTTTCTCTAAAGTTTGAATTTTGTATTTGTTGTTTTTTGTTTCCAAAACAGTTAGTGTGTTACTATAGAAAATGTATGGTTATTTATTTGAATGTTTTCTGCATTATTAGATTTTTGTTTACCATATTTTATAAGCTTTTAAATGTTCTTGAAATAATTTTTAAAGGACCTAGATATCAACCTGATGTAAAAGTTATTACAATCTTCTGAATCACATTTGATCTTATAAACACCTGCTTTTACATAAAAACTAAATTTACTTTTTAGCGGTAGTGTAATTTACTATATTAGCGGTATTTCGTTTTGTTTCATTTATTATCATACTAAGTTTTTAATTGTAAGCTTTAGTTGATTTGTATTCTAATCGCTGAGTGTGTTCTTGTAATGTGGAGTGATTATTGTTTTCAAATCCACTCACAAAAAATACCACTAAAAATTGTTACAGTCGTCTTAGCAGCATTCAAGTAAAATGTTTATTTTTACAATAGGCTATATCTTTCCAGCTTTCGAGTAGTTTTTTCTAGAAAACGAGCGCGTTAAACTTTTTTAAGTGAACTGAAATTTTTAAGAGAAGTAAACAAAAAGCGATATCTGTAGGCCTACATAAAAAGTATAAGTTACAGAAATATTTTTGTAATTAGGAAGAGTATTTTGTTACGCTTGCTAATAAAATGTCACAACATTTAGTTGAACATAAAATAACAAAGAAATAAAATAATTTCTAAAGGAAATAAAATAAAAATTAAAGGAGGCCTAGGTTAAAAATTAGATTTCTTTAAATTAAACGTGTCTTCGTTTTTAAATTCGTAAGAACCAAATTGAATACATGAAAGTTCATTGAATTTTAAAATATAATAATTATTAAAACTTAAATTCTGTACAGATACTAATATTAATTTGTAAATGAAAGTAAGAGTTCCGTTTGATTTTATATTATTTATGAGAGTAGAATATTTAATATTTTTATTATGAGTTTTTAAGAACCTGTAACCAAATTATACCTAACAATATAAGTTGTAATACAAATATTTTTTAGTAATAATTTAGTAGTAGAGTAAGTAGTCTTAGAATTCGGCAATCTAGTTTTATTTCATATGGTTGACATCATTCGATGTTATAGAGTCAGCCTTTTGGCAACACCGGACCACAGATGCTCGCATGCATAACAGCACACGTTGATCTACAGCTCCCTACTACTGCCTTTAAATGCCCCCACTTTTACCTACACAATACTGAGATTATGAGAGCGCACCTAGCGGTAGCAACTGAAATCGCTCGGCGATTTTCTCGTACTTCTGAGGCGCACCCTTAATAAACGGATCTTCTCTGTTATATGCCTACCACTTATTAACTCCAGTTTCCCTTGTGCCAAAGTGATTTTAATTTGAACAAAACTATCAGTTTCCTAATTATATATACCCGAGTTTGAATTGTTGCATCTCCAAAATGTTTAGCCGGATTTCAACACACTTAACATGAAAATTTAGCTCATTTTATTCTGCGTTGACCTATTACAGTCCTTTATTTTTACTATCTCTTGCATATATGAATATATAGGAATATAAGAAAGTATTGTTTTCATGTCGATTTTTCGAAATTGAGTTTTCAACGGATCTACGCGTTTTCAGACCCCCTGAACCTAAAAAACATGTTTTTAGCGATTGGTCTGTGCGTGTGTGTGAACAGAATATCTCATGAACGGAATATCGTACAAACTTGAAACTAAGTTAGATACTACTACCGAACCCGAGACGAACATTTTCTTCAAAATCAGTCAACCGGAAGTAGTAGTTTATTCGTGTCATTTTTCACTTTTTTGCAATTTTCTCAGAAACGAATAAAACAGCAGAAATGTTTCATTTGTGCTCAGTGGTTGTGTGCGTGCATACGCTCACATATTGACTGCGTTTGAGAAGAACGCGTGCTATGTAGTGCAAACCTTCATTCAACAGTGGGAGAACTATGGCACAAGGGGAACTGGAGTTAATAGTGGTAGGCATATAACAGAGAAGATCCTAATAAACATGCAAACAATATCTACAATATTAATGATAGTGAGTGGGAGTCATCAGTCATAACAGTAAAGATGCGTTTACACAAGGCCACTTTAAGGTTAGCTACACATGATGTGATGCGAAATAACAGAATAGGTCCAATGTTTATACTTTCTCTTGCCTATTGTTTTCATGTCGATTTTAACATATCCACTATTCACCGGATCTACACGTTTTCAGACCCCGTAAACCCAAAAACCAAGTTTTTAGTGATTGGTCAGCGTGTATGTGTATGTGTGTGCATGTGTGTGTGTGTGTGTGTGTGCGCGCGCGCGCGCGCGCGTGTGTGTGTGTGTGTGTGTGTGTGTGTGTGTGTGTGTGTGTGTGTGTGTGTGTGTGTGTGTGTGTGTGAACAGAATATCTCAGTAACGGAACATCGTAAGAACCTGAAACTTGAAACTTAAGTTACATACCACTACCGGACCCGACACCAACCTTTTTATCAAAATCGGTCAACCGGAAGTAGTAGTTTATTCGTGTAATTTTTCACTTTTTTGCGATTGTCTCAAAAACTGGCCCTACGTTTTTTTTTAAAAATCTTCTTATTTACTAAATTTGTTATGCTCTCCAAGATAGGGTAGGCGCCATGTCTGCTGAAATTTTTGGGGAGAATGTTTTCACGTAAAAAAATTGTTTTTATTTAAGATCGCGACTTAAATATTCATTTTAGCGCAACAATGTACATAATAAAAGTTGTAGAGAATTTAAAATCCTACAATTTTTATTTCAAACATTTTTTTGTATAACGCTTAGTTTAGGCGGTAATTAGCGATTTCCTGTTGTTTTCTCACGAAAACGTGTGAAAAATTGATTTTTTAAAGATTTCGGCCTTAGTATGCATTTTACGATAAAAGTATATATAATCAAATTTATAGGAAATTAAAAGATATACAACTTTTATTTAGAGCATTTTTTTCTACAGACCCTTGTTTAGCGTGAAAGAGTGTTTTCTGTATTTTTAGCTAAACTGAGGTTGATTTTCACTTTACGTCTTTCCCTCATGATTAAAATTAGGTTATGTTTATTGAGGTTAGATTTTTGTTTATTTCTAATGTTTTATTACTAATTTTAGGTTATATTGTTAATTATTTGCATTGGCAAGAGAAAGTTGTGTGAGTGTTTCACACCAATTATTTTTTAATTTTTTTAACTACACTGAAATTTTTTGATGATATTTGAAATATGTTTTTCAATTTCAATGTTGGTAAATTTGCCAATTTTCATTTGGACCACCCTGTTGTTTTGAACGGACCAAATAACAAACAGAGGTTGGCCTTGATGACTGCAGAGAACAATACGAGGGTGGACTCCCAGCTCTGATTTAAAATTCAAACACCCAAACTAACCTAACGTAACCTAAGATTTATAACAAAATAATTCTTCATGTCGCACTGTTTCTCTCGCGGAAATCAACGTTACTGTCAATTCACCAAAACTATAACAATTTTAACGCCTGACGTAATAAGAGAGTGTATAACTTCAACGTGCGTGCGTGTGTGTGTGTGTGTGTTTTGAGTATCATCCTCCTCGCCTATCATGGCGCCTTGGGTTCGAATCCCATTCAGGCACGGCATATTTTCATACCATACAAATCATTTCATCCTTTACAGTCTGCATTACCAGTAAATGCAGAACAGTCGGACGTTAATAAAAAGCAAAATCTGGTATGAAACACTCACACAACTTTCTCTTGCCAATGCTAAAAATGACCAATAATCTAGTAATAAAACATTTGAAATAAACAAAAAACTAACCTCAAAAAACATAACCATATTTTAATCATGAGTGAAAGACGCAAAATGAAAATCGACCTGTTTGGCTTAAAACTACGGAAAATCCCTCTATCATGCTAAACCAGGCTCTGTAGAGAAAAAACTTTCAATAAAAGTTGTAGATATTCTGTTCACACACACGCAAACTCACACTCACACGCGCGCACACAAACACACACACACACACACACACACCAATCGCAAAAAACTTGGTTTTGGGTTCAGGGGGTCTGAAAACGTGTCGATCCGGTGAAGAGTGGATTTGTTAAAATCGAAATGAAAACAATACTTTCCTTCCTTTATATTCATAAGCAAGAGAAAGTAAAAAAGAAAAAAGTGTCTAAAGTAAATCTGTCGGCGACACCGTAGCTCCCTCCAAACAGATAAACCGATTTTAATTGTTTATTTTCGTTTGAAAGGTGACTTGATCGAGTGTTCTTAACTATAAAAAAAAAATCTGGTGTGAAACACTCACACGACTTTTTCTTGCCGATGCAAATATTGAACAATATAACCTAACATTACTAATAAAACATTGAAAATAACCAAAAACCTGTAGGCTACACAAAAAACATAACCTTATTTTAATCATGAGTAGAAGACCCAAATGAAAATTAATCTCTGTTTGGCTTAAAAATACGGAAAATCACTCTATCACGCTAAAATAGGCTCTGTAGAGAAAAATACTCTCAATAAAATTGTAGATCTTTTAAATTCCTATAAATTTAATTATATTCTACACCTTTGTCGTAAAATGTATTCTAAGGCTAAAATCTTTAAAAAAAAAATCAATTTTATATTCTGTTCACACACACACACACACACACACACGCACGCACGCACGCACGCACGCGCGCGCGCGCGCGCGCGCGCACACACACACACACACACATCATCGATTTCAAAAAATCGACATCAAAACAATACTTTCGTTCCTATATATTCATATAAGCAAGAGAAAGTAAAATGTAGGCTACATTTGAACATTTTTTTAAGAACAAAAATTATTTTTAGATTGGATGAAGATAAATGAAAAAGCACTGGTACAAATTTTAAAGAAGGTACAATAGACAGGTATGCCAAAGCTTAGATTTGTAACCTTAGATAACTAACCTCAAAAAACATAACCTTATTTAATCATGAGTGAAAGATGCAAAATGAAAATCTACCTGTTTGGCTTCAAAATACGAAAAATCATTCTTTCACGCTAAACTAGGCTCTGTAGAGAAAAATGCTCTAAATAAAAGTTGTAGATCTTTTAATTTCCTATAAATATGATAATATATACTTTTGTCGTAGTGTGCATACTAAGGCCGAAATCTTAAAATAATCGATTTTTCACACGTTTTCGTGAGAAAAAAACAGAAAATCGCTAATTACCGCTAAACTAAGCGTTTTACAAAAAAAAATGTTTGAAATAAAAGGTGTAGAATTTTACATTCTCTACAACTTTTATTATTATTATTATTATTATTATTATTATTATTATTATTATTATTATTATTATTAGCCGTAGAGCTCCCGAAGTGGAAGACGCTGAGCATTATTCACGATCATTGATTATTGGACTTGGTGTTTTTATTGTCATTACTTACACGATCCATGATTTCACTCTTAATTTCCTTTTCTGGCCTAAGCCAGGGTATAGGAACAAGGTTGTTGAGCCTTGTAACGTGAATCAGCCGCCACTTACATGTGAACCAGACGCTGTCGGGGTACCGACAGCCGCAATCTTAAAAAGAAAATGTTTTTACGTGAAAACAGCCTTACCCAGAATTTCAGCAAACATGGCGCCTACCCTATCTTGTAGAGAATAAAATCTTGTTTGTTAAAATCTTGTTTGTGTGAGAATCTTGTTTAGTAAATGAGGCGATTTTTAAAAAAAATAGTAGGACCAGTTTTGAGAAAATCGCAAAAAAGTGAAAAATTACACGAATAAACTACTACTTCCGGTTGACCGATTTTGATGAAAATGTTCGTGTCAGGTCCGGTAGTGGTATGTAACTTAAGTTTCAAGTCCGTACGATGTTCCGTTCTTGAGATATTTTGTATACACACACACAGACCAATCGCTAAAAACATGTTTTTTGGGTTCAGGGGGTCTGAAAACGTATAGATCCGGTGAAAACTCGATTTTGAAAATCGACATGAAAACAATAGGCCTACTTTCCTTCCTATATATTCATATAGGCAAGAGAAAGTAAAAAGCAGTGGTACAAATTTTTAAGAAGGTACTGTAGACAGGTATGCCAACAAAGCTTAGATTTGTAGCTTTAACGGTTCTTACAAAAAAATCAACTTCAGTTAGTATTGCAGGTACAGGAATAATGAAAATGGTCGGCCCCTTAAGTTCCAAGTTTCAAGTTCACACGATATTATGTTCGCACGCACGCGCGTACACACACAGACCAATTTTTAAAAAAACATACTTTTTATTACTTCCTCTTGCCTATATGAATATAAAATTACACGAATAAACTACTACTTCCGGTTGAACGATTTTGATGAAAATAATCGTGTCGGGTCCGGTAGTGGTATGTAACTTAAGTTTCAAGTTTCAAGTTCGTACGATGTTACGTTCTTGAGATATTCTGTTCACACATGCACACGAACGCACGCTCGCTCGCGCGCGCACACACACACACACACGCACGCACACACCCACGCGCGCGCGCACACATACACACACACACACACACACACACAGACAGACAAATCGCTAAAAACATGTGTTTTGGATTCCGGGGGTTTGAAAACGTGTAGATCCGGCGAAAATTTGATTTCTTAAATTCGACATGAAAACAATACTTTCCTTCCTAAATATTCATAAAGGCAAGAGAAAGTAAAAAGTAATGATTACAAAACGTCAAGCGATCTAATTCCTCTGTAATAGAGAACACACGAAATATTTTAAAAAGAAGAAAGAAATTTAATAATTGTACAACAGAAAAATGTCGACTAACAAGAAATATCACAGAAATTATTTTTACTTTTTTAATTCTTCAAGCACGCTACATTACATGTCTTCTCAAATTGACTCAAGACAAAACAATCTGGTCTGAAACACTCACACGACTTTCTCTTGCCAATGTAAATAATTAACAATAAATCGTAACATTCGTCATAAAAACATTAGAAATAAACAAAAAACTAACCTCAAAAAACAACCATATTTTAGTCATCAGTGAAAGACGCAAAATGAAAATCGACCTCAGTTTGGCTTAAAAATACGGCAAAATCACTCTTTCACGCAAAACTATGCTCTGTAGAGAAAAAAGCTATTAATAAGATTTGTAGATCTTTTAATTTCCTTTAAATTTGATTATATACACTTTTGTCGTAAAATGCATACTAAGGCCAAAATCTTAAAAAAATCGATTTTTCACACGTTTTCGTGAGAAAAAACAGCAAATCGCTGATTACCGCTAAACTAAGCGTTATACAAAAAAATGTATAAAATAAAATTTTTAGGTTTTTAAATTGTCTACAATTTTACTATATTTATTTTTGCGCTAAAATGCATTTTCAGGCCGCAATCTTAAAAAAAATATTTTTTACGAGGTCACAGGCTCCCCGAGAATATCAGCAGACATGACCCCTACCCTATTAGAGCATAAATAAATGAAGTAAATGAGGCGATTTTTTAAAAAATCTTAGGAGCCGTTTTTGAGGAAATTGCAAACAAGTGAAAAATCACACGTATAAACACCAACTTTACGGTTAACCGATTTTTACTTTCTCTTGCCTATATGAATATATAGGAAGGAAAGTATTGTTTTCATGTCGATTTTTCGAAATCGAGTTTTCACCGGATCTATACGTTTTCAGACCCCCTGAACCCAAAAAACATGTTTTTAGCGATTGGTCTTTGTGTGTGTGTGTGTGTGTGTGTGTCTGTGTGTGAACAGAATATCTCATGAACGGAACATCGTACGAACTTGAAACTTAAGTTACATACCACTACCGGACCCGACACGAACATTTTCATCAAAATCGGTCAACCGGAAGTAGTAGTTTATTCGTATAATTTTCCACTTTTTTGCGATCTTCTCAAAAACTGGTCCTTTTTTGGGTTCAGGGAGCCTGGAAACGTGTAACCGTTGAAAACTCGACATCTAAAAATCGACATAAAACAATACAAAATTTCCTTCCATATACGAGGTGTGGCTATTAAATAACGAGACTTACGTTGTAAAAAAAATTATTTTTATTTTGTACAGAATCACTTATTGTCACCTTCAATATACACTTATTCTCTATCCCTACAATGCTCCATGCGAATTTTCCATTGTTGGAAACAGTGCTGGAAGTCATATTCTGTTAGCTCCTTCAGGACACGTCCGCTTTCTCTTTTACAGATTCCACAGACTCAAATCTTGTCCCTTTTAATGCAGATTTCACCTTCCGGAACAGGTAGAAGATAATATGTGATGAAATGTGGTTTTTTACTTATGATCCGAAAACGAAGCGCCAATTCATGCACTGGAAGAGCCGAACTTCACCGAGAGCCAGAAAAGCTCGAATGAGCGAGTCAAAATTTAAAGCAATGAGGATTGTTTTTTTTTATATCCATGGGATTGTGTACCTTCACTGGATTCCTGAAGGTCAAACAATTAATCCATATTACTACCTTGAGGTACTTTCTAAACTACGTCAAAGAGTAAGGAAAAAACGCCCCGAAATGTGGAAGGACAAATCATGGGTTTCCCACCAAGACAATGCGCCAGCTCATTCCGCGTTATCTGTCAAGAGGTTCCTAGCCAAGTACAGAATCTCAGTGTTAGAAAATCCACCTTATTCACCAGATCTTGCACCATGTGACTTCCACCAGTTCCCTAAGGTGAAATCTGCATTAAAAGAGACAAAATTTGAGTCTGTGGAAGCTGTGAAAGAGAAAGCGACACGTGTCCTGAAGGAGCTGACAGAAGATGACTTGCACCACTGTTTCCAACAATAGAAAATTCGCATGGAGCGTTGTAGGGATAGAGAAGGAGTGTATATTGAATGTGAACATAAGTGATTATGTATAAAATTAAAATTAAATTTTTTACAACGTCAGTCTCGTTATTTAATAGCCATATCTCGTATAATCATACAGGGGCATGGGAAAGTAAAAATACGCCTTATGATGAAGTTAAAACCAAATAATACTTACAAAGCGGAACTAGAAGGAGATTCACTTTACGATAATGTTCCCAGTAGATGTGACGTTATTGGTAAACGTTAAGACAAAATCTGAAAAACACAAAACAATACAACAGTGAAAACATTTTCAAACTGATCATAGACAAATCAACTACTGACAAACTCCAAAAAAATACGGTCTAAAACACTCACACCACTTTCTCTGGCCTATATGAATACATAGGAAGAAAAGTATTGTTTTTATGTCGATTTTTCGAAATCGAGTTTTCACCGGATCTACACGTTTTCACCCCCTGAACCCAAAAAACATGTTTTTAGCGAAAGGTGTCTTCGTGTGAACAATAGAACAGAATATCTCAAGAACGGAACATTGTAAGAACGTAAAAACCATTTTTTTACGAGAAAACAATCTCCTCAAGAATTTCAGCACACATAGCGCCCACCCTATCTTGTAGAGCATAAAAAATTTAGTAAATAATGAGATTTAAAACAAAAATCGTAGGAGCCGTTTTTGAGAAAATCACAAAAAAGTGAAAAATTACACGAATAAACTACTACTTCTGGTTAACCGATTTTGATGAAAATTTTCTTATTGGGTCCGGTAGTGGTATCAAACTTAAATTTCAAGTTTCAAGTTCGTACGATGTTCCATTCTTGAGATATTCTATTCACACACAGACCAATCGCTAAAAACGTGTTTTTTTTTTGGGTTCAGGGGGTCTGAAAACGCGTAGATTTGGTAAAAACTCGATTTGTTGTGATAAGACATGAAAACAATACTTTCCTTCCTATATATTCATATAGGCAAGAGAAAGTAATAATTTATACTAATATTATAAGGACGAAGCGAGTTTTTTGTTCAGGCTAATTTCAAAAAACACTCCACGACCTTTTATGAATTTTTTTTTTTTTAGCTTTTATTGTTACCGGGAACTGTACATTACTGACTACTACCCAATTTGATCGCTGTATTTTTACTTTCTCTTCCTTATATGAATATATAGGAAGGAAAGTATTGTTTTCATGTCGATTTTTCGAAATCGAGTTTTCACCGGATCTATACGTTTTCAGACCCCCTGAACACACACAAACATGCTTTTAGCGATTGGTCTGTGTGTGTGTGTGTGAACAGAATATCTCAAGAACGGAACATCGTACGAACTTGAAACTTAAAACTTAAGTTACATACCACTAATGGACCCGACATGAACATTTTCATCAAAATCGGTCAACCGGAAGTAGTAGTTTATTCGTGTAATTTTTCACTTTTTTGTGATTTTCTCAAAAACTGGTCCTACGATTTTTTTTAAAATCGCCTGGTTTATTCAATTTTTTATTTTCTACATGATAGGGTAGGCGCCATTTTTGCTGAAATTCTTGGTGAGGCTGTTTTCACGTAAAAACGTTGTTTTTTTAAAGATTACGGCTTTAATATGCATTTAAGCGCAAAAGTTTATATAATTAAAGTTGTAGAGAATTTAAAATTCTACAACTTTTATTTCAAACATTTTTTTGTATAACGCTTAGTTTAGTGGTAATTTGCGACTTTCTGTTTTTTTCTCACGAAAACGTGTAAAAAATCGATTTTTTAAGATTTCGGCCTTAGTATGCACTTTACGACAAAAGTGTATATAATAAAATTTATAGAAAAATTAAGAGATCTACAACTTTTATGTAGAGTATTTTTCTCTACAGAACCTAGTTTAGCGCGAAAGTGTGATTTTCCGTTTTTTTAAGCCAAATTGAGTTCGATTTTCATTTTGCGTCATTCACTCATGATTAAAATAAGGTTATGTTTTTGAGGTTAGTTTTTGTTTATTTGTAATATTTTATTAATAATGTTAGGTTTATTATTAATTATTTGCATTGGCAAGAGAAAGTTGTGTGAGTGTTTCACACCAGATTTTTTTAAGTAAATTAGGCATGAGTTTGAACCAGTACAGTTTGTTCATGGATGGCTGTCAGCTGGTCACCATACAAAGTCGCTTGCCTAACCGGTGATACTTAATAAATAATAGCGATTCTCTACCAGCTGCCTGATTGGGCTGGGCCGGAGGCCTCATGAAATTTTGACAGCTTAATTGTATTTACATTCACAGCAACATTTTACAACTAAATTTTTTTAAATAATATCCCTAAGGGCTCTAAAGAATAATTTTTCAAATGTGTGTGTGTGTGTGTGTGTGTGTGTGTGTGCGCGCGCGCGCGCGCGCTGCAGTATAGTCGATCTAGCAGCTACATAATTTCTGTTACATTTATACTTTAAAAATAAAAATCTGGTGTGAAACACTCACACAACCTTCTCTTGCCAATGCAAATAATTAACAATAAACCTAACATTAGTAATAAAACATTAGAAATAAACACACAAACTAACCTCAAAAAACATTACTGAAATATGTTGTTGTTGTTTAGGTCATCAGCCGAAAGGCTGGTTTGAACCTGTAGAGGTTTTACTAAGTAAATCGAGGAGTGAGGTGGTTTACCATTGCCACAACTCACTGAGTGGAAAAGTACACTTATCAGCATGCCAGGCCCTCTGAAAAGCATATATTTTCCACTCTGCAAAAGACACTTTCACTTCATTCACCACAGGGTCTGGCTGTATAATGAAATCCATTACTTTCAGAGGAGATAACTCTGATTAGTGTCTTTTACACCTCTACCTCTTCTGTTCTTAAATCATTCAGTTATTTAATTGGCTGACCATCTGATAAGAAACAGAACTATAGTGAGATATACATGAAACTATAGTGAAATATACAAAATTAAAATCGACCTCAGTTTGGCTTAAAAATACGGAAAATCACTCTTTCACGCTAAACTAGGCTCTGTAGAGAAAAATGTTCTAAATAAAAGTTGTAGATCTTTTAATTTTCTATAATTTCGATTATATACACTTTTATTATAAAATGCATACTAAGGCCGAAATCTTAAAAAAATCGATTTTTCTCACGTTTTCGTGAGAAAAAAACAGAAAATTGCTAATTACTGCTAAACTAAGCGTTACACAAAAAAATGTTAGAAATAAAAGTAGTAGGTTTTTAAATTCTCTACAACTTTTATTATATACATTTTTGCTCTAAATTGCATATTAAAGCCGTAATCTTAAAAAAAAACTACGTTTTTACGTAAAATCCGCCTCACCCAGAATTTCAGCAAACATGACGCCTACCCTATCTTGTAGAGAATAAAAAATTGAGTAAACCAAGCGATTTAAAAAAAAAATCGTAGGACCAGTTTTTGAGAAAATCGCAAAAAGGTGAAAAATTACACGAATAAACTACTACTTCCGGTTGACCGATTTTGATGAAAATGTTCGTGTCGGGTCCGGTAGTGGTATGCAACTTAAGTTTCAAGTTCGTACGGTGTTCCGTTTTTGAGATATTTTGTATACACACACACACACACACACACAGACCAATCGCTAAAAACATGTTTTTTGGGTTCAGGGGGTTTGAAAACGTATAGATCCGGTGAAAACTCGGTTTCGAAAAATCGACATGAAAACAATACTTTCCTTCCTATATATTCATATAGGCAAGAGAAAGTAATAACTAGTAAATAAATAAAAACCATTATAATATTTACTAAAAATATCTCAATAAATATAAATAATCTAACAAAATTACCTCAAAAAATATAACCCAATTTTAATCATGAGTGAAAGACGCAAAATGAAAATCAACCTCAGTTTGGCTTAAAAATACGGAAAATCACTCTTTCACGCTAAACTAGGATCGTAGAGGAAAATACTTTAAATAGAAGTAGTTTATCTTTTAGTTTCCAATATATTTATTATACACACTTATGTCGTAAAATGCATACTAAGGCCGAAATCGTAATAAAATCGATTTTCACACGTTTTCGTGCGAAACAAAACAGAAAATCGCTAATTACCGCTAAAACTAAGCGTTACACAAAAAAATGTTTGTAATAAAAATTACAGGATTTTAAATTCTCTACAACTTTAATGATATACATTTTTACGCTAAAATGCATATTAAAGCCGCAATCTTAAAAAAACAATTTTTTTACGTGAAAACGGACTTACCAAGAATTTCAGCAAACATGGCGCCTACCGTATTTTGCAGAGCAAAAAAATTTAGTAAACCAGGCGATTTTTAAAAAAATCGTAGGAACAATTTTTGAGAAAATCGCAAAAAAGTGAAAAATGACACGAATTAACTACTACTTCCAGTTGACCGATTTTTATGAAAATGTTCGTGTCGGGTCCGGTAGTGGTATGTAACTTACGTTTCAAGTTTGTACAACATTCCGTTCTTGATATATTCTGTTCGCACACACACACACACGCGCGTGCGCGCGCGCACACACACACAGACCAATCGCTGAAAACATGTTTTTTTGGATTCAGGGGGTTTGAAAACGTGTAGATCCGGTAGAAAAGTGACATGAAAACAATACTTTCCTTCCTACATATTCATATAGGCAAGACAAAGTAAAAAAAAAAACAGCCACTTTAAAAAAGAAATGTACGGGAATGGAGTCCAAACTAATTTTAACTTTAGTTCGTTGTTGTTTAGGTAAACAGCCGAAAGGCTGGTTTGAACCTGTAGAGGTTTTACTAAGTAAAACGAGGAGTGAGGGGGTTTACAATTGCCTTCCTCTTCCTCACTGAGTTGAAGGCTACGCTTATCAGCATGCCGGGCCCTATGAAAAACACATATTTTCCACTCTGTAAATGAAAACTTCATTTCGTTCACCACAGGGTCTGGCTGTATAATGAAATTCATTACTTTCCGAGAAGATAACTCTGATTAGTGTTTTTTACAACTCTACCTCTTCTGTTCTTAAATGATTCAGTCATTTAATTGACTGACCATGTGATAAGAAACAGAACTATTTATTTTAGCCCTGCAACGAACAGATTGAGTGTAAATAATTTGACACTCCACCTGTCTGTTATGGGCAGTATTAGTTCGTATAGGATAAATTTGAAGAAATATTTTTTTTAAATCTTGTAAAATAAATAAATAGTAATTAATATTGGGGGAGAGAGAGAGAGAGAAAGGGAAAATAGAATAGAAATATAATGTGAGAGAGGTTAAAGATCGGAACAGAGTACTGGAATATAAAGGCAACGGATATTCACTGCCAAATTTGGAGACAACAGAACGATTTATTCTTAGAACATGCATATGTCTATGCTATTAACCGTCCTGAAAACATTCACCTTACTACAAAACAACTTAACAACACTAGAAAAGAAAAAAAAACGGTAAAGAAATTTTTAGAACTGTTTTCTTAAAGAGAGCACTTCATATTTTTATTACACAAATGATTACTTCCGCGCCGTGTGCGGGCGTATTGCCAACATCATCGGCGTACTTATTTTTGAATAAAAAAATCTAGTATGAAACAATCACACGACTTTCTCTTACTAATTCAAATAATTAACAATAAACCTAACCTTAGTATTAAAACATTAGAAATAAACAAAAAACTAACGTCAATAAACATAACCTAATGTTAATTATAAGTGAAAGACGCAAAATGAAAATCGAACTCAGTTCAGCTTAAAAATACGGAAAATCACTTTTTCACGCTTAAATAGACTCTGTAGAGAAAAATGCTAAAAATAAAAGTTTTAGATCTTTTAATTTTCTATAAATTTTATTATATATCCTACACTTTTGTCGTAAAATCCATTCTAAAGCCGAAATCTTAAAAAATCAATTTTTCACACTTTTTCGTGAGAAAAAATCAGAAAATCGCTAATTACTGCTAAACTAAGCGTTATACAATAAAATGTTTGAAATAAAAGTTGTAGAATTTTAAATTTTCTACAACTTTTATTATATAAATGTTTGCGTTAAATTGCATATTAAAGCCGTAATCTTTAAAAAACACTTTTTTACATGAAAACAGCCTCACCAAGAATTTCAGCAAACATGACGCCTACCCTATCTTGTAGAGAATAAAAAATTGAACAAATCAGGCGATTTTTAAAAAAATCGTAGGAACAGTTTTTGAGAAAATCGCAAAAAAGTGAAAAATTACACGAATAAACTACTACTTCCGGTTGACCGATTTTGATGAAAATGTTCGTTTCGGGTCTGGTAGTGGTATGTAACTTAAGTTTCAAGTTTCAAGTTCGTACGATGTTCCGTTCTTGAGATATTTTGTATACACACACACACACACAGACCAATCGCTATAAACATGTTTTTTGGGTTCAGGGGGTCTGAAAACGTATAGATCCGGTGAAAACTCGATTTCGAAAAATCGACATGAAAACAATAGTTTCCTTCCTATATATTCATATAGGCAAGAGAAAGTAAAAAACGGTAAAGAAATTTTTAGAAGTGTTTTCTTAAAGAGAGCACTTCATATTTTTATTACACAAATGATTACTGCCGCGCCGTGTGCGGGCGTATTGCCAACATCATCGGCGTACTTATTTTGGAATAGAAAATCTAGTATGAAACAATTACACGACTTTCTTTTACCAATGTACATTATGAACCAATGTATAATGTACAATGTGAATAAAAAATGTGAAATGAAAACATAACCTAATTTTAATCATGAGTGACTGACAGTAAAAGTAAAAACCTCAGTTCGACTAAATGTTTACATTAAAATTTCTAGGTTTTTAAGTATTGTTTCCATGTCAATTTTTCGAAATCGAGTTTTCACCGGATCTACACGTTTTAAGACCCCCTGAACCCAAAAAAACATGTTTTTAGCGATTGGTCTGTGTGTGTGTGTGTGTATACAAAATATCTTAAGAATGGAACATCGTACGAACTTAAAACTTACGTTTAATTCCACTACCGGACCCGACACGAACATTTTCATCAAAATCGGTCAACCAGAAACAGTAGTTTATTCGTGTAATTTTTCACCCTTTTTTGCAATTTTCTCAAAAACCGGTCCTACGAATTTTAAAAAATCGCCTGGTTTACTAAATTTTTTATGCTGTACAAGATAGGGTGGGCGCCATGTTTGCTGAAATTCTTGGTGAGGCTGTTTTAAGAAAAAAAATTGTTTTTTTAAGATTGCGGCTTTATTACACATTTTAGCGCAAAAATGTATATTAAAAGTTGTAGAGAATTTAAAATTCTACAACTTTTATTTCCAACATTTTTTTGTATAACGCTTAGTTTAGCGGTAATTAGCGATTTTCTGTTTCTTTTTCTCACAAAAACGTGAAAAAGATTTACTTTTTTAAGATTTCGGGCTTAGTTTGCATTTTAAAACAAAAGTGTATATAATCAAATTTATAAAAAATTAAAAGATCTACAACTTTTATTTAGAGCATTTTTTTGTACAGTCCTAGTTTAGCGTGAAAGAGCGATTTTCCGTATTTTTTAACCAAACTGAGATCGATTTTCATTTTGCATCTTTCATTATATGATTAAATTAGGTTACGTTTATTGAAGTTAGTTTTTTGTTTATTTCTAATGTTTTATTACTAATGTTAGGTTTATTGTTAATTATTTACATTGGAAAAAGAAAGTTGTGTGAGTGTTTCACACCAGATTTTTTATTCTCTACACGTTTAATGTTATAAATTTTGTCGTAAAATGCATACTAAGGCCGAAATCTTAAAACCCTACTTTGTTACAGATTCGATGAAAAAAACACGTAGTGTGAAACACAAGCACGACTTTCTCTTGGCAATGCAAATAATGAACAATAATTATAACCTAACATTAGAAATAAACAAAAAAACTAATCCCAATAAACATAACCTAACTTTAATCATGAGTGAAAGACACAAAATAAAAATCAACCTTAGTTTGGCTTAAAAATATGGCAAATCACTCTAACGCTAAACTAGGCTCTGTAGAGAAAAATGCTTTAAATAAAAGTTGAAGATCTCTTAATTTCCTATAAATTTGCTTGTGCTCTTTTGTCGTAAAATGCATACTAAAGGGCTCTGTGTGCGTGCGTGTGTGTGTGTGTGTGTGTGTGTGTGTGTGAACAGAATATCTCAAGAACGGAAGGAACATCGTACGAACTTGAAACTTAAGTTAGATACTACTACCGGACCCGACACGAAGATTTTCATCAAAATCGGTCAACCGGAGTAGTGGTTTATTTGTGTTATTTTTTACTTTTTTGCGATTTTCTTAAAAAATAGCTCTTACGATTTTTTTTTAAAAATTACCTCATTTACTACATTTTTTTATGCTCTACAAGATAGGGAAGGCGCCATGTCTGCTGAAATTCTTGGTGAGGCTGTTTTCTCGTAAAAAAATTGTTTTTTCAAGAAAGCCACTTCAATATGCATTTTACCGCAAAAATGTATACAATAAAAGTTGTTGATAATTTAAAATTCTACAACTTTAATTTAAAAACATTTTTTCCATAACGCTTAGTTTAGCGGTAATTAGCGATTTTCAATTATTTTTTTTCTCACGAAAACATGTAAAAAATTGATTTTCTTTTAAAGATTTCGGCCTTAGTTCGCTTTTTACGACAAAAGTGTACATAATCAAATTTACAGGAAATTCAAAGATCTACAACTTTTATTTAGAGTTTTTCTCTCCACAGAGCCTAGTTTAGCTTGAAAATATGATTTTCCGTATTTTTAAGCCAAACTGAGGTTAATTTTCATTTTGCGTCTTGCACCCATGATTAAAATAAGGTTATGTTTTTTGAGGTTAGTTTTTTGTTTATTTCTAATGTTTTATTACTAATGTTAGGTTATATTGTTCATTATTTGAGTTGGCAAGAGTTAAGTGGTGTAAGTGTTTTACACCAGATTTTATTTTATATTATTTTATTTTTTTGTTCTTTAATTTTGACGTCAAACATAATACACGTTGTAAACAATTTAAAAACCTACAACTTTTATTTCAAACATTTTTTTGTATAATGCTTAGTTTAGCGGTAATTAGCGATTTTAAAACAATTAAACCAGTCTTAACCAGTCTTTAGTTTAGCGATAATTAACGATTTTCTGTTTTTCTCTCACGAAAACGTGTAAAAAATTGATTTTTTTTAAAAGATGTCGGCCTTAGTACGGATTTTACGACAAAAGTGTACTATATAATACAATTTATAGGAAATTAAAAGATCTACAACTTTTATTTAGAGAATTTTTCTCTACAGAGCCTAGTTAAGCGCGAAAAAAATATTTTTTCCGTATTTTTAAGCCAAACTGAGGTCGATTTTCATTTTGCATCTTGTACTCATGATTAAATTAAGGTTATGTTTTTTGAGGTTAGTTTTTGTTTATTTCTAATGTTTGACCTTCAGGCCAGCTGGCAGAAAGTAGGTATTATTTGTTAAGTAACACCAGTTGGGCAAGCGACTTTGTTTGGTGACCAGCTTACAGCCATTCCTGAACAAACTCCACTGGGGGTCCCTGTTCAAAAAAAAATATATATATACATATATGTTGTTGTTGTTTAGGTCATCAGCCGAAAGGCTGGTTTGAACCTGTAGAGGTTTTACTAAGTAAATCGAGGAGTGAGGTGGTTTACCAGTGCCTTCCTCACTGAGTGGAAAAGTACACTTATCAGCATGCCGGGCCCTCTGAAAAGCATATATTTTCCACTCTGCAAAAGACACTTTCACTTCATTCACCACAGGGTCTGGCTGTATAATGAAATCCATTACTTTCAGAGGAGATAATTAACTCTGATTAGTGTCTTTTACACCTCTACCTCTTCTGTTCTTAAATGATTCAGTCATTTAATTGGCTGACCATCTGATAAGAAACAGAACTATTTATTTTAGCCCTGCAACTAACAGATTGAGTGTAAATAATTTGACACTCCACCTGTCTGTTATGGGCATATATACACACATATATATATATATATATATATATAGCGGAAAGCAGAGATCAACAAATTTAGTGGTTGTTAATAAAGTACAGTTCCCGATAACAATTATAAGCTAAAAAAAAAAAAAAAATCTAATGTTTTATTACTGATGTTAGGTTATATTGTTCATTATTTGCATTGGTAAGAGTAAGTCGTGTGAGTGTTTCACACCAGATTTTATTTTAAATTTTTTAATGTTGTTGTTCTTTAATTTTCACGTCTAATGATATCCCTACTCCAGAATCGCTTTAGTCTTCACATAGGGTCATTTAGTAAATGTGGTGTATTTAGGTCAACGATGAGGTAGTTTGGATTATTGTGTAATTTGTTTTTAAATCGTGTGTATGAGCGTAGGAACACATCGTTGATGTATATGATGTGTAAGTCCGTGTGTAGTGTATTGTTCGTTACGTAAAAGGAAGCACTAGTTATCTGTCTTAACAGTTTGGACTGAAAGCGTTGTATTTTCAAAATGACCGACGGTTAGGCACAACAGTAAATTTGACTAGTAGGCCTATACATCCAAACGGGTCTACGGTAACACTTTATAAACTAGTAGTTTTATATCAAGTGGCAGTTTAGATCCGCAAATCACTATTTATTTAATTGAAAATTTTATTATTTTCCGACAATAAGTGCGTTTCAGCCTTCTGTCTCATAAATTCTTTAGTATTTTTTGCTTAACCATTAAGCAATGAATTTGGTGAATTTATACTTATGTACGAGATGTGGCTATTAAGTAACGAGACTTACGTTGCAAAAAATTTTATTTTTATTTTATACATAATCACTTATCGTCACCTTCAATATACACTCCTTCTCTATCCCTACAACGCTCCATGCGAATTTTCCATTGTTGGAAACAGTGCTGGAAGTCATCTCCTGTCACCTCCTTCAGGACACGTGCCGCTTTCTCTTTTACAGCTTCTACAGACCTAAAGCTTGTCCCTTTTAATGCAGATTTCACCACAACAGTGACATGCTGTACTTGGCTAGGAACCTCTTGACAGATAACGCGGAATGAGCTGGCGCATTGTCTTTGTGGAGAACCCATGATTTGTCCTTCCACATTTCGAGGCGTTTTTTCCTTACTCTTTGACGTAGCTAACTGCTGTAATATTTCTCTTTCCAAAATTCGAAAACTAAAGAAGGAAATTAAAGACGTGAAAAAGCTATTCTTTAACAGTTTTGTTGACACCTGGTAAAAAAAGAAAACGGTTAGGTAGATACTAGAGAGACTGATAATAAAAACGCCGATGACAGCAATAGATAAGAAGGCGATTCATTCGTAATTACAGTAAATCGAATACATCTAGTCGTGGAATTAAGCTATAGGCAATATTACAAGTCATATTTATTTGTTATCAGTTTTATGAAGAAAACGTTTTCCCGGAATAAACCACCGCTTACAAAATGGATCTAGAAACTTCACGGTAGTGAAATGTACGAGTAGTGTCTCACTGTTGAGATTGGCAGCACTGCAAATATTTCACTTCCATTCCTCACAACCCATACATATTATGCAAAAGGCAATCTCCTGACTTCAGTATCTATATGTGTTAACGAATTCGTGAGCGTGGAAGCGCGAGCTAATCCATTTATCATTTATATATGGAGAATATAGGTTTAAAAGGATAATAATAATACAGTCCAACCCCGCTAATCCGAACTAATTGGGACCGAACCCCGTTCGGATCGGCAGAAAGTTCGGATTATCCGGGTTTTTTCCAAGAAACATTTATAAAATTTACCTATTACATGTTATATTAGCCATAATGCTGGAAACATTAATAGACTACTGAATTAGTAACCAAATACTGATAAAGGTATAAAAAAAATTAAATAAACTTCTCTAGCCATTTAAAACAGAAAAACGAAAATGTTTAAAACACTACCTACAGTAATTACGAACTACAGAACTGCCCCTCTGCCCGACGCAGCGATTGCACCATTCCAATAGTTTTTGTTCGTTTGCAAGCGTGAAGGTCATTGACAGTCGCCGGCGTGCCCTATTATGTTATTTATATCTTAACAGTCACTTTCTTTTCCTATGACTTCACGGAATTATCAGAAAATACAGATGAGAAACACGAAGTTATTGATCTGATGAAACAAATCCCAGGCTGTGAAGGAACTGATGACACAGATGTTGCAGAGTGGTTGTCGGCAGATAAAGATCAAATTATAACTGATGAGGAAATTGTTTCAATAATTAATCACGATTCAGACGAATATGTGGAAGATGAACCAGATGGAGCCCCGGCGATTTCACACACGGAAGCAGCAAAGGCGATGGAGAAATCACTGCAGTACATAGAGCAGCATCCTAACGCTACACCTGCAGACGTAATGTTTATGAGACGGTGGTTAAACACAGCGACGTCTGCTAGGTTCTCATCACTCCGCCAATAAAAGATAACTGACTTTTTGAAAAGTGATCATAAATGCGTTCATGAGTAAACTATCCATACATGTACAGTACTGAATTTATACTACTATTTTGTTTCCGTAAGTAAAATTTTTTTATTTTAATATATTTTTTTTATTTTTTTGGGGTCAAAACAGGTTCGGATTAAGCGGGTTTTCGGATTAGCGGGGTTCCACTGTAATTACAGTATTTAAAAGTTAAAGGTGCATTGTGTGTGTGTGTGTGTGTGAGTGTGTTTTGAAGGAATGACCCAATGGTTGCCGGGTAATTTGTGTGAGGGTGAATTAAAGTGATGCATCGCCCACGCTGTCATCACCAGCTAACTCTTTCTAATCAACAACCCACTTGTTTCATTTTCGTATCTACGTGAAGTTCCCTGGATCCTACGTTTTTGCTCCACTGTTTGTGTATTATCTCTGTCTTGCTCGGCCTTGTTTAATCACTCTCTCATTCTATCTCTTTCTCTCACGCTCACTCTCTTTCTCTCACTCTCTCTCTCTCTCTCTCTCTCTCTCTCTTGCTATCTCTCTCACCCATACTTTCTCCTCTCACACTCTCTCTCTCTCTCTCTCTCTATCACTCCCTCTCTCTCATCCGAACAAATTTGATATGCACATTTTGTTACCGCATGTGGGAGTAAATAATATTCTGCATATTTGGTACCGGTCTCAACTTATTTCATACACCCACTATCCACATATCACACACACTGTGTACGTAAAAAAATCTGGTGTGAAACACTCACACGACTTTCTCATGCCAATGCAAATAATTAACAATAATTTTAACATTAGTAATGAAACAATTTGCCCATAACAGACAGGTGGGGTGTCAAATTATTTACACTCAATCTGTTAGTTGCAGGGCTAAAATAAATAGTTCTGTTTCTTATCACATGGTTAGCCAATTAAATGACTGAATCATTTAAAAACAGAAGAGGTAGAGGTGTAAAAGACACTAATCAGAGTTATCTCGTCTGAAAGTAATAGACTTCATTATACAGCCAGACCCTGTGGTGAATGAAGTGAAAGTGTCATTTGCAGATTGGAAAATATATGCTTTTCAGAGGGCCTGGCATGCTGATAAGTGTACTTTTCCACTCAGTGTGTTGTGGCAATGGTAAACCACCTCACTCCTCGATTTACTTAGTAAAACCTCTACAGGTTCAAACCAGCCTTTTGGCTGATGACCTAAACAACAACAATGAAACAATAGAAATAAACAAAAACTAACCTCAATACACATAACCTAATTTTAATCATGAGTGAGAGACGCAAAATGAAAATAAACTTTAGTTCGGCTTAAAAATACGGAAAATCACTCCTTCACGCTAAATTAGGCTCTGTAGAGGAAATGCACTAAATAAAAGTTGTAGAACTTTTAATTTTCTATAAATTTGATTTTATACACTTTTGTCATAAAATGCATACTAAGGCCGAAATCTTGAAAAAATAGATTATTCACACGTTTTCGTGAGAAAAAATCAGAAATTTGCTAATTACCGCTAAACTAAGCGTTATACAAAATAAATGTTTGAAATAATAGTTGTAGGTTTTTAAATTGTCTACAACTTTTATTACATAAACTTCTGCGCAAAGATGCATATTAAAGCCGCAATCATAAAAAAAATATTTTTTTACGTAAAAACAGCCTTACCAAGAATTTCAGCAAACATGACGCCCACCCAATCTTGTAGAGCATAAAAAATTCAGTCAACCAGGCGATTTTTAAAAAAATCGTAGGACCAGTTTTTTAGAAAATCGCAGAAAAGTGAAAATTACACGAATAAACTGCTACTTCCGGTTGACCGATTTTGATGAAAATGTTCGTGTCGGGTCTGGTAGTGCTATGTAACTGAAGTTTCAAGTTTCAAGTTCGTACAACGTTCCATTCTTGAGATATTCTGTTCACACACACACGCGCGCGCACACACACACGAACATGCACACGCGCACGCGCGCACACACACACACACAGACCAATCGCTAAAAACATGTTTTGTTGGGTTCAGGGAGTCTGAAAACGTGTAGATCCGGTGAAAACTCTATTACAAAAATTCGACATGAAAACAATACATTTCTTTCTATATATTCATATAGGCAAGAGAAAGTAAAAATCGTAAGAGCCGTTGTAGAGAAAATCGCAAAAGAGAATAAACTACTACTTCCGATTGACTAGTTTTGATGAAAATGTTCGTTTAGAGTGGTACGTAACTTAAATTTTTAGTTTCAACTTCGTACGACATTCCGTTCTTTAGATATTTTGTTCACACACACACACACACACACACACACACACACACACACGCACGCACGCACGCACCCACGCACATCAACGCATACACACACACCACCTGAAACTCAAAAATCCCACAACTTTGTTCAATCCCACAAATTTGTTGGTCTGTGTTTGCGGGTATAATTACTTTCCCTGTGCGTGTGTGTTTGCACACACACACGCACAGACCAATTGCTAAAATTATATTTTTTGAGTACAGGGGTTGAGAGAGGAGTCCGGTAGTAGTATGTAACTGAAGTTTCAAGTTCGTACGATGATCTGTTCTTGACATATTCTGTTCATACACACACAAACCAATCGCTAAAAACATGGTTTTTGGGTTTCAGGGGGTTTGAAAACATGTAGACCCGGTGAAAACTCTATTTCAAAAAATCGACATGAAAACAATACTTTTCTTCCTATATATTTATATTATACATATATTCTTATAAAAGGTATAAACGTATTCATTGAAGGTAAGAAAAACTAGAAATACGGTTCTTTACTAATTTGGGCGTAAACAAAGAGAAGTTTGAGTGTAATAAATTGTAAATAAAGAGGGAAAAACTAGTGTGAAAATAGGGTGGTAATTTTTGTTAAGGCGTGGGGAGCGTCACGTGTTCTTGACGGTGTAAAGTGCAGGAAAGCACGGGGCGGAACTCTGTACTTTGACATTCAAAATCTACTGACAATGTAAGCCCAATCGTAATAACAGTTGTCACGCACACGTTCAAAACTTTTAACTATGCTTTCAACAATAATAATCTGAGATGGCAATCCGCATCGACTATCTTGAAAATCCTCAGCCAGTTATACAGAGTGATTTAATAAGATGGAAACAATTTCAATAAGCTATATTTCCTGAACTACATGTTGTATTTTAATTCTGTAAATTACATTTTGAAAGAGAAAGTTTTAAATTTTAATTTACATACATGAAAGTTTATAGATGTTCAATGTGTCCTCCTCCGGCTGCACGTACAACATCTAGATGGTAACTGAACTCATCCCAAACTCTCTGACGCATGTCTTGGGTCACTGAGTTGACTGCAGCTGTGATACGATTCCTTAGTTATTCAAATTGGTGGGAAGAGGTGGTATGTAAACTGCACTTTTCACGAACCCCCACAAGAAAAAGTCACAGGGTGTGAGATCTGGAGACCTCGGTGGCCAAAACTGAAGTGCAGAGTCGTCATTCGCCATGCGACCTATCCATCGTTGACGTATGGATTCATTTAGGAAACGCCAAACATTGCGATGCCAATGGGGTGGAGCTCCGTCCTGCTGGAAAATGTAATCTCCTGAATCTCCATTCATTTGAGGAACGAGCCTCTTCCCACCAATTTGAATGAACTAAGGAATCGTATCACATCTGCAGTCAACTCAGTGACCCAAGACATGCGTCAGAGAGTTTGGGAAGAGTTCAGTTACCATCTAGATGTTCTACGTGCAGCCGGAGGAGGACACGTTGAACATCTATAAACTTTCATGTATGTAAATCAAAATTTAAAACTTTCTCTTTCAAAATGTAATTTACAGAACTAAAATATAACATGTATTTCAGGAAATACAGCTTATTGAAATTGTTTCCATCTTATTGAATCACTCTGTACATTTCTATAATTACTTTCTCTTGCCTATAGGAATATATAAGAAAGAAAATATTGTTTTCATATCGATATTTCAAAATCGAGTTTTCACCGGATCTACACATTTTCAGATCCCCTGAACGAGTTGGTCTGACGAGTTTAGCGAGTTGGTCTGTGTGTGTGTGTGTGTGTGTGTGTGTGTGTGTGTGTGTGCGCGCGCGCGCGTGTGTGAACAAAATATCTCATGAACGGAACATCGTACAAACTTGAAACTTAAAACTTAGGTTAGATACCACTAGAGGACCCGACACGAACATTTTCTTTAAAACCGGTCAACTGGAAAAAGTAGTTTATTCGTGTAATTTTTCACTTTTTTCGATTTTCTCAAAAACGGCTCCTACGATTTTTTTTAAAAATCGCCTCATTTACTAAATTTGTTATGCTCTACAAGGTAGGGAAGGCGCCATGTCTGCTGAAATTCTTGGAGAGGTCATTTTCTCGTAAAAAAATTGTTTTTTCAAGACTGCGACTTTAATATGAATTTAAACCCAAAAATGTTATAACAAAAATTGTACAGAGTTTAAAATTCTACGGCTTTCATTTTAAATTTTTTTTTGTATAACGCTTAGTTTAGCGGTAATTAGCGATTTTCTATTTTTTTTTTCTCACGAAAATTTGTAAAAATGTATTTTTTAAGATTTCAGCCTTAGTATGCATTTTAAGACAGAAGTGTAAAATTAACAGATCTACAATCTTTATTTAGATTATTTTTCCCTACAATGCCTAGTTTAAAGTGAAAGAGTGATTTTCCGTATTTTTAAGCCAAACTGAGGTTGATTTTCATTTAGTGTCTTTCATTCATGATTAAAATTAGGTTATGTTTATTGTGGTTAAATTTTATATTGTTCATTATTTGCATTGGCAAAAGAAAGACGTGTCAGTGTTTCACACCATATTTGTTTTATTTCTTTTTCCCTAAACGAATATATTCTTGTAGTTTACTTCATCAGCCGAAAGGCTAAGTTTAAACCTCTAGATGCTTAACTACGTACAACGATGAATAAGGTGGTTTACAAATGCCTTCATCACAGAGTAGATAAGTATGCTTATTAGCACACCCGGCCTTCTAAAAAGCACATATTTTCCACCCTGCAAATGACATCTTCACTTCATTCAACACGGGGTCTGGCTGTATAATGAAATAGGAGATAACTGTGACTTTTATTGGTTTCATAATCATAAGACACCCGAGTTTCAACCCAAAGCATCTGTAAAACTATGAGTCGGATTTCAACATACTTTACATCAAAATTTACCTCATTTTATTCTGCGTTGACCCTTAATAGTCCTGTATTTGTAATGTTGTTTAAAAATTGACATATCCAGGTTGGAAGACAAAAAGACCCGGTTTTTTGATACCGCAATAAATTTCATGCGTTTAGAGACGTGAGCATTTGCAGGTTGTACCAACGTGCTGTATCAGTATATGTGGCTGTATCAGCATATACAGGCTGTATCAGCATATGCATGCTGTATCAGTATATGTAAATGTATGAGCATTTGCAGGTTGTATCAACGTGCTGTATCAGTATTTTCAGCTGTATCAGTATATGTGGCTGTATCAGCATGTACAGGCTGTATCAGCATATACAGGCTGTATTAGCATATGCAGGTTGTATCAACGTGCTGTATCAGTATTTTCAGCTGTATCAGTATATGTGGCTGTATCCAGTAAACAGGGTGGACCGTGAGGAAAGAAACATTTTAACAGGTGATTGTAGACCTAAAAACAAGACAAAAAGTTCATATAAACGTCTGGAAATGCTTCGTTAGCGAGATAAGTCTAGCGAAAGATTTCGCCCAGATTTATTCTAACACCTCATTTCATTCTGCGTTGACCCTTAATCTATATTTGTAATGTTGTTTAAAAATTGACATATCCATGTTGGAAGACAAAAAGACCCGGTTTTTGATACCGCAATAAATTTAATGCGTTTAGAGACGTGAGCATTTGCAGGTTGTACCAACGTGCTGTATCAGTATATGTGGCTGTATCAGCATATACAGGCTGTATCAGCATATGCAAGCTGTATCAGTATATGTAAATGTGTGAGCATTTGCAGGTTGTATCAACGTGCTGTATCAGTATATGTGGCTGCATCAGCATATGCAGGTTTTATTAACGTGCGGTATCAGTATATCTGCAGCTGTAACAGCATATGCAAGTTGTATCAACGTGCTGTATCAGTACTTGCAGCTGCATCAGTAGGCCTATATGTAGCTGTATGAGCATTTGCAGTTTGTATCGTGCTGTATCGGTATTTGCAGTATATGTAGCTGTATCAGCATATGCTGGTTGTATCAACGTGCTGTATCAGTATTTGCTTGCAGGTTGTATCACAGTATATATACCTGTATCAGTATACGTAGGATGTATCAAGTAAGCTGTAACAGTGTATATAAATGTACGCTGTAGGATGAGAAAACGTAGACAGTATCAAGTACAAAGTTTTTCTACAACTAGCTCTATCATTGTTACGTTTCGCCACAGCGTAAAAGTTACGGAACTATTCAGGCATTTCTATGTTTACCGGACAACTTTTATACTAACCAATATAAGCCTAACAGTGTTTATAAATGTAATCACTGCTCATAACAGACAGGTGGAATGTCAAATTATTTACACTCAATCTGTACGTTGCAGGGCTAAAATAAATAGTTGTGTTTCTTATCACATGGTCAGCCAATTAAATGACTGAATGATTTAATAAGAGAAGAGGTAGAGGTGTACTGTGACACTAATCACAGTTATGTTCTCCTCTGAAAGTAATGAATTTCATTATACAGTTGGACCCTGTGGTGAATGAAGTGAAGGTATCATTTGCAGAGCGGAAAACATATGCTTTTCAGAGGGCCTGGCATGCCGATAACTGTACTTTTCCATTCAGTGAGTTGTGGCAATGGTAAACCACCTCACTCCTCGTTTTACGTAGTAAAACCTCTAGAGGTTCAAACCAGCCTTTCGGCTGTTGACCTAAACAACAACAAATTTAATCAGGTGGCGTTATAAGACAACCCAACATCTTTAGACAAATTTAAATAAAGTACAAATTTTTAAATTAAATAGCTGTTCGTTACTTTATAAAAAAAAATCCACCAAATTATTTATGCAAATGAAAAGAAAAATACAGGAGATAATCCGTAGCGAAATGAAGAGGTCACCACCACAATAAGCGTGTGACAAATACAACCTACTACATAAAACTTGTACAACTCCAACTGGCAATTTATCTATTAAAAACTTTGCCTATAACAGGCAGGCGGAGTGTGTAAATTATTGATACTCGATCTGCTAGGTCCAGGGGTACAAAAAAATACTTGTTTTTAATCACATGGTCACCCAATTATATGACTGAACCATTTAACATCTAAAGCATTTTAAGTTTGGTACCACTGTAAGACCCGAATCGGTTTTCACTTTTTTGCCTTTTTATCAAAAAACGCCACCTACGATTTTTACTTTCTCTTGCCTATATGAATATATAGGAAGGAAAGTATTGTTTTCATGTCGATTTTTAGAAATCGAGTTTTCACCGGATCTATACGTTTTCAGACGTATTTTTTAGCGATTGGTCTGTGTGTGTGTGTGTGTGTATGCGCGCGCGCGTGCGTGCGTGCGTGTGTGTGCGTGTGAACAGAATATGTCAAGAACGGAACTTCGTGCGAACTTGAAACTTGAAACTTAAGTTACATACCACTACCGGACCCGACATGAACATTTTCATCAAAATCGGTCAACCAGAAGTAATAGTTTATTCGTATAATTTTTCACTTTTTTGCGATTTTCTCAAAAAATGGTCCTACGATTTTTTTAAAAATCGCCTGGTTTACTCAATTTTTTATTCTCTACAAGATAGGGTAGGCGCCATGTTTGCTGAAATTCTGCGTGAGGCTGTTTTTACGTAAAAACATTTTCTTTTTAAGATTGCGGCTTTAATATGCATTTTAGCGCAAAACGTTGTATAATAAAAGTTGTAGAGAATGTAAAATTCTACAACTTTTATTTCAAACATTTTTTTGTATAACGCTTAGTTTAGCGGTAATTAGCAATTTTCTGTTTTTTTCTCACGAAAAAAAATTTATTTATTAAAAAATTTATTTATTTAAAGATTTCGGCCTTAGAATGCATTTTACGACAAAAGTGTATTAAATAAAATTTATAGGAAATTAAGAGATCTACAACTTTTATTTTAAGCATTTTTTTGTACAGTGCCTAGTTTAGCGTGAATGAGCGATTTTCCGTATTTTTAAGCTAAACTGAGGTCGATTTTAATTTTGCGTATTTCACTAATGTTTTTTGAGGTTAGTTTTTTGTTAATTTCTAATGTTTTAATATTAATGTTAGGTTTATTGTTAATTATTTGCATTGGCAAGAGAAAGTTGTGTGAGTGTTTCACACCAGATTTTTTATCACATGGTCACCCAATTATATGACTGAAGCATTTTAAGTTTGGTACCACTGTAAGACCCGAATCGGTTTTCACTTTTTTGCCTTTTTTTCAAAAACGCCTCCTACGATTTTTTTTTAAATCACCTGATTTACAAAATTTTTATGCTTTCCAAGATAGGGAAGGGGCCATGTCTGGTTAAATTCTTGGAGAGGTTTTTTTCGTAAAACATTGTTTTTTTTAAGATTTCTGCTTTAATATGCATTTAAGCGCAAAAATGTATAAAACAAAAGTTGTAGCGAATTTAAAAACCTACAACTTTTATTTCAAACATTTTTTTGAATAGTCTACTACTTAGTTTAGCGATAATTAGCGAATTTCTGTTTTTTCTCACGAAAACGTGTAAAAAACGATTTTTTTTAAGATTTCAGCCTCTGCACGCATTTTACCAGAAAAGTGTATAGGCTATAATTTAATTTATAAGAAATTGAACGATCTAAAACTTTATTTAGAGCATTTTTCTCTACAGAGCCTAGTTTAGCGTGAAAGAGTGATTTTACGAATTTTTAAGCTTAACTGGTTTGTTTTCATTTTAAGTCTTTCACTTATGATGAAATTTAAGTTATGTTTATTGGGGTTAGTTTTTTTGTTTATATCTAATGTTTCGTTACTAATATTGGTTATATTGTTCATTATATGCATTGGCAAGAGAAATTTGTGTGTGTCTCACACCAGATTGTTTTCATGAATATCTGTAAAAAATGAATTTTCTAAGATTTTGCCCGCGCCGAGCGATCGAACGGTTATGAGATAGCAAGGGTTCAGAATACTGTTAATAAATCAAAATTTAAATAACCTACGAATTTGAAATTTCGTACACGCTGTAAGAATATAATTTTCTATGTTGTGTTAAAATTTCAAACTTTTCGGTCGAATAATTAACGAGTTACACGCCTCTAAACGCTTGAAATTTGTTGCGGTAGCATAAACCCAGGTCTTTCTTTCTTCCACCCACGACATGGTAGTATTTAAAAAAACATTTAAAATATACGTTTATTATGGGTCAACGCAGAATAAAATGGGCTAAATTTTGATGTAAAGTGTGTTAAAAATCCGACTCATAGTTTTGGAGATGCTTTGGGTTCAAACTCGGGTGTCTATGATTATGAAACCGATAGTAGGTATTCTGCCATTAGTAGGTATTCTACCCATAACAGACAGGTGGAGTGTCAAATTATTTACACTCAATTTGTTAGTTGCAGGGCTAAAATAAATAGTTCTGTTTCTTATCACATGGTCAGCCAATGAAATGACTGAATCATTTAATAACAGAAGAGGTAGAGGTGTAAAAGACACTAATCAGAGTTATCTTCTCTGAAAGTAATGAATTTCATTGTACAGCCAGACCCTGTGGTGAATGAAGTGAAGGTGTCGTTTACGGAGTGGAAAATATGTGCTTTTCAGAGGGCCCGGCATGCTGATAAGTGTACTTTTCCACTCAGTGTTCCACCTCACTCCTCGTTTTACTTAGTAAAACCTCTAGAGGTTCAAGCCAGCCTTTAGGCTGTTGACCTAAACAACAGTAGGTATTATAATTTCAACTTTGTGCAGCTGTGTACAGGAGAGATGCCAATAGGTTTTGTACAAGTTTTAGAAGCAATATCATTGGACTACTGAACTCTTTTAGTTCTAACAGTACGTCTAATAGATAAAACACACGTACAAGAAGGTTTCTTGTCCTACTGGACGACGACGCGACGCCTGCCTTTCTAGTGCCTTCCCATTTCAGGCACCGTTCATTTTCCGTCTTTCTATTCAATTTAAACGCTCCGTACACGAATCGGAAAGAATCCAACACAAAAAGTGAATATATTACTGAAAAAAATCTGGTGTGAAACACTCACACAACTTTCTCTAGCCACTGCAAATAATTAACAATAAACCTAACATTAGTAATAAAACATAAGAAATAAACAAAAAACTAACATCAATAAACATAACCTTATTTTAATCATGAGTGAATGACGCAAAATCAAAATCGAACTCAGTTTGGCTTAAAAAAACGGAAAATCACGCTTTCACGCTAAACTAGGCTCTGTAGAGAAAAATGTTCTAACCAACGTTGTAGATCTTTTAATTTTCTATAAATTTTATTATATACACTTTTGTCGTAAAATGCATACTAAGGCCGAAATGTTAAAAAAATCGATTTTTTCACGTTTTCGTGAGAAAAAAACAGAAAATCGCTAATTACCGCTAAACTAAACGTTGTATCAAATAACTGTTTGACTTAAAAGTTGTAGGATTTGAAAGTGGCTACAAATTTTATTAAATAAATTTTTGGGATGAATGCTTATTAAAGTCAGAATCTTAAAAATAAACATTTTTTACGAGAAAACAACCTTTCCAAGAATTTCAGCAGACATGGCGCCTACCTTATCTTGTAGAGAATAAAAAATTTAGTAAATGAGGCGATTTTTAAAAAAATCGTAGGAACTGTTTTTGAGAAAATCGCAAAAAAGTGAAAAATGACACGAATAAACTACTACTTCCGGTTGACCGATTTTGATAAAAATGTTCGTGTCTAGTCCGGTAGTAGTATCTAACTTAAGTTTAAAGTTTTTACTTCATACAATGTTCTGTTCTTGAGATATTTTGTGCACACAAAAAAAGACTAATCGCTAAAAACATGTTTTTTTGGGGTTCAGGGGGTCTGAAAACGTGTAGATCCGGTGAAAACTTGATTTCGAAAAATTGACATGAAAACAATAATTTCCTTCCTATATATTCATACAAGCAAGAGAAAGAAAAAAAATTGTGTTAATAAAATAATTCTCTACCAAAGAAGTAAAGGAAGTTAACTCCATTTTTGTTATTTTTCAAAAGAACCAAAAACTTGAATTTTTTCTTTCGTAAAACATTTCTGAGTGTGAAATCTTTTTTAATTTAAACATATTTCTTAACTTGTACACCCCCCCCCCTGACCACCCATAGAACTTCATACGCTTTTTGTCTTTGTGCCTTGTAATTACATTAGTGTTAACCCCCGATAAAACATGAGTTAATCAAACGAAAACAAAACTTAGACATTGTGTAAACTCTATTCTGATAAAGAAACAGCATTTTATTCACAAAAATCTGGTGTGAAACACTCACACAACTTTCTCTTGCCAATGCAAGTAATTTAAACACTATAACCTAACATTAGTAATAAAACATTAGAAATAACCAAAAACTAACCTCAAAAAACATAACCTTATTTTAATCATGAGTGAAAGACGGAAAATGAAAATCGACCTGTTTGGCTTCAAAATACGGAAAATCACTCTTTCTCGCTAATTTAAGCTCTGTAGAGAAAAATGCTCTAAATAAAAGTTGTAGATCTTTTAATTTTCTATAAATATAATTATATATACTTTTGTCGTAAAGTGCATACTAAGGCCGAAATCTTAAAAAAAACGTTTTCATGAGAAAAAAACAGAAAATTTGTAATTACCGCTATACTAAGCATTATACAAAAAAATGTTTGAAATAAAAGTTGTAGACTTTTAAATTCTCTACAACTTTTGTTATATAATTTTTTTCGCTAAATTGCATATTAAAGCCGTAATCTTAAAAAAACTTTGTTTTTATAAGCCCTCTCCAAGAATTTCAGCGAACATGACGCCTACCCTATTTTGTAGAGAACAAAAAATTGAGTAAACCAGGCGATTTTTAAAAAAATCGTAGGACCAGTTTTTGAGAAAATCGCAAAAAAGTGAAAAATTACACGAATAAACTATTACTTCCGGTTGACCGATTTTGATGAAAATATTCGTGTCGGGTCCGGTAGTGGTGTGTCACTTAAGTTTCAAGTTTGAAGTTCGTACGTTGTTCCGTTCTTGAGATATTCTGTTCACACACACACACGCGCGCGCGCACATACACACACACAGACCAATCGCTAAAAACATGTATTTTGTGTTCAGGGGGTCTGAAAACGTATAGATCCGGTGAAAACTCTATTTCTTAAAATCGACATGAAAACAATACTTTCCTTCCTATATATTCATATAGACAAGAGAAAGTAAAAATGGAGAAAAGACAGATATGAGTTAATACTGTAAACCATTAAATAGAGCATTTCTTGCTGATATTCAAACTTAATTTTGCCAAAATTGGAGTTAACACTTTTTACTTCTAGGGCACAGAATTATGTTAATAAAACTATTTGTCAAAAAAGTTAAATATAAAATTTTCCTTCGAAGTAAATGTAAGTTACTATTTCCAAAACTAGTTTCGGACAACTAAATACTTATTTAAGGCAGACCGGTCTTCCGGGAAGCCCTATCAGTCAGCTAATAGAAAGTCACATCGCAATTAATTGTTCAGCAACACTGATTGGGCAGCGACTTTGTATGGTGACCGGCTGCCGGGCAATCATGAACTAACTCCATTAAGGGACCCCAGTTCAAAAATCCATGCTTAATTACTTCTAAAAGCGGCGAACCAATTAAGAGTTTGTCAATAAAGTACAGTTCTCGATAACAAATAAAAGCTAAGAAATCTGGTATTAAACACACACACGACTTTCTCTTGCCAATGGAAATAATGAACAATATAACCTAACATTAGTAATAAAACATAAGAAATAAACAAAAACCTAACCTGAAAAACATAACCTTATTTTAATCATGGTTGAAAAAAACAAAATGAAAATCTACCTCAGTTTGGCATAAAAATAAGGAAAATCACTCTTTCACGCAAAACTAGGCTCTGTAGAGAAAAATGCTGTAAATAACAGCCTCACATAGAATTTTAGCAAACATGGCGCCTACCCTTTCTTGTAGAGCATAAACAATTTAGTAAATGAGGCGATTTTGAAAAAAAATCGTAGGAACAGTTTTTGAGAAAATCACAAAAAGTTAAAAATGACACGAATAAATTACTACTTCCGGTTAACCAATTTTGATGAAAATGTTCGTGTCGGTGCGGTAGTAGTATTTAACTTAAGTTTCAAGTTCGTACGATGTTCCGTTCTTGAGATATTCTGATCACACGCGCGCGCGCGCGCACACACACACACACACACACACACACACACACACAGACAGACCAATCGCTAAAAACATGTTTGTGTGGATTCAGGGAGTCCGAAAACATGTAGATCCAATGAAAACTCGTTTTCGAAAAATCGACATAAAAACAATACTTTCCTTCCTATATATTCATGTTGTTTAGGTAATCAGCCAAAAGGCTGGTTTGAACCTGTAGAGGTTTTACTAAGTAAAACGAGGAGTGAGGTGGTTTACCATGCCTTCCTCACTGAGTGGAAAAGTACGCTTATCAGCATGCCGGGCCCTCTGAAAAGCATATATTTTCCACTCTGCAAAAGACACCTTCACTTCATTCACCACAGGGTCTGGCTGTATAATAGGCCTATAATTCATTACTTTCAGAGGAGATAACTCTGATTAGTGTCATTTACACTTGTACCTTTTCTGTTGTTAAATGATTCAGTCATTTAATTGGGTGACCATTTGATAAGAAACAGAACTATTTATTTTAGCCCTGCAACTAACAGATTGAGTGTAAATAATTTGACACTCTACCTGTCTGTTATGGGCAGATATATTCATATAGGCAAGAGAAAAAAAAGGTGGACTCTTACTACAGAAGAGAATATGAAGGAGAGAGAGTACAGAAAAAACATTTAGTCAGCTGATTTGGACGAACATTGGCACGACGGACGTATATTGGTAAGCGTTGAATAGAAACTTCTAAACCGACCTTTGTTACCACCCAAATGGACTTTCCGCTTTCAAACCGACTGCACTGTTTATATAAACATGGATGTTAGATGTCACCAAACCGTATAAAAGTTTGGCAACGTTTCAACAAAATGGGCACCGGATTTCCCCACGTGTCTTTGGATATGTGCTGCTGCTGCTGCGGTCGGATTTACACTGGAAGACAGCCGTGTAAATGTTTAAAATAAAATAAAAGAGAGAAAAAGTCACCTAAAACGTTTGACAACGCCCTCCTCTGCATCACGCCCCAGATTTATTTTGGACCTCGATTTAACGTAACGTATAATCGTCTCCAGTCAGGTCAACAGGAAGCTGCATGCAAGTGCAACGTTGGAATTAAACAATACAAAGAGAACTGCTTAAAATAATTTATTTTTACTTTCTCTTGCCTATATGAATATATAGGAAGGAAAGTATTGTTTTCATGTAGATTTTAACAAATACACTCTTCACCGGATCTATACGTTTTCAGACCCCCTGAACCCAAAAAACATGTTTTTAGCGATTGGTCTGAGTGTGTGTGTGTATACAAAATATCTCAAGAACGGAACATCGTACGAACTTGAAACTTAAGTTACATACCTATACCGGATCCGACACAAACATTTTCATCAAAATCGGTCAACCAGAAGTAATAGTTTATTCGTATAATTTTTCACTTTTTTGCGATTCTCAAAAACTGGTCCTACGATTTTTTTAAAAATCGCCTGGTTTACTCAATTTTTTATTCTCTACAAGATAGGGTAGGCGCCATGTTTGCTGAAATTCTCGGTGAGGCTGTTTTCACGTAAAAAATTAGTTTTTTAAGATTACGGCTTTTATATGTATTATATCGCAAAAATTTATATAATAAAAAATGTAGAGAATTTAAAATGCTACAAGTTTTATTTGAAACATTTTTTTGTATAACGCTTAGTTTAGCGGTAATTAGCAATTTTCTGTTTTTTTTCTCACGAAAAAGTGTGAAAAATCGATTTTTTAAGATTTCTGCCTTAGTATGCAATTTACGACAAAAGTATATTTAATCATATTTATAGGAAATTAAAAGAACTACAACTTTAATTTAAAGCATTTTTTCTACAGAGCCTAGTTTAGCGTGAAAGAATGATTTTCCATGTTTTTAAGCCAAACTGAGGTAGATTTTCATTTTGCGTCTTTCACTCATGATTAAAATAACGTTAGGTTTTTGAGGGTAGTTTTTTGTTTATTTCAAATGTTTTATTACTAATGTTAGGTTACATTGTTTAAATTATTTGCACTGGCAAGAGAAAGTTGTGTGTTTCACACCAGATTTTTTTATTTTAAAATGCATCCAGGAGACTACCGAAAAAGTATAGCACATGTCAAGACATTATTACACCTGTAATAGATAATAAACTTAACATTCTTCTAATATTACCATCTTTACTCTCTCTTGCCTAAATAAGTATAGCCTATATACCTAATGGAAAGTATTATTTTCATGTCGAGTTTTCGAAATCGAGTTACGACTACGTTACGACTTAACGTAACGTAGGATCTCCTCCAGTCAGGTTCACAGTGTGCAACGTTAAAATTAAACAATACAAAGAGAACTGCTCAAAATAATTTATCTTTTCTTTTAAAATCAGGCATTATAACTCTGTAATCAAGCCAGAGGCTACATATGCTTGTGAGACCCTTTTCAACTTGAACACTCGATCAACCACGGACAGACTTCAAAAGATAGACAGAAGAATATTAAGAACAGCCATCAATTTCAAGCATCAAGTCCAAGGAAATTGGTGGATAGTCCCCAACAATATAGTTTATAAGGAAAATGAGCCGATATTGGACACAATGAGGAAGAGGAGAGTCGCTTTCTTTGGCCACCTTAGCAGACTGCCTGACTCAAGACTCATTAAACAGCTCCTTGACTTCCAAATGAAGAATAAGATCCAAAACAAATGGATACAGGAAGTCATGTCAGACATGGGGAACTTGAATATAAATGAAGAAATGATCCAGAGACGAGAAGAGAAGACCATCCTAAGGGAAAAGAGGATAACCCAACTGCCATTCAGAGAGAGAAGACAGCCAAATGCAGCTGTGGCAGAGAGATTGAGAGCCACCAGGTCAAGGAATATGAAATTGATGTGGGAACGAAGAAAACAACAGTGTGGTGCCACAACTAACTCCTCAAGGAACGCATGTCCATGAGTGACTTGAGTGCTCCAATTGGGGCGTAAATAATAATAATAAAAAAAATTTAAAAAAAAATGCATCCAGGAGACTCACGAAAAACTATAGCACATGTCAAGACATTATTACACCTGAAATAGATATTAAACTTATACATTCTTCTAATATTACCATTTTTACTCTCTCCTGCCTAAATGAATATATAGGAAGGAAAAATAACGGGTGTTTCAAAAAGGACGCACTTCAAAGTTTAAGGGTTAATATTTTTTGCATAGGGAATATTTTTCCCCCAAAACAACAGTTGGCACTACCGTACTCATTGTTGACCCATTGTGTATTACTGACATGTACTAGAGCTATCCCGGTATTCATTTGTGTCTGTAATGTCTGTATAAGTTCAAACATGATTTTTTCAAAGGATGAACTGTTTTTATTATTGAAAGTTATTGCGCATATAAATCTTACGCACGACTGAAAGAAGAGTTCCAATTAAAATTTCCCAATTCTGAAGTACCTAATAACACCACGATATCGCGTCTGATTAATAAATTTCGTGAGAATGGCAGTGTACAGGATCGAAGCACAGGTCGACCATCAGTGTTAACAGAACAAGTTTTGGACGATGTGAAACAACGTTTGACTACCTCACCCGACAAATCACTTAGAAAGTTATCTTCACAGGCTGGATTATCACTATCTTCCGCTTTAAGGGCTACAAAAAAATTAAATCTGCATCCTTACCGCATCGGTGTCGTTCATGAACTGAAAGAAGTTGACCATGGGAAACGTATACAGTATTGTCGTTGGATACGTTCTCTTGTTAAGGACAACGGTGTTGAAATATTGGATCGTGTTTATTTCAGTGACGAAGCATGGTTCCACTTGGATGGTTACATCAACAGCCACAACTGCCGAATATGGAGCGCTCATAATCCTCACACATTTCATGAACGTCCACTACACGCACGTAAAATTGGTGTTTGGTGTGCGATCTCCCGGCGTCGTATTGTTGGGCCTTTATTTTTTGACACATCTGTAGATGGTGTGGTGTACCGCAACTTAATTAAACAATTTATAGCGTTGTTAGAATTACACGATCGAGATTGTTGGTTTCAGCAGGATAACGTAACGTGCCATACTTCTACTGAAACACTGAATATGTTACGAGAATTTTTGGCCATCGTGTGATATCAAAAGGATTGTGGCCACCAAGATCCCCAGATCTTACTCCTGCGGATTTTTTCCTTTGGGGGAATTTAAAGAGTAAGGTTTTTAAAAACAATCCTCATACAATTGAAGAATTGAAGGCTAATATTGAAAATGAGATTACAAACATTAATGAGTAAATACTACGAAAAGTGGCTGCAAATGTTATGAAACGTGTCCGAACTTGCATAACAAGCGGAGAAAATCATTTTGAACATTTATTGTGAAGTTTTAAAGGTAATCTGAATGTTATAAAGGTAATAATTTCACACCGTATAATTTGTATAATTTATAATTACTTAATGTAATAAATTAGCGTTCTCAAACTTCGAAGTGCGTCCGTTTTGAAACACCCGTTATTATTTTCATGTCGATTTTTCGAAATCGAGTTACGATTACGTTACGACTTAACGTAACGTAGAATAACGACGTAACGATATTAACGACGTAACGATATTAACGACGTTACGGATAACGAGTGACGACTTAACGTAACGTAGGATAAAGACGTTACGACTTGTAACGTAGGATCTCCTCCAGTCAGGACAACAAGAAAGCTACATACAATTGCAACGTTGGAATTAAACAATACAAAGAGAACTGTTCAAAATAATTTATCTTTTCTTTTAAAATGCATCCAGGAGACTACTGAGAACTATTGGACATGTCAAGACATTATTACACCTGAAATAGATATTAAAGTCACACATTCTTCTAGTATTACCATTTTTACTCCCTCTTGCCTAGATGAATATACAGGATGATTCAAAACTATACGGCAATCTCTTGGGATCTCATTCTATAGCAAAAAATAAGAAAAAAAGTTCATATTAACATATGCCTGAAAACGCTTAGTTAGCGAGTTACGGCTAGCGAAAAATTTCTCCTGGAACTCTGTAACCCTCGGTGAAGTAAGGCCGTATAAAAATGTTTAAGGTAGTTACAAACATACAAATAAGATTGTTTCTTATGTTTTTTAATCTGAAAAATTGAATAAAATTGGTTCCAGAGCTGTAAATGCAATACTTTCAGAGATATCTTACATAAAACACAAGATTTGGTGCAAAGAAATAACACATTTCTGTGTTTTACGTAAGATTACTTCCATAAATGATAAATAAAGGTGTATTTTTTCTTAAATAAATTTGTAGAAAATTTAATTCTGAAAAGATTCATGTGATTTACTCAGGAAAAAATCAACAATAGATATTAAAATTTCGCTTTATTTAAAATCAAAACAGACGCACATAAAACGCACATTCTTAAACTGCATAAAATATTAACAAAAACAGCTGATCATTTATCAGCTGTTACTCCCAACCTATATTAGTCAATATTTTAGGCAGTTAAGAATGTGCGTCTGTTTTGATTTTAAATAAAGCGAAAATTAAATTTAGCGATTGGTCTGTGTGCGTGCGTGTGTGTATGTGTAAACAGAATATCTCAAGAATGGAACATCGTACGAACTTTACTCTTAACTTAGATACTTCTACCGCACCGACACGAACTTTTTCATTAAAATCTGGTGTGAAACACTCACACAACATTCTCTTGCCAATGCAAATAATTAACAATAAACCTAACATTAGTAATAAAATATTAGAAATAAACAAAAAACTAACCTCAAAAAACATTAGTGAAATACGCAAAATTAAAATCGACCTCAGTTTGGCTTAAAAATACGGAAAATCGCTCCTACACGCTAAACTTGGCACTGTACAAATAAAAACCTATAAATAAAAGTTGTAGATCTTTTAATTTTCTACAAATTTTATAATACACACTTTTGTCGTAAAATGCATTCTAAGGCCGAAATCTTTAAAAAATCGATTTTTCACACGTTTTCGTGAGGAAAAAACAGAAAATCCGAAAAACCGGAAATTACCGCTAAACTAAGCGTTATACAAAAACATGTTTGAAATAAAAGTAGTAGAATTTTACATTCTCTACAACTTTTGTTATATAACATTTTGCGCTAAAATGCATACTAAAGCCGCAATCTTAAAAAAAAATGTTTTTACGTGAAAACAGCCTCACCCAGAATTTCAGCAAACATGGCGCCTACCCTATCTTGTAGAGAATAAAAAATTAAGTAAATGAGGTGATTTTAAAAAAAATCGTAGAACCAGTTTTTGAGAAAATCGCAAAAACGTGAAAAATTACACGAATAAACTACTACTTCCGGTTGACCGATTTTGATAAAAATGTTCATGTCGGGTCCGGTAGTGGTATGTAACTTAAGTTTCACGTTTCAAGTTCGTACGATGTTCCGTTCTTGAGATATTTTGTATACACACACACACACAGACCAATCGCTAAAAACATGTTTTTTGGGTTCAGGGGGTCTGAAAACGTATAGATCCGGTGAAAACTCGATTTCGAAAAATCGACATGAAAACAATACTTTCCTTTCTATATATTCATATAGGCAAGAGAAAGTAAAAATTGGTTAACCGGAAGTAGTAGTTGATTCGTGTACTTTTTCACTTTCTTGCGATTTTCTCAAAAACGATTCCTACGATTTTTTAAAAAATAGTCTTATTTACTAAATTTTTTATGCTCTACGAGATAGGGCAGGCGCCATGTCTGCTGAAATTCTAGAAATACACAAAAAACCGCCCTTAAAAAATATAACCTTATTTTAATCATGAGTAAAAGACACAAAATAAAAATCGACCTCAGTTTGGCTTAAAAATACGGAAAATCACTCTTTCACGCTAAACTAGGCTCTGTAGACAAAAATGCTCTAAATAAAAGTTTCAGATCCTTTAATTTTATATAAATTTTAAAAATACATTATTGCCGTAAAATGAAATCTTAAAAAAATCGATTTTTCACACGTTTTCGTGAGAAAATAAACAGAAAATCGCTAATTTCCGCTAAACTACGCATTATATACAAAAAAATGTTTGAAATAAAAGTTGTAGGATTTTAAATTTTCTACAACTTTTATTATACACATTTTTTCGCTAAAATTCATATTAAAGCCGTAATCTTAAAAAAACAATTTTTTTACGTGAAAACAACCTCTCCAAGAATTTCAGCAGACATGACACCTACCCATCTTGTAAAGAATAAAAAATTTAGTAAACGTGGCGAATTTAAAAAAATCGTAGGACCAGTTTTTGGGAAAATCGCAAAAAGTAAAAAATTACACGAATAAATTACTACTTTTAGTTGACCGATTTGATGAAAATGTTCGTGTCGGGTCAGGTAGTGGTAAGTTTCAAGTTGGTACAATGTCTCGTTCTTGAGATATTCTGTACACACACATACACACCAATCGGTAAAAACATGTTTTTTGGGGTTCAGGGTGTCTGAAAACGTGTAGATCCGGTGAAAACTCGATTTTGTTAAATCGACATGAAAACAATACTTTCCTTCCTATAGGCAAGAAAAAGTAATAATAACGTTATCATCCTCATCTAACCCACCGGGTTGGTCTAGAGGTAAAGTCGTCGCCAAAATCAGCTGTTTAACCGCTGATTTTCGGAGACGAAGGTTCCTGGTTCAAATCCTAGTAAAGGTAGTTACTTTTATACGGATTTGAATACTAGACACTGGTTACCGGTGTACTTTGATGGTTGGGGTTCAATTAAACATACACTTTCAGGAATGGTCGACCTGAGTCTGTACAAGACTACACCTCATTTACACGTCATACACATCATCCTCATCTCATTTGGTCACGGGGTTGCTTATTGTTCTCAATTGAATAGATTGCAACGTACACAAATTTGGGATTACAAAAAAAACCAATTTGGTGTGAAACACTCACACGACTTTCTCTTGCCAATGTAAATAATTAATAATAAACCTAACATTATTAATAAAATATTAGAAATAAACAAAAACTAACCTCAAAAACATAACCTTATTTTAATCATGAGTGAATGACGCAAAATGAAAATCGAACTTAATTTGGCTTATAAAAAAAACGGAAAATCACACTTTCACGCTAAACTAGGCTCTGTACCAAAAATTCTCTAAATAAAAGTTGTAGATCTCTTAATTTTCTATAAATTTTAATATATACACTTTTGTCGTAAAGTGCATACTAAGGCCGAAATTTTAAAAAAATCGATTTTTCACACGTTTTCGTGAGAAAAAAAAACAGAAAATTGCTAATTACCGCTAATCTAAGCGCTATACAAAAAAATGTTTGAAATAAAAGTTGTAGAATTTTAAATTCTCTACAACTTTTGTTATATAAATTTTTGCGCTAAAATGCATATTAAAGCCGTAATCTTAAAAAAACCACGTTTTTACGTGAAAACAGCCTCACCAAGAATTTCAACAAACATGGCGCCTACCCTATCTTGTAGAGAATAAAAAATTGAGTAAATGAGGTGATTTTAAAAAAAATCGTAGGACCAGTTTTTGAGAAAATCGCAAAAAAGTGAAAAATTATACGAATAAACTACTACTTCCGGTTGACCGATTTTGATGAAAATGTTCGTGTCGGGTCCGGTAGTGGTATGTAGCTTAAGTTTCAAGTTCGTACGATGTTCCATTCTTGAGATATTCTGTTCACACACACACGCACGCGCGCGCGCGCGCGCACACACACACACACACAGACCAATCGCTAAAAACATATTTTTTGGGTTCAGGGGGTCTGAAAACGTATAGATCCGGTAAAAACTCGATTTCTTAAAATCGACATGAAAACAATAGCCTACTTTCCTTCCTATATATTCATATAGGCAAGAGAAAGTAAAATGTAGCAGATTGCAGCGTACACACATTCCGGATTAAGAAAATAATAAATACAGTTATATTACAGTTACAGCTGGTTGTATAAATGGAGGAAATTGTAGATTGAAATGGCATTGAACATTGATTTCCTTTCGAGGCTTTGCGTTTTCCTTTATTTCGTATTCATATTGTTATTTTATTTATTAAATTTAGTCGGAAATATTTCGTGTATTTATTTTATCGTAGGAAATACATTCGCGTGCGCCCTTTCTTGTTATTCATTTTACAGAAATTCGCCCTTGTTTTAACCAATGTCATTGGAGGAGCTTTTTAATATTATAACCATTCTGTATGATTTTGTCATAATATTTCACATTACCGGCACCATGGCCTACCTATACCAGGTGTGTAAAAAGAATTGAACCGATTAACTGTTTGTCAAAATAGCTTATTGTAAAAATCGCCTGGTTTACTGAATTTTTTATGCTCTACAAGAAAGGATAGGCGCCATGTTTGCTGACATTCTTGGTGAGGCTGTTTTCACGTAAAACAGTTTTTTTTTAAGATTGCGGCTTTAATATGCATTTTAGCGCAAAATATTACATAATAAAAGTTGTAGATAATTTAATATTCTACAACTTTTATTTCAAACATTTTTTTGTATAACGCTTAGTTTAGCGGTAATTAGCGATTTTCTGTTTTTCTCTCACGAAAACGTGTGAAAAATCGACTTTTTTAAGATTTCGGCCTTAGTATGCATTTTACGACAAAACTGTATATAATAAAATTTATAGGAAATTAAAATATCTACAAATTTTATTCAAAGCATTTTTCTCTACAGTGCCTAGTTTTCCGTGAAAAAGTGATTTTCCGTATTTTTAAGGCAAACTGAGGTTGATTTTCGTCTTTCACTTATGATTAAAATAAGGTTATGTTTTTTGAGGTTAGTTTTTTGGTTTATTTCTAATGTTTTATTACTAATGTTAGGTTTATTGTAATTATTTGCACTGGCAAGAGAAAGTTGTGTGAGTGTTTCACACCAGATTTTTAATATTACCATTCTGTATTATTTTGTCATAATATTTCACCTTTCCGGCATTCTACCTATACCAGGTGTGTAAAAAAAATCGAACCGATTTACTGTTTGTCAAAATAGCTCATTGTAACGTCTCCCCCCCCCCAACCACAAAAATTTCAGCAGACATGGCACCTACCCTATCTTGTAAAGCATAAAAAAATGTAGTAAATGAGATTTTTACTTTCTCTTGCATATAAATGAATATATAGGAATGAAAGTATTGATTTCATGTCGATTTTAAGAAATCGAGTTTTCATCACATCTACACTTTTTCAGACCCCTGAACCCAAAAAACATGTTTTTACCGATTGGTGTGTGTGTGTGTGTGTGAACAGAATATCTCAAGAACGACACATTATACCAACTTGAAACTTAAGTTACATACCACTACCGGACCCGACACGAACATTTTCATCAAAATCAGTCAACCGGAAGTAGTAGTTTATTCATGTAATTTTTCACTTTTTTGCGATTTTTTAAAAAGCGCCTCCTACGATTTTCTTTAAAATCGCCTGGTTTACTCAATTGTTTATTCTCTACAAGATAGGGTAGGCGCCAAGTTTGCTGAAATTTATGGTGAGGGTGTTTTCACGTAAAACAGCTGTTTTTTTTAAGGTTCCGGCTTTAATATGCATTTTAGCGCAAAAAATTATATAATAAAATTTGTAAATAATTTAATATTCTACAACTTTTATTTCAAACATGTTTTTGTACAACGCTTAGTTTAGCGGTAATTAGCAATTTTCTGTTTTCTCTCACGAAAACGTGTGAATAATCGACTTTTTTAAGATTTCGGCCTTAGTATGCACTTTACGACAAAACTATATATAATAAAATTTATAGGAAATTAAAAGATCTACAAATTTTATACATAGCATTTTTCTCTACAGAGCCTAGTTTAGCGTGAAAAAGTGATTTTCCGTATTTTTAAGGCAAACTGAGGTTGATTTTCAGGTCGCGTCTTTCATGATTAAAATAAGGTTTTGTTTTTTGATTATTTCTAATGTTTTATCTCTAATGTTAGGTTATATTGGTCATTATTTGCATTGGCAAGAGAAAGTCGTGTGAGTGTTTCACACCAATTTTTAATAACATTACAATTCTGTATTATCATAATATTTCACCTTACTGGCATTCTACCTATACCAGGTGTGTAAAAAGAATTGAACCGATTAACTGTTTGTCAAAACAGCTTATTGTAACTTCTCCCCCCGCAACCCCAAAAATTTCAGCAGACATGGCACCTACACTATCTTGTAAAGCATAAAAATGTAGTAAATGAGATTTTTACTTTCTCTTGCATATATGAATATATAGAAAGGAAAGTATTGTTTTCATGTCGATTTTTCGAAATCGAGTTTTCACCGGATCTACACGTTTTCAGACCCCCTGAACTCAAAAAACATGTTTTTACCGATTGGTGTGTGTGTGTGTGTGTGTGAACAGAATATCTCAAGAACGACACATTATACCAACTTGAAACTTAAGTTACATACCACTACCGGACCCGACACGAACATTTTCATCAAAATCGGTCAACCATAAGTAGTAATTTATTCGTGTAATTTTTTATTTTTTGCGATTTTCTCAGAAACTGGTCTTACGATTTTTTTTTAGAAACGCCTGGTTTACTAAATATCTTATGCTCTACAAGATAGGGTAGGCGCCATCTTGGCTGAAATTCTTGGTGAGGGGTTTTTCACGTAAAAACGTTGTTTTTTTAAGATTACGGCTTTAATATGCATTTAAGGGCAAAAATGTATATAATTAAAGTTGTAGAGAATTTAAAATCCTACAACTTTTAATTCGAACATTTTCTTTGTATAACGCTTAGTTTAGCGGTAATTAGCGATTTTCTGTTTTTTTCTTACGAAAACGTGTGAAAAATTTATTTTTTTAAGACTTCGGCCTTGGTATACATTTTACGACAAAAGTGTATATAATCAAATTTAAAGGAAATTTAAAGATCTACAACTTTTATTTAAAGCATTTTTCTCTACAGAGCCTAGTTTAACGTGAAGGAGTGATTTTATATATTTTTAAGCCAAACAGGTCGATTTTCATTTTCCGTCTTTCACTCATGATTAAAATAAGGTTAAGTATTTTGAGTTTAGTTTTTTGTTTATTTCTAATGTTTTATTACTAATGATATGATTCTTGTTTATTTTTTGCATTGGCAAGAGAAAGTTTGTGAGTGTTTCACACCAAATTTTTTTTTGTCATAATATTTCACCTTTCCGGCATTCTACCAATAGGCTACCAGGTGTGTAAAAAGAATTGAACCGATTAACCCTTTATAGGTCTTTGGTAAGTACAGTGTCTGTCAAAAGTTTAAGGACACCGCTACTTTTCACATTATTGGGTTTTGTCCTTACACATTTGCTAAAATATATAATTGTAAAGTATTCGCCAAATAGCCCTTAAAATTAGTAGTGTTTCAGCACATACTCGACTTCTCTATCTTTTATACAACTAATTATTGTATTTTCCTGTTTCAAAATAAAGTCAAATTTTAATTCAAAAATGTTATAACTTTCGAATGGCTACACTCAGACTAACGAACTGGGACTTGCAGGAAAGGCACTTTGGGCCAGTCATCTTTTTTTAAAAAAAGACATTTCAATTCTAGTGTTTTTTTTAATACCTATCACAGGGTTGAATGCATCAAGTTTTTAACTCTGCAGATAAAAAAAAATTGGGCCGGCCCGTGGTGTAGTGGTCAGCCCAACTGGCTACTATGCCGGGGTCCTGGATTCGATTCCCGGTCAGGTCTGGCATTTTTCTCATCTGTAAATCACCACATATCATTACCTACGCACAAGCCGTGCTCTAACTAAAAGTTGTAGATTTATTAATTTCCTATAAATTTTATTATAGACATTTTTGTCATAAAATATATACTAAGGCTGAAATTTAAAAAAAAAATCGATTTTTACACGTGAGAAAAAAAAGAAAATCGCTATTTACCGCTAAACTAAGCGTTATACAAAAAAAATGTTTGATATAAAAGTTGTAGGATTTAAAATTGTCTACAACTTTTATTAGAGCTTTTATCTAGCATATTAAAGCTGCAATCTTAAAAATACCATTTTTTACGAGAAAACAACCTCTCCAAGAATTTCAGCAGACATGGCGCCTACCATATCTTGTAAAGCATAAAAAAATGTAGTAAATGAGGCGATTTTTAAAAAAATCGTAGGAGCCGTTTTTGAGAAAATCGCAAAAAAAAGAAAAATGACACGAATATACTACTACTACTTCCGGTTGACCGATTTTGATGAAAATGTTCGTGGCCGGTCCTCTACCGGTATCTAATTAAAGTTGCAAGTTTCGTACGATACAAACATGTTTTTTGGGTTCAGGAGGCCTAAAAACACGAGTAACTTATGTCCGGTGAAAATTCGATTTCTTAAAATCGACTTGAAAACAATAGTTTGCTTTCTTTACATTCACATAGGGAACAGAAAGTAAAAAACCTGGTGTGAAACACTCAGACGACTTTCTCTTGCCAATGCAAATAATTAACAATATAACCTAACATTAGTAATAAAACATTAGAAATAAACAAAAAACCTAACCTCAATAAACATATATAGCCCCAGAAAAAAAAGTCAAGGGGAGTAATGTCTGGAGAGCGGGGTGGCCAGGGTGTTGGACCATCCCTTTCAATCCACCGATCCGGAAATGTTTCATCCAGGAAATTACGCACTATCAAAGCCCAGTGGGGCGGTGCCCCATCTTGCTGGAAAATTATCCATGGTTGATATTCTTCTAACTGTGGTGCAATGAACTGTTGCAAAACATCTAAGTAAATGTTAGCGTTAATGGTGTTTTCCGTGATGAAACATATCCGGATCGGTGGATTGGAAGGGATGGTCCAACACCCTGGCCACCCCGCTCTCCAAACATTACTCCCCTTGACTTTTTTTCTGGGGCTATATTAAGGATAGAGTCTTCGCCACACCAGTTGCTGACGTTGACGAACTGAAGGCTAGGATACAAGCTGCTGTGGGTACTGTGACAGAACACATGTTACAAAACACCTGGCGGGAACTGGAATACCGCTTCGACATTCTCCGAGCTACCAAGGGGGCACACGTTGAAGTTTACTAATGTAAGTAATCTTAAAAAAAACTATTAACACTAACCTATGTAACAGCATCAAATTTAAATTATTATGTCAAACAGTTATTCTGCAATAAATTTTTATAATCAGGGCAAGACTTTATGCTCACCCGGTATTTTCTACCTGCAAAAGTGAGTTTTTGTTTTAACAATTTATGGCCGGTTTCACCAACATTTGTCAAATACACGATCAAATTTAACAGTGGTCAAAATATGACTGTTCGTTTAAACTCAAAACTGTTTCACCAACTCTGATCTCAATGAAAACTACGTCGGTCAAATTGAACCACGGTTAATTTCCACAGTCTCTTATTTTCGAAGTTGGCTACCGTGGTAACTGAGTTTCTATTGGCTACATCTGATTTTGTCATGATATTGTTTCCATTCTGCGATACTCGTAACCTACAGTATCATGCAGCACAACATGCCCCAGAAAAACTCCACGAGATTGCCATGAAAACCAAGCTCCAAATTTCCCATGAAAAAACACAGTTTTTTGATACAAAGTCCTCAGACAAACTACCACTAAAAACAAAAAACGGTGAAATTGTACAAGTCAATGAGTTCAAATATCTAGGAGAAATTATCCAAAAATCTGGTCTCAACACAAAATCAAATGAGGAAAGAGTCTCAAAATTACAGAAAGCGAACAAACTCACCTGGTCTCACTACAATAAAAAATGCATCTCCACAGCTGCAAAGTCACGACACTACAATACGGTGGTTCTACCAGAAGCCTTATATGCATCAGAAACCACAAGTACCACGGGAACGGCAAAAATTACAGACATTGAAGAGCAAGAAAGGAAAATTCTGAGGAAAATACAAGGTGCAGTTTTCAGAGAAAACTTCTGGCAAAAAAGACCCACAGAAGAACTACACAGGCATACTGAAACCCTCACGACATTCATCAGAAAACGCAGAGTGAGGGTTTTTACACATATAGCCAGAATGAGTGACACCAGACTGACAAAAAGAATATTAAACATAATTTCCACTTCAAAGTTGGGCGCCTCTTGGTACAAAGAAACTATGGAAGACCTGCAAGAATTATGCATCACAATGGAAGACATTCATGACCGCAAAATTTGTAGAGAAAAAATCAGAAACCAGGAAATTCAGTTCACATCGCAAGCCAAAAGAAGTGGACGAAAATGGACAGACGAAGAGAAGAAGGCGCAAAGTGAGAGGATGAAAGGTTTTTAAGAAGCTAAAAGGAGGAAAAGAGCCACCACCAAGAGCTAGATTTTTGTGTTTTTAGCGCTCTCCTTAAGGGGAATATATGCAAATAATAATTATATAAATTTATATTTCTGTAAAAGTCCTGCATAACTTTGTCCTTTTCACCCTCATCTGGAAACTGAATGTACCTGGGAGCTAATGAAGCAATTGCCTCTGAAACTTTTCTTATATATCGACTCACTATTGTTTTCGAAACGCCAATTAAGTCACCATTTACTATTTGAAAAGTACCTGTAGCGTAAAATCGAAGGGCGAAAAGCAGCTGTTGCAGTGGTGTAAGTGGTCTGTCTCCGTTAGTAGGATATTCTAACCTTCTTTAAAGTTCTTCAAGAATCTTCAAGACTACCTGTTTAGAGAGCCTATACCTTGCAAAACATTTTCTGTCTTCCACTGAATGGAAATCATCTTGTCTTTCTGGTAACACACATTCTGGCCCTATGTTTGGGAATATTCCCATGTATATAATTTCAACATCAAAATTATCGTCCATTTTAAATGAAAATGTAATTAGTATTTTATGAAAATATTGTGAGGTCAACAATAAGCCTAAATGCCATTTAATGCTCACATTAAATTACAAATGTCAAACCACATAATCACATTTTTAAACACTTCAGTAACTACAGTTTTAACAAAACAAAATGAACACTGTTAGTTTGAACACGATTAAATAATTTGACTGCCGATTTGACGACCGTCAAATTTAACTGTTGATTTGACAGTGGTTGAAAATAACTAGCGTTGGTGAAACAAATTACTACTGATTTAACCATAGTTAAATGCTTTATTTGTTGTTGACGTTTACAAAAAAATGGAAGGGACGAAAAAGACATAGCTAATAAAATTGTGAAAGGAAAGGCATTAACTGGTCAACTCAACTCAATTCTGTGGAGTCTCAACATAAGAAAAGACATAAAGAAACGAATATTTTCAGCAATAGTGGAAGGTACGGTGACATATGGGGCAGAAGTGTGGACCATTACGCAAAACATGAAAAATAGAATCAGTACAGTGGAGAACAGATACTGGAGAAGATGTTGCAGATTGACGTTACGAGATAGGGTAATGAATATAAGAGTAAGAGAGTTAATGGGCATTGAAGACTCAATAATAGACCATATTGAGAGAAAACAACTGTACTGGTATGGTCACATGCGAAGAATGAGCAACGTACGAATCCCACTGAAGGCATGGACCTGGAGACCGCAGCGAAATAGAAAAAGAGGAAGACCGAGAGGGAGATGGATGGAAGGTATTGACAAAGCCATGGAAAGAAGAAACATAGAGGAGGAGTCATGGCAAGACAGGCAAAAATGGCGTTTTGACTGCGACAAACGACCCATAGTGTTGTAAATAGTCGCCACTATATATACATATATATATATATATATATATATATATAGATATAAATGCTTTGACTGAGGTTAGAGAAACCGGCCATTAGTGTTGTGATTAGAAAAATATTAATCAACTCTGTTTCTTGAGTAGTGGTTGTGAACAATTAAATTCTGTAAAAAAGGTATTTTGCTTTACGTATATTATCACTTCAAAGATTTAGAAGACGGCACTGTAAGTAATTAAACCTCTTTAAATAATTATCTGCATGAAGTTGCAAATGGTAATATATATATTTAGGTTTAATATATATATTGACCACATTCTTAGAATTTGGAAAGGTAGAGTTAATCCGGGAATTAGATTAAGTGATGACGACTACCTAAATGTTTTACTATTTGCGGATGATTTATGGATTGTGCAGGAAAATGAAGAAGAACTCCAAAGATCAGTGTACACGCTGAACGAATTGTGCAAGGAATATAATTTTAGAGTTTTCATAAAGAAATCAAAAATAATGGCGTTCACTGGTAACTATCCTACGAGGTCCAAAATTGTGATCGATAATGATATACTAGAGCAAGTATCACGGCGTAATTATCTAGGTTGTGACCTTAGTTTCATTCAAGAGTTTGATGTAGAAAGGAAAGTTGGGAAATTCCAGGCAATTTGTGGTAATATTAGTAGAACCCTAGGAAATAAAACACGGAAAGAAACCAGACTAAAATTTTATAAAGTGATGGCTGCCCCAGTACTATTATATGGGAGCGAATCGTGGGTCAGTACAAGACCACAAGAGGGTAAAATACAGGCTGCGGAAATGAGGTTTCTAAGAAGAACGAAGGGTTGTAGCTGGAGAGACCAACTAAGGAACGAGGCTATACGAAGAGAACTGAATATCTACAATCTGAATGAAAAGGTGAAAGAATATAGATCGAAATGGAAAGACCACGTAGAGAGAATGTCAAATGAAAGGGTTCCCCTCAAAGTTTTAAAGTACAGACCGGAAGGGAGGAGAGATGTGGGGAGACCACGCAAGAGATGGGAGTGATTGTTGTAAAAATCATAAAAAGACATAATGTAACAAAACAGGAAAATATATATAAAATATATAACTTAAATGTTGTGTAAATACATAGGAAAAGGAAATTGAGTTAAATTTTGCTGTTATGAGTCTGAACAGGCGCAAGCCTAATCCTTGTTTGTAAGAAGAAGAAGAAGAAGAAGTTACAAATGGTAAAAGATGGTAAAGACATGAAGACACCATGGATTTTGTTTTGCATCCTGGAGACTCCAGGAGGAGTATAGGACATGCCAACTAACACCTGAAATACATTTATAAGAATCATACAATGTATCACTACTATCAAGAAAGAAATTCTTGTATGCTATAAAAAGTTTCACCGATCAAATAATTTTACAGATTTTTTTTAAACGAATGCAAATTATCACAACATTTTAAAAAAATGGGGTAATTTATTCATGAATTTTCTCCCTGCATAAGTAGGGTTTTTATTCAAACAATTTTGTGGAGTGATTAGCCACATAATAATCATTTCTGTTTCTCAAAGTTATGATTGTGAACATTGAAATCTGCATAAAATTATTTTGCCTTACATACATACATAATCAATCACCTTAAAAATTTAGAGAGACGGAACTGTAAGCAATTTAAGCTCCTTAAATAGTGGCCTGCATGAGGTTAGCTGATTAGCTCCCACCATACACCTAATAGCTTTCTTTTGAATTTTAAAAACGCTATTCATATTACCCATGCTAGAATTACCCTATACTAAGATACCATAACGGATATGAGATAGAATGAGGCCATGATAAGGTGCCATTAGTAATTTTTTATCATTTAATCAAGCAATTTGTTTTAGTGCAAATACCGTAATGATATTTTACTACAAACTTGATTGGTATAGAAGTCCCAAGACAAAAATCTACCTAGAGATACTTCTAGGAACTTCAGTGTTTCTACATGCTCTAAACTAACGGGTGTTTCAAAAAGGACGCACTTCAAAGTTTGAGAATGCTAATTTATACGTTTCCCATGGTCAACTTCTTTCAGTTCATGAACGACACCGATGCGGTAAGGATGCAGATTTAATTTTTTTGTAGCCCTTAAAGCGGAAGATAGTGATAATACAGCCTGTGAAGATAACTTTCTAAGTGATTTGCCGGGTGAGGTAGTCAAACGTTGTTTCACATCGTCCAAAACTTGTTCTGTTAACACTGATGGTTGACCTGTGCTTTTCCGATCCTGTACACTGCCATTCTCATGAAATTTATTAATCAGACGCGATATTGTGGTGTTATTAGGTACTTCAGAATCGGGAAATTTTAACTGGAACTCGTCTTTTACTTGTTCGTAAGATTTATATGCACAATAACTTTCAATAATAAAAACACATTCATCGTTTGAAAAAGCCATGTTTGAACTTATACAGACACTACAGACACAAATGAATACCGGGATAGCACTAGTACATGTCAGTAATACACAATGGGTCAACAATGAGTACGGTAGTGCCAACTGTTATTTGGGGGAAAAAAATATTCCCTATGCAGAAAATATTAACCCTTAAACTTTGAAGTGCGTCCTTTTTGAAACACCCGTTATTATTATGAATAAATACATCCACTTCTCTACTATCTTTAACGTTATGTTTGTTTTTAAACTGCAAGTACTGACACTTTTTCCCATTAACTGTTAATAACAGGATACAGAGGGCGGAAAACTTGGAAGTGCTGCGAAGAATCAACTAAACTTGAAATTTATCAACACAAATTAAATTCTGAAATCTGTCATACTTGGGCCACATTACGAGATATTAAAAAAAAAACATTTTGCTTACAGTGTCTGTCAAATGTTTAAGGACGTCATGAAAAAAAACAAAATTTGCCACATCACAGTGGTATTCACTGACTTGCGGCCCATTTTTAGATTTTCAAGTTAAGAAACCTAAAACTCGCTATTAGTACATTTAAGAGGATAAATGACAAGTGGCGGGAATCAGTTGTTGGTCAATGCTACCAGCTCCTCAGATCCCGATTCAATGGCAATAACTGTTTGAAATTAACATGGCGACAATTACGAACACAGCAAAGTTAGAAAAACAGGTCTTTTTTTATCTGCAGAGTTAAAAAATTGATTCATTCAACCCTGTGACAAAGATGAAATGTGTGTTCTTTTTAAAAAAAAGAAGACTGGCCTAAAGTGCCTGTCCTGCAGGTCCCAATTCGTTAGTCTGAGTGTAGCCATTCGAAAGTTATAACATTTTTTAATTAAAATTTGATGTACATTTGACATTTTTTTGAAACAGGAAAATACAATAATTAGTTGTATAAAAGATAGAGAAGTCGAATATGTGCTGAAAAGATTAATTTTAAGGGCTATTTGGCTAATATTTTACAATTATATAGTTTAGCTTCTCTATTCTGTATATACTTCAGACCTACCTACGCTGATGACACAGCGATATTAACCCGAAACCAAAACTCTATACACGCTTCACTAACACTCCAACATCATCTCAATCTTCTACCCGAATGGTGTAAAACATGGAAAATAAAACTTAATACAGCAAAATCCCTTCACGTAACTTTCACACTCCGTCATTGTGATTGCCCACCAGTATACATAGACAATGAACCTCTCACAAAAACAGATACGGTCAACTATCTCGGTCTGACTTTTGATAAACGACTAACTTGGAGCACACATATCAAACGGAAACGTTTATTACTGTATTCCCGATTTAAACTTCTATATTCCCTACTTCACAAACTATCAAAATTACCAATGGCACAAAAATTACGCATATATTGTTCTCTTTTGAAACCTATATGAACCTACGGGTCCCAAATTTACGGTTCAACCTAACCCTCTAACTTGCAACGAATTCAAGCATTCCAGTCAAAAACATTACGCCTTATAGCAAATGCACCTCATTACGTTAGCAACAAAACCTTACATACAGATTTGGAAACACCACTTGTACAAAATACCATTGAATACCTATACAGACGCTTTCACGACAAGTCACACAAACACAAGAACCCCCTGGTGCTTTCACTTTCCACCTTCCATTTACCTGATAATCCCCCTACATGCCTTAAAAGACGCTGAAGTAGAGACCTGCTAATTTGATATACAAATTTCATTTTTGGGGAGGCGCCAATGGGGGCCCTACCCCTCTCATTTACATTATCATAATCATCACACTTGCTTGTTGTAAAATTTTACAGTTGTAAATAAAGAATTAAAGAGAAAAAAAAAATATATATATATATATAGTTTAGCAAATGTGTAAGGACAAAACCCAATAATGTGAAAAGTAGCGGTGTCCTTAAACTTTTGACAGACATTGTAAGCAAAAAATCCTGGGTAAGGTGGCAAGATAGAGAGCACCAGAATGAAAAACAATATTCTTAACTGGCAAACCTTAGAACTTGGTATGATAAAAGGTCAGCAGAACTTTTCAGAATTTGAACGAATTAGGTGAAGATTAAAGATGATGATAATGTGTAAACATATCATAAAATATCAGGATATTTTTTAAGAATGAACATTTAAGTAAATTGTATAAGTAATTTCTTGATCTTCATTAAATTTGAACCTAATTCTTTGCATCAACATCTGTTGAATTTATTGACAAGTAAATAGTAAAAGTTTACCTTTTTATGGAACTAACTTACAAAAAAACTAAGGGGAATATATTTTATTAATGGGAATTATCAATTTAAAAAAAACAAACTTATTTACGGAACGATAACAAAATAATTCTATACTAACCCATCTAAAATTTATTAAACTCGTTAAATGATAGATTATTTTAAAACAAAATAAAATTTAATCATAAAAAATGATAAATCAAAAACAAATAAAACAATAGTTTAATGACTGACAATAAAATTTAAAAACAATAAGGTTATCAGTCTATCTGATATAACCTACCGAAAAAATTATTTAATAACCTACTGAAAACCTCGATAAAAATATTACAACACAAGACAAACAAAACGTAATATAGTAATAATAAAATTAATGATTTAATATACAAATTATAAATGATAATAAATCTTACCTTGACAATTAATAGACAAAACAAATAAACTAAATCACTATGATAAAACAAAATTAACGTCCTTCCTATACAAAAAATGTTTCAATCGATACGAACACAAGGCCTAGGTTATAAAATAAATGTACATTTACTAAACTAAACCGACACAACAATATCAAACAGGCACATTTTAATTATTTTACAAAGACACTAATAAACATATAGGCACATTTAATATAATAAATTATCGAGCACCAAAATATACAACCGAGGAAAAACAAGATGATATATTGTACACAACATTACACCAGAACACCTATTATTGTTACTGAACAAAATTCTAGTAGTGGGGGAATACGTTTGGCGGGTTCTGGTGGGGGTATCAAAAGTGCACAGACGCCTACATTTAGATAATTATATATATATTGGGTCACGTGACATTCCAGCGGTAACATTCTTTAAAAAACATATTAAGTCAAGTTCTCTCGATTGAACATTTTTAGGACTACTTAATAAATATATTATCAACCTTGACAATATTTTTAAAGGATTCTGAACGATACCAAATCATGTCCTTTACTATTTATTTACTTAATAAAATATATTAATCATTCATTTAAAAATAAATTATAAAATCATTTAATTAACTAAAAAAATAAATTAGTTGTCTATCTACTGATAAAAAAATATATTTTTGACATTTTTTTAAATAATGAAGAAAATTTAACTAAGAAATTCAGTGTAGATTGTAAAAATATTAGCACAATTTATTTTTATTTTCATACAACAGGTAATAACCACTTTAGGAAATTTAATTTAATTTTTCTTTGATTTAAGAGGAAAAGTTAAAAATTCTGTTATCTATTTTAATAACGTTGCTTACATATTTTCCTTATATATTGATTTCCTTGGTTACTAATCAGCAATATTTTTATCAATTTTTACATAACAACCAATAAATTTTCTTTAAATTGCCGTATTTTATCAAAGATAATATTTTTAGTGTTAATTATTTCATTTTAATGTAGCTTTGTTTTACTAAATAATATAATTAATTTATAAAATAGGTACCAAGTTATTATAATAGAACCTTTGCCAAAGAAAAACAATTCACGGTGTACGTCTTTAGTACTGTTTTAGAAATAAATAATAAATACTTCAAGGATAAAACCAAAGGACAAGTTTGTTAACTGTAACGTTTTTAACATACACATTTCATCAGAACTCGTTTAGAATTTACGGGAAATAAATTAGGCTACAAGTAGTTCAAGACGACGTAGTAGGGGCCCGTACAAGTAATCGGCAGTAGAATACATCTCGCACTATCTAGCGGATATAGTTTGAACTTTATAGTTTATAATTATAACGAAAGGTTGCGCTCCAACTTGTAAATAATTTTTTTCTTCAAGTACCCACTAAATGTAGTACAAAAATGTTGTATTTTCATTCAAAAATAAATCTTTATAATGCATCCTGCAGTTTGAAATTATTTCTATTTTATATAATGAATTTATATAATAATTTCACTAACCTTCTTTTTAAACTGCGTCACCTTTATTTTTATTCTTACTTACACGTGTTTCAGTGGATCCACCATCATCAAAGTAAATAAAATAATTGAAACTAAAAAAATTTTTATCTCACTTGTTTAAAATTTATAGAAGATTATACATCTTCAGTCATTTGTATAAAACTGATTTAAAATTAATATATTATAATATATCCCTTCTCATATTTACTGTAGATAGCAGCAGTCAATATCACTTCATCATATTTATAAATATTTAAAAGAGCAAAAGCAGGACATTTTGAATGAACAGGTCAAATTTAGGAATGATGAAGTGATATTGACTGCTGCTATCTACAGTAAATATGAGAAGGGATATATTATAATATATTAATTTTAAATCAGTTTTATACAAATGACTGAAGATGTATAATCTTCTATAAATTTTAAATAAGTGAGATAAAAATTTTTTTAGTTTCAATTATTTTATTTACTTTGATGATGGTGGATCCACCGAAACACGTGTAAGTAAGAATAAAAATAAAGGTGACGCAGTTTAAAAAGAAGGTTAGTGAAATTATTATATAAATTCATTATATAAAATAGAAATACATTAATATTGTATAATTTACACTTTTCCGAACATTTTTAAGAGAGTAGACATTTTAAAATTGAAAAAAAACATTTACTGTTATATATATTTTAAATATCCATTATTTTTCTGATTATTCTGAGCATTAAAAATATTTCCTGTGATTTAAGAAGATACTTTGCGCTTTACAATTTAAAAAAATGAAATTTACATTATTCTGTTCCCTTTAGTTTATAAGTTGACTAGCAACCCCCGCTCCCCGCTCGCTTCGCTTCACAGCAGCTAATGCCTCATTAAATTATTTTAAAACCTCTCTATATGCAATATTTCTGCCCATAACTGACAGGTGGAGTGTCAAATTATTTACACTCAATCTGTTCAGTGCAGGGCTAAAATAAATAGTTCTGTTTCTTATTATAAATGGTCAGCCAATTAAATGACTGAATCATTTAAGATCAGAAGAGGTAGAGGTGTAAAAGACACTAGTCAGAGTTATCTCCTCTGAAAGTAATGAATTTCATTATACAGCCAGACCCTGTGGTGAATGAAGTGAAGGTGTCATTTACAGAGTGGAAAATATATGCTTTTCAGAGGGCCCGGTATGCTGATAAGCGTACTTTTCCACTCAGTGAGGAAGGCAATGGTAAACCACCTCACTCCTCGTTTTACTTAGTAAAACCTCTACACGTTCAAACCAGCCTTTTGGCTGATGACCTAAACAACAACATGCAATATTTGTGGTTTTGTTGCCCTGTGGCAGCAAAATAAATTGTCTTTCTGTTCTTCCAGCTCTAGAAAGTCTGACATAAAGTTGTCCATGAATGAAGGAAGCACTCTTGTCTTAAGTCGATGCCCACCGTTTTAAATGTTTGTCCCTGCGATTTAACAGAATTGAATAGAATGCATAGAAGAATACCGATGGAAAAGAAAAAGACAGTTGATATATGGCTGAGATAAGAGACAGTAATACGTGGGTGTGGCACACAGAGTAATTGGAAATATATGACTCATTTACTACCTGTCAAATGAAAACAAATATATGAAATACAGTACAAAAATAAAAATTTTAGATATTTCCAAATTTTACATGTTTTTGGAATCAAATGTTATTCTTCACGTACTTCTACGAAATATAAAAGTTGAATAATTGTGCTTCTAGCCCAAAAAATACACCATCCAGAGGACTTAGAAAAAATAAAAAGTGCTGTGCACCCGATAAACTAAACATGCGACATCATCACAATTTAAGTTGCTTAACTCACTTAATTAAAGTTACTCAAAGTTGCAAAATAGCCTATATTGATCAGGAAGCTCTAAGCTATGCAACAATGAAAGATTTTTTTAAAATCAGTTCAGTAGTTTCTGAGATTACCTCATACAAACAAACAGACGTTTCTTCTTTATTATATAAGTATAGATAATTATAACAACAGGTTAGCCGGCCGCGTTGGCGATGTTGGTAACGTGCTCGCCTCTCATCACGCGGTCTTGGGTTCGAATCCCACTCGGGCATGGCATTTTTTCATACGTTACAAAAAATTCATTTCATCCTTCACCGTCTGCATTAGCAGCAATTTGCAAAACAGTCGGACGTTAAACCAAAAAAAAAAAAAATATATAACAACAGGTTGCGCTCAAACTTGTAAATAATTTTTTTCTTCAAGTACGCACTAAATGTAGTACATTAATATTGTATAATTTACACTTCTCCGAACATTGTTAAGAGGGTAGACATTTTTAAAATTGAAAAAAACATTTACTGTTTATAAATATTTTAAATATCCATTATTTTTCTGATTATTCTAAACATTAAAAATATTTCCTGAGATTTAAAAAGATAATTTGCACTGGACAATTTAAAAAATTAAATTTACATTATTGTGTTCCCTTTAGTTTATAAGTTGATTAGTGATTTTATTGTGCAAAAAAAGAAATCAAAGTAAATGACAAGAAAATATAGCTATGGAATGCAATTACTATAGTTTATTCCCTGGAAATAATTTTATTTCGTTTATTTTTATTAACTTCATTTATGAAATTCACAACTGTTATAGACACTGAAATCACGAGATTGCCTTTTGCTTATGGATGGGTTGTGAGGAAGGGAAGTGTAAATATGACAGTGCTGCCAAACTCAACAGTGAGACACTATCGTACATTTCACTACTGTGCAGTTTCTACGTACATTTTGTAAGCTGTGGTTTAATCCGAGAAAATTATCTTCATAAACCTTATAAGAAATAAATCTGACCTGTAATACTGCCTATAGCTTAATAACATGACTAGAAATGATTAATTTGCTGTAATTACCAGCTTTACCTTTTTCCATTGGAACAAATTTTCTACGAATGAATCACCTTGTTTACTATTGCTGTCTCCGCCGTCTCCACTATCAGTCTCACTAGTATCTACCTAACCGTTTCATTTTTTTACCAGGTGTCAACAAAACAGTTAAAGAATAGCTTCTTCATGTCTTTAATTTCCTTCTTTATTTTTCAAATTGTAAGAAGAGAAACATCACAGTAGTTAGCCACTTGCTCATGGCTTTTGTTAAAAGGCAGTTAAAGGTATTTTTGTTTAGTTTCAACTTCACAGCATTTTATTACACTGCATATTAGACTTCGTTCAGCACTGTGAATAGTCTGCCCACATTTTTGAGAAACTAACATTTCTGTTTACGATAACAAACAATTATATTTGTACCGTTAACCAACAAAAGGTTCCGCGATATACTGTATAGGCTATGCTCTGGGTATAGTATAAGTTGTTATGTTTGTCGTACTGAAATCAAAGCAGTCACGCATGCGCACTGATGCTTTTCCCCCTTTACCCCACGTTGGAAACAAGGGCAAACTCGTGACTCAAGTGACTATACAAGATAAACTGATAAAGAATTAATTAAATTACATGCAGAGCGCATCAACTGACACATCTCCAACATTTTATTGGTTACTTCTTACTAAGTCATCGACTAATTAATTACATTCTTTCATTAATAACATTAACCGTTTCTAAAACAGGAGGTTCCTACTCCAGTTCCTTTTTAATCGTCTTTGAATGTTGTTTGGTAGATGACGAGAGGAAAGTTTATGTATAAGTTCGTTTGGATGAGCAAAAAGTTTGTCATGGAAGTTTTGATAAAGTTCAATGAAAACATGTGTTATAGTCACTTAAGTCAGGAGTTTGCCCTTGTTTGCAACGAGGGGTAAAGGGGGAAAATCATCAGTGCGCATGCCTGACTGCTTTGATTTCAGTACGACAAACTTAACAACTTATACCATACCCAGAGCATATATAGTATATTGCAGAATCTTTTGTAGGTTAACTGTTAATTTTTTTTTTTTTTGTTTAACGTCCGACTGTTCTGCAATTACTGCTATGCAGACGGTGAAGGAGGAAATGATTTTTTTGTAACGTATGAAAATATGCCGTGCCTGAATGGGATTCGAACCCAAGACCGCATGATGAGAGGCGAGCACGTTACCAACTACGCCAATGCGGCTTAACAGGTTAACTGTTAAGCCGGGTACACACCTACAGGTATAACTGACAGGTCTACCCGTCACAGGCAAACTGTCATGTCAAACGTACAATGTAGATGAACAATAACTGTCAGTTTTTGCAACTGTCAGGTCGCCTGTCGACCTGCTATTGTGTAGGCATTTCATGCTAACTGTCAGTTGTCCATGCTTGTGCTGAACGAATAGTGCTCTTTTGCGGCGTAAATACGATTTTTACTGCTTGTGATTTGCTTTGTTTTAATTTTGTTTTGCGATTTGATTTGTTTTGTGTAGTTTTATATCGCGTAGTTTTTATATTATATGTAGTTCATTATTTTAATTTTAGTAGTTTTTGTATTTTATATTGCGGTTGTTCGGTTTTTCAATAGTCAGATAATGGAATCTAGGAAGAAAGAAGTCGTGGAAGATTTCATCGAAATTTATCGTAGTGAGCCATGTATATGGAACGTAAAGAGCACAGAATATAGTAATCGCCCCCGAAACGAAGCTGCTTACGCAAAACTATTAGAAACTCTGAAAGTAATTGAACCGAGTGCCACCAGAGAAACAGTGTTAAAAAAAATCTCTTTTTCAACCACTCTTTACACCACACACTTCGTGATTTACGTTTACGGTTTGAATCCATAGCAAATAATAAAACAACCACAGCAATAGTGTTATCTCTCGACATTTTTGAACCAACTGATGGACGGTAGACTGTACGTGTGGATGCCCCTGCATTTACGTTTGACATGACAGTTTGCCTGTGACGAGTAGACCTGTCAGTTATACCTGTAGGTGTGTACCCGGCTTTAGTTACAAATATGTTGTTTTCTCGAAAACGTGGTCGAACTAGTCACAGTGTTGAACGAAATCTAATACGCAATGTAATAATTAACTATGAAGTTGAAGCTAAACAAAAATGCCAATCCGTGCCTCTTAACAAAAGCCGAGAGCGAGTGGCTAAATACTGTGATATTTCTCTTTTCACAATTCAAAAAATAAAGAAGGAAATTAAGGACGTGAAGAAACTATTCTTCAATTTTTGTTGACAGCTGGTAAAAAAAAAAAAATGGTTAGATAGAAACTAGAGAGACTGATAATGAAAATGCCGGTAACAGCAATAGCAGGCCTAAAGAAGGTGATTCATTCGTAATTACAGTAAATCAAACATTTCTAGTCATTTAATTAAGCTACTTATAGGCAATATTACAGGTCATATTTACTTCTTATAAAGTTTATGAAGAAAACATTTTCTCAGAATAAACCACAGCTTACAAAACGTTTGTAGAAACTTAACGGTAGTGAAATGTACGAGTAGTGTCTTACTGTTGAGGTTGGCAGCACTGCAAATATATCATTTCCCTTCATCACAGCCCACACATACGCAAAAGGCAAACTCGTGACTTCAGTATCTATACTAAAAGTTGAGGTCGTTGACTAACATCTGTATGGTCTTTGATTGAAATCTCTGGATCCAAGCTATCACTGAGGGTTATAAATTTAATCCTAATAATTTTAAGAAATAACTTTTTACTTTCTTTTGGAGTTCTCGACTGACGCTGTTGACTTCCGCCACTATTAAAATATAAAACTTGATCATCATAATACGATAGTAAATTTAGGATGCTTCTTGTACTGGTAACGCAATATAAGTTGATGATCGTCAGCGAGACTAAGACTGTACTATGCGGGGCGTGGAAGTGCTACTATATGTGCTTTTCTAAATAAAGGGTGTTTTTTTTTAGAGGTATAGAACTTTAAAATGAAATAAAATACAGAATAATTGAACAATTGATGTGGAATTGGTTTTATTTTAAACATAATTATTTGCCATTTTTATTTAAAAATAATTTCTGGCATTTGTCCGCCGCGGCTGGCTCGTAGATGGTCCAATCGAGACATCCAATTTGTGACCACTTTTCGCAGCATTTGGGGCCGTATATTGGTAATAACGCGGTGAATGTTACCTTTCAAGTCGTCAATTGTTTCTGGCTTATTGGCATAGACTAGCGACTTCATATATACCCCCACAGAAAATAGTCCAGCGGTGTTAGATCGGACGACCTTGGAGACCAATTTACAGGTCCAGAACGTGAAATTATGCGTTCACCAAACGTTTCCTTCAGTAAATCGATTGTGGCACGCGCTGTGTGACATGTTGCACCATCTTGTTGAAACCACAGCTCTCCAACATTAAGGCGATTCAATTCAGGAACAAAAAAGTCATTGATCATGGCTCTGTAGCAGTCACCATTAACTGTAACATTCTGCCCGGCATCATTTTTGAAGAAGTAAGGACCAATGACTCCACCAGCCTATAAAGCACACCAAACAGTCACTTTTTCTGGATGTAAAGGCTTCTCAGCAACATATCAAGGATTACCTTCACTCCAAATGTGGCAGTTTTGTTTATTCACTAAGCCATTCAACCAAAAATGGGCTTCATCACTGAACAAAATTTTCATGTGAAAATCGGGATCAACAGCAATCATGTTCTGGGCCCATTCTCCAAATGCACGCCGTGCCAGGTGGTCGTTCGGCTTTAATTCCTGAACGAGTTGGATTTTGTAAGCACGCAAATTAAGATCAGTCCGCAAAATCTTCCATAAAGTTGATGTACACAGCTCCAAGTGTTGTGCACGATGGCGGATGGACTCATTCGGGTCTTCGTCAATGCTACGCTCTACAGCAGCAATAGCTTCTTCAGTACGCACTGTATGACGTCTCAAAGGATGTGTGTTGTCATTCAGAGTAAATGTTGACCAAAAACGTTTCATTGTTGAGCGAATTATTTGCTCTGATGGACGATTAGGAGTAAGGACGGGGTTTTACAAAGTTAATGGGAGAATTAATAAAAAAAATAACCTATACAAACTACAAAACTGAATTCTTTACTTTCTTATAAACTAAAAAGTTTTTTATAATTAAAAATAAATTGTTTACTTATAAACAACTTAATTGAATACATCACTTTGAACAAACGTTTCATTGTTTTTGATTGTCATGTTTGATTATTAATTGTAAATTAAAAGCTACCTAAAATAGCAGTACGTCAGGTACTTGTCACAGATTTCTATAAATATTCATTAAAAAATATCGTTCAAATCATGATGGCACTGAACGTTTTAACTTTTAAAATGGACAGCAAACGCCAGCGTAACTGTAAAAGAAAAAAACAATATTATCATTAATGTTGACTATGCAGGGCAAATTTTACTAGAACCTCTATAAGAGATACATTAAAAAAATATGGTGTTAAACACTCACACAAGTTTCTCTTACCAATGCAAATAATGCACAATACAACCTAACATTAGTAATTTTTTTTTTAAATCCCTAATGTGTGTGCGTTGCAATCTGTTCAATAGAGAACAATGAGCAACCCCATCACCCAATCAGATGAGGATGATGTGTACGACGTGTAAATGAGACTGTGTAGTCTTCTACAGACTCAGGCTGACCATTCCTGAGAGAGTATAGTTAATTGAACCTCAACCATCAAAGTACACCGTTAACCACTGTCTAGCACTCAAATCCGTAAAAAAGTAACTACCTTTACTAGGATTTGAACCAGGAACCTTCGTTTCCGAAAATCAGCTGTTAAACAGCTGATCTTGGTGATGACTTTACCTCTAAACCAAACATTAGAAATGAACTGATGAGTGAAAGATGCAAAATTAAAATCAACCTAAGTTTGGGTTACTAATAAAAAAATCAATTTTTGACGCTTAACTAGACTCGGTAGAGAAAAATGCTCTAAAGTAAGTAGTAGATCTTTTAATTTCCTATAAATCTGATTATACTCATTGTCATTAAATGCATACTAAGGCCGAAATCTAAATAAAATCCAATTTTTTACAGATTTTTATTAAAAAAAAAACAGAAAATCACTAATTACTGCTAAATTAAGCATTATACAAAGAAATACTTGAAATAAAAGTTGTAGGTTTTTAAATTTTTTACAACTTCGATTATATACTTTTTTGCCCTAAAATGCATATTAAGGCCACAATCTTAAAAAACCATTTTTTTTTTAAATACAGCTTCCCCAAGATTTTTAGCAGACATGGTGCCTACCCTATCTTGTAGATATAAAAAATGTAATACATGAGGCGATTTTTAATAAAAATCATACGAGCCGTTCTTGAGAAAATTTGAAAAAGTTAAAAATTACACAAATTAACTACTACTTCCGGATGACCAATTTTGATGAAAATGTTCATGTCGGGTCCTCTACTGGTACCTAACTTTAAATTTCAAGTTTCAACTTCGTACAATGTTCCATTCTTGAGATATTTTGTTCGCGCGTGCACACACACACACATTCGCTAAAAAACATGTTTAAGTTTCAGGGGGCCTGAAAATGTGTGTGTTGTTGTTTAGGTCATCAGCCGAAAGGCTGGTTTGAACCTCTAGAGGTTTTACTAAGTAAAACAAGGAGTGAGGTGGTTTACCATTGCCTTCCTCACTGAGTGAAAAATTACGCTTATCAGCATGCCGGGCCCTCTGAAAAGCACATATTTTCCACTCTGTAAATGACACCTTCACTTCATTCACCACAGGGTCTGGCTGTATAATGAAATTCATTACTTTCAGAGGAGACAACTCTGATTAGTGTCTTTTGCACCTCTACCTCTTCTGTTCTTAAATGATTCAGTCATTTAATTGGCTGACCATGTGATAAGAAACAGAACTATTTATTTTAGCCCTGCAATGGACAGATTGAGTGTAAATAAATTGACACTCCACCTGTCTGTTAAGGGCAGTGAAAATGTGTATATGTGGTGGTGAAAACTCGATTTGGGAAAATCAACATGAAAACAATACTTTCCTTCCCTCTATATATTCTGTCGCCGGTGACCTTACAAATTATCAGTGCTGCAGACAGTCCCAGGAGGACAGGGAGAACAACTGATGCCCAGCAAGCAGTGCCTGTCTCTGCCGCAAGCACGCTACAGACTCGCTGGATTGTATTTAAGCTGCTGCACTGGACTATGAGATACATTCACCATCCAGCTCCAAAACAGAGAAGAACAAGAAGATGGCCAGCCCAGTGGAGACCCAGCCATCCCTGGTCCATAATACTGGTGGCAGAGATTCCCACACTGGTCAGCCGTCACCAACCTGGCATCAGAAAGAAGCCTGTGCATGTCTGATGGGACTGCGGTAAATTTGGAGACCAGCATGGAACCGGAGAGAACTGCCCTGACTGTGCTATCGGCAGACAACTTACGCTGACCTGACACTGCGGGGCTCTGAGGGCCACTACTATCAAGCTGCAGTGGGATTTAACTGCCACTGCAGGAGAGCCAGGCTTAACCTTTTCAATGCCATGGACGCGTTAAAGTGCAATGAGTTTCCTCCGTGATGTGCCATGGACGAGTTTACACAAGGCGTGCAGTTCGAATTTTACCACCATGTAGCGTAGTGTTCGTTCTACCAATCCCCTTAATATTGGATGTCACACTGTTCAGTATGAAAAGGGAATTTCTTTTCCCTCTTGAGTTTCAAGCTGATGTCAACGGCAAATCTACTATAACATTCTAAACAGGGAATTTTCTATCTCCCTGTTTGCAACACATGTCGTATACCGCACTGCTCGTTCTCATATGTTGTTATTTTATTTGCCGTGTAAACATAACCAAATTATTATTAACTTTTAATTCAGTGTTTGTAAACTTTTATAACCTACACGTTGTCGCCACCGGCTTTCAGTAGCGCAGTCGTTGAACTCATAGGACCGGCCGGGTATTCGGCGGCGTAATTCAAAAATGAAACATCAAAGGGGGAGGAGGTCGTCTTTACCGCTGCCTAAAAGATTAGGAGCAGCCGCCGATGCAGCGACCACCTTTCACCGCTGCCTCCGAAGAGGAGCAGTCACCGGTGAAGTGAAGCGGGGTCGTCTGTACCGCTGCCTAATCTAATAGGAGCGAGTCGCCGACGCAGGGAGCACCTTTCACCGCTGCCTCCGAAGAGTAGCAGTCGCCGGTGAAGCGAGGGGTAGGGAATGGAGGTACAGATGACGGAAAGAACTAACTCAATGTTGAGATGTCAAATCCCCATATCGATCCTCGCTCACAGAGAACTCGATACTGTTACCTTCTCGACTATTGCATCGCCAGTGCGTAGATACTATATGTTGCCACTTGGTACATGCGCTGTGAGAGGTATGACCACTGCGCTATCTATTGGCAGCAGCAACCCCATCACCGCGCCCCCAACAAAGGGCGAAATATGAACTACGGACCGGCGTACAAGTAGTACAGTATCAACGTTTAGTAGTGTTTTTTTTTTAAATGAGTGAAAATAAACAGATCTTTCATTTATTGGCTGGAACAGAGTGAAAGTCACTTTTCTTTTCGCTGGCATTGAAAGGGTTAACCTGGTAGCTGAGCCGTTACTCTCCAGGCATCTCACTACTGGTTCCTCGCTTCTGACAGTCTTCCATCAAGCCAATGCATCCACCTACAAGAACCCTTTTCAGGGGCACCAAAACACTACTTATGTCAGTCCTTGTCACGACCCCAAACTAATAAAGGGGAGTCAAACTCGAAAAAATGAAAAAATATTGATTTTCAGGTTTTAACTGTGTTATACAGTTTTGCCAATAACAGACTGGTGGAATGTCAAATTATTTACACTCTATCTGTTCGTAGCAGGGCTAAAATAAATAGTTCTGTTTCTTATCACATGGTCAGCCGATTAAATGACTGAATCATTTAAGAACAGAAGAGGTAGAGGTGTAAAAGACACTAATCACAGTTGTCTCCTCTGAAATTAATGAATTTCATTATACAGCCAGACCCTGTCGTGAATGAAGTGAAGGTATCAATTGCAGTGTGGAAAATATATGCTTTTCAGAGGGCCAAGCATGCTGATAAGCATACTTTTCCACTCAGTGAGTTGTGGCAATGGTAAACTACCTGTCTGCACGTTTTACTAGGTAAATCTTTTAGAGGTTCAAACCAGCCTTTCGGCTAATCACCTAAACAACAACACACTTTAAAATCAGCGCTTTCCAATGGTACCAAAATAACGTTTCTACAACTAGAATTTTTTTTTGTTGTTATAAAAACAAATGTCATGTGAAAATTTTCCTGTTTTCGTAAACGTCATATTGTGTACATGATTTTTAGTTATTTTGTCACTGATTTTCCTGAATTTTTTTAGTATTTCTCTTTCAATCTAGAGGGGACTTTTATTTGTAAGGTTTAGGTTATGCAATTTATGTTGCATAAATTACTTAGTGCATTCCTGCTCGTGTATGGAGCAGAAATGCACTAAGTAAGTACATTTTTATATAGAAATGCATTTATTATTTTATTAAACATCCTATGTAGGATTTTTAAATGAAATGAAGACTAGATTGAATAATAGAAATGCATTTATAAATTTCAATCACCATTTCCCAAAAACTGTATTTTTCATACAAAAGACCTGTTTTCTCAAGAACCAATAAAGCTTTTTTCTCAAAATTTTAATGGCACATTCTCTCTTAGCCTCTCTTAGTCCACCTACAGCCTCTCCAGCCTCTCTTAGTTTGCTCCTAATGTAAACAAATAATGACGTCACTGAGCATGCGCATTTTATAAAAATGAGTACACACTGATTAAAAAGTAACAACAAAATACTTTCAAAAGTATTTAAATACAAAATACTTTTAAAAAATCTTATAATTTGTTCGTTTCCGATTAATATTAGCCAAATTTCCAGTCCGGTTATTCTTTTTGTGATCTCTGCCAGTAATTTAAGTATCCCCTGGCCGCGTTACGGGCGCTGCGCAGGTTAAGCTTAGTGGTGGGGCTGCCACCTCACTGCCTCCAAGCATGCAGATCAGTTCGTTCGAGATGACGCTCTAGGCTCTTCCGCCCTCTCCACCTTTGGGAAATTCTTCCTCTTCAGCCATCGAGGCCGTTGACCATCTTCACCTGTACCCCAGGCGGGGCCCTATGACAGGGTGCTACCATCCGGAGCTAGATGGACCCTGGTTTTTTAACGAGGTTGTTACTCCTCCCGCTCCTCCTTCCCCATCACTTGCGAGATGGGTCTCGGGCTTGCGACCGGCAGTGGCGGAGTTTGTGGCTACATCAACAGGACATTTAAACATCGGGCCAGGAAAGACACACAGCTTAGAATGTATGATGTGATGGCGGTGCCGATCCTCTTATATGGTTGTGAGACCTGGGTGCCAAGAAAGAGAGACTTAAGTCGAATTGCAGCAGCTGAGATGAGATACATGAGGGCGATGAAAGGTTGCAGTCGGAGAGACCATATTAGAAATAGTGTCATCTTGCAAGAACTAGAAAGAAAGGAGTCAGTCTTGGATAAAATGTGGATATATAGACAAAGGTGGCAGCAACATGTATACAGAATGACTCCTGAAAGGACCCCTTTCCAAGCCCTAAATTACAAACCAGATGGTGTAAGAAGCTTGGGAAGGCCAAGAAAAAGATGGTGTGATGTGGGAACAGGCAATTTGCCTAATCCGTAAAGTGGAAGAAGAAGAAGAATACTTTTAAAAGTATTTTTAAAAATGAAATAATTAGGCCTACATCATATCATGACTTATGTTTTACGTACTTTAAAGTACTTACAATTTAAAACGTAGTTAACTTAATAGGAATACGACATCCATAAAGTCGTGGACCCTAGCGTGCACCCTGTAGTAGCTGGCTTTGGTTTGTTGACAGTAGGAGCAAACTAAGGACGGCTCATGCATTTAAACTGAACTGCTGAACTGCATTTTTGAATTGCAGAAATTTATTTACATCAACAGATGGGGGCATTTGACGTTATTTTAATTTATTAAAAAAATATAATTTTTTTAAACAAAATTTCAGTTTTTGGATTAGGCATTCACGGAAAAATTTATAAAAAAATTAATAATCAATATATTTTAAAATAACTCCGTCTATCTGTCAGGAACATATCAATGAATAACTGGTTAAAATTTGAAAATTTTTTAGCCATAGATAACTGAGAAAATGGGTCAAACATTAGCATGGGCTAAGATAGTAGTTCCAAATCCCCTTAAATGGCCCTTTTCAGGGTCACCAAATACACAATTAACCCTTTGGAAACGGACTGTTACTCGTTAGCAGGAGAATGCAAAATTCAAAATGCGCTCTCAAAACAACTGTTTTATCTAACGTCATTACTGATGAAAAATTCTGAAAAAATTACAGTTGATTCATATAATATGTACGTGCCTTTTGAATGAAATTACAATAAAATCACTTGATAATTATTTGCATTAAGGCGAACAAAATTTTCAACCGCAAAAATTTTTGTGTTTACTTTTTATTTTTTACTATAACGGGCTTAAATTTCAGTTCAGCAAAAAAATGTATAAAACATATTTTGTAGACAAGAGTTTTATGGAATAAATGTCATTTTTTTAATTTAAATTTCCGTAAATATTTGATGAAGTTACAAAATGTTCAATATGAGTCCATTTTCACATCACAGGGAAGCATGAAGGGATGGTATTTTACATTCTTAACGGTGATGTCACAGAGCCACTATTATAGTTACATTACAGCTGTAAGCAAAGCAATGTAAAAAACTCTTTTCCCTACAACCACGTGTTTTGAAAAATTCTGTAGGTGCGGTTTGAGGAGAAGAAAGCCGTTACACGTCCTTTGCAACCCGGCAAAGTGTCAAATTTTTCACCTCGGTGATGGTAAACCCCCTCCTGAAAAGTAAAATGGACTCGTCTTCCCTTTTCAAGGGCAAACACTGTGACAGAATCATCACAGCTTCAACACAAACCAAAGAACATGCATGTACATTGACTTACACAAGAGCTACACCGATTTCCATTCAAAACAAACAATTCCCAAACCATCAATGCTACCAACACACTATAGAGGGAATAAAAATTTTCCCTGTCAATATATTCCGTTTCTGTAAATACTATTAGATGCGTTAAAGAATTCCCTACTAGAAAAGTACAATATTTACCGGTTTCCGACTTATACTGATCTTGCAGAAGCACGTTTTATCGCCCCAACCACAATCCATTCGGCATCATCTAAAATTAGATTCTTCTTCTTCTTCTTCTTCAGCTTTTCCCTTCCTCAGGGGTCGCTGTTCCTTATTCTTCTCCTCCACTCTCTCCGATCCACCACATCCTCCTCGCTCAGGCCCTTCTCCCTCAGGTCGTCCGCCACGGCGTCTCACCATCTTCTCTGGGGTCTCCCCCTCCCTCTCACCCCATCCACCACCAATCCATCCACAACCCTCCCCACATACTCCTCCTCCCTACGCATCAAATGTCCATACCACTGCAGTCTTCGTTCCTGAACCTTCTTGGACACTTCTACCACTCCCACAGACTCCCTTATTACCTCATTCCGTATCCTATCTTTCCTAGTCTTTCCCTGCATCCACCTCAACATCCTCATTTCCGCAACCTCCAACTTGTTTCCCTGTCTCCTCGTCATAGGCCAAGTCTCACTACCATATAACAATGCCGGTCTAATCACTGTCTTATATATCTTTCCCTTCATTTTTGTCCCAATCCTTCTGTCACACAATACACCTGTCGTTCGCCTCCAGTTATTCCATCCAGCTTGTATTCTATAGTTAATTTCCTCCTCCAGTCCTCCACTCTCGGTGAGGCATGAACCAAGGTACTTGAAACACTTTACCCTTCTCACCACTTCATTCAGCAAACACACCCCTACACTCTTATCCTCACCTCCAAACCCATCTAAAATTAGATTACCAGTGTGAATAGGGTTAAGGTTTAACCACATATTGTTGGCAACAATATTCTTATAAGGTAAGAGAAAGTAAAAATCAGAAACAAATTTAAAAAAATCATTGACTTACTTGTTCGCCATGGCACAGAAATATGAAACATATTGTTCGACAGAATCGACGAACGTTGATAAGGCACAGTATTTCAGATGATGGCATGTACCATTGTACGAATAAGTGGTCGTCTCATTTCCAACTTGGCAACCATCAACAAGTGGTACATCAGTCTATAACATAACGAACAAAAAACAAATTAAAATAAAAAAAAAATGACAAATTTTCAATAATTGTAAACTTGCTAATCTATGTAGATACACCATTACAATATAAATATACAGTAAAAGAATATTACATTAATAGGGTTGGCAGAACTGATTTACAAGTGGAAACATTGTGTATATTTTCTCCTGTTATTTTATAAAAGTTTTATCAAAGTAGTAAAGAAACTTTCAAGATTTATCGTCAGGATCAGAGAAGATAAGTCGTATTTTTATATTATTAACTCAAGCTATTGCTTTCGTCAGTATTTGTGATGACACCTTTGAAAATAATTCATAGTATTAGGTTATGTCATTGGAAAATCATGTTGGATTGCAAATTTACGTGATTTAATTCAACAAAGGTGGACTTTGACCCTGCAGTGGTGCCAACATTGGTTCCTTACTACTAGGCTATATGAAACTTATTACGTCTAGTGCAAGCAGTTTACAAGTGACGTAAGCAAAATTGAAGAGGAGTAGAGTACGACGTTATCAGTTTATGCGTGGCTGCGATAATTTAAAGAGCCTTATCATATACACGAATTTTATTAAATTTGTTGCATTTTACCGAATTTATTTATTTATCTTAATTATTTGTTATCTGTTTACTATTATAATCTATTTTGTACTATTTATTTTTATTGCTAATTTATTTTGATTGATATTGGAATGCATTGTCTGTTAACCTTCAGAATAGTTTTTAAAAATATAATGTGGGGCAATTGAATGATTGAAACTGCAATAATTCGGCATACTGGAAAGAGACTGTTAACCGACACATTTGATTATTGTTTTTCTGTTAATATATGTCCGGTGTTTTTAAAATACCCGTTGCTTAGGTACTGTGGTTTACGGTTGCGTGGGCCGTTTAGTTTCTTGAAGGATGGCAATGGAGAAAAAGGAGCTAATTGAACTGTTTGATACTTTTAAAAAAGATATAAAAACAGAAATAGAAGAAGTGATAAAAAAAGAGTTAAAGAGTTTAAATATCTCTGCAATCTTGGAGGAACATGAAAGAAAATATGAAGTGTTGAAGCAAGAAAACTCCGATTTAAAAAATAGATTGGCAAAACAGCAGGAACTTATTGAAACTGTTCAGAGAAAGAATAATATAATAATTTTTGGTCTAAATGAAGCACAGGGGGAGAATGGGGAGATATTACAGGATAATATTTTCGATCTCTGTAATAAGGCTCTCATGGTGCAACTAAAAAAGCCAGACTTGAATTATGTTAGAAGATTGGGTAAAGTGGGTAACAGGAAAAGACCGGTGGTAGTCTCTTTAGTATCCAATCTGAAGAAAGGTGAAATACTTCGTAATACTGTCAAACTAAGAGGAAGCGGTGTGTTTATAGCAGAGGACCTCAATGAAGTGGAGCGAATTCGATATAAGGAGTTGTTACATATTCGTGCACGTATGAGGGATTCGGGACAGAACTGCAGAGTGCGAAAAGAAGGGCTCATTATAGATGGTAAATTCCACCACTATTCTGAGTTAATTGGAAGAGAGGAAAATCGAGAGGATAATGAAGAGCGAGAAGAGGCATTGGTACAAGGAAATGTCCCTGTAGAACAAGAAAGGAAGAGAAAGAAGAAAAATTCGCCACCAATAGATACGAGAGGAAGTATTAGGGATTTTTTTCGTTCCCGTAGTAACTCCGGAGCATCCACAAAGACAAATTAATGATGGAAAGAAGATTTTAAATAAGCAGATGCGAACTAATTTTCTTAATGTTGTAGCGTTTAATATATGTGGGCTGAGAAATAAGTTGTATAATGAAGAATTTGTTGGGTTTTTGAAACAGTATGAAATTTTCTTTTTATTGGAAACATTTGTAGAGGAAGAAGGACCTATTTTAAGTTTGAAGTGCAACCTTAGTGAACATTGTTTAAAATGGATACCAGCGGTAAGGACATTTGATACAGGAAGAGCTAGTGGAGGCTCTATTATAGGTGTTAAACAAATATTGGCAGATAGGGATATTATTAGATTTAAAATGCTTGACGGTAGACAAGTAGTTGAAATAATTATGGATGGCAATGAAAACTATTATGTCATGCCGATATACTTAAATTATAATCATTGGAAGAGAGATTATGAGGAAATGCACAACATAGTTAAAAAATATTCAAGGCAGAAATTTGTGTTGATTGGTGATTTTAATAGCAGGCTGGGTGAACTGCAGATTATTCCTGGGACAGTGTTGGCGGAGACTCAGCATATCCAGTCACGAAGAAAGTCGAAGGATGCAATAGTTAACTCAAATGGAAAAGAATTAGTTTCATTTTTAGAGTATTTCAATCTGGTATTGTTAAATGGGCGAACCACAGGAGATAGTATTGGAGAATATATGTAACGGGTGATTTAAAAAGAGCGCCGGTTTTTAAACGGCTGGTAAATTTTTGTTTATCGGTTGGCAACATTGTTAGACCTCATTTCTATTTCGGAGAACATTCCGATTGACGATTCAGTTATAGTTTCTCTTGTTCGCAGCGTAGTACTCTCGCAGTCTGTGTCTAACCATGGAGAAGTTTACTATTGCACAACGAGTGTTAATCGTCAAAACATTTTACCAGAGTGGAGAGAGTTATGCGCGCTACTGTCAGGCAACTTTGCTGTACTCTAGGACGTAATGAAGCACCGAATGAATCAACAGTTCGCAGGCTCATGAAAAAGTTTTTTGAGACGGGTTCAACAGTCGACCTTAAAAGTTCTGGATGTCGTTGTTCTGGCCGAACTGAGCAGAACGTTGCGTTGGTTCGTGACAGTGTGGCTGTTAGCCCAGCAAAATCAATACGTCGCCGTTCTCAACAATTGGGTTTACGATGTTCTTCTGTACGGAGAATTCTTCGGTACGATCTCCAATATCACCCATATAAAATTCAGTTGACGCAACATTTGAAAGTGGCAGACCACCAGAAGAGACGACAGTTTGTTGACTGGGTATTGAGAAAACGGCAGGATGATGACACCTTCGCAAACAAAATTGACGCCTTGTGACTTTCATCTTTGGGGTCATCTGAAGTCATTGGTGTATGCCAATAAACCCCGAAACATCAATGACTTGAAGGAGGAAATTCAACGGGTTATCGGGCAAATGGAAGTCGAAACTTGTCGTGCAGTAATATCCAATTTCATGGACAGAGTTGATGCGTGCCAGCGCAGTAGAGGAGGACACATGCATGACATCATTTTTCATACATGAAATCGGAAGGTAAGATGAACTTGTTGATGTATTTATTTTCAGTTTTTCAATAAAATAAATCTCTTAATTTGATATATCAAAACCGGCGCTCTTTTTGAATCACCCTATATGTATGTGGGTACACAGGGTTCGTCGGTGATTGATTTGTGTGTGGTATCAATGGAGACACTCAAATATATTGTGGACTTTAAAGTGGTTTCTATGCCCATATCGGATCATATGCCTGTTGCTGTTGGGTGTGCTGTGGATGCCATGCCCTTGCTGCCAAGACTAAGGTGGGACCCGAAGAGGAAGGATGATTTCCAAAATGAAATTGAGGAAATGGTAATTAGCAGTAGTCTGGCACTGCAGGATTCACACGAACAGTTGCAGCAATTGATTAATGCGATACTAAATTTTGCGAAAACAAGAAATCTACTAAACTATAATAACAAAAGTGTTCATTTCAAGCAAAGGTGGTTTGATATGAAGTGTACATCTAAACGTACAAGAGTATTTAATCTGTTAAAACGGTATAGAAAATGTAGTTCGGAAACTATTAAGTCTTTATACTTGATGGAAATTAGAGAGTTTAAGAAATTGTGTGATTCAAAATGAAAGGAGTATGTTACGATGACCAGAAATAAATTAAAAAGTATTGGAGACACAAAGGAATTTTGGGCCTTGGTACGTACATTCTGGATTGGCAAAGGTTTCCAATATGATAAAAATATACCGCAGACAGAATGGATTAATTACTTTAGAGCTATGTACAACCCACCCACGTGTGCCGTTCGAATGAGTTATGTGGAGCCGTACTTTGAAAATGAGCTCTTAGATAGACCCTTTCAGGCGGAGGAGTTGCAACAAGTAATCAGTAAAGCTAAAGTGAATAAGGCGCCTGGATTAGACCGCATAACAAATGAATATTTTAAGAATTGTCCTGAATTGTTCTTGGACAGGTTGCTTTGTGTCTTTAATCGTACGAGGGCTATTCAGAAAGTAGGGAACGTTTTGTAAATAAACAAAAACTATGTAAAAGAAAAATTTTTAATTATATACATCTGAAAGAGTGACTAAAATACTACTTTTCTACATAGTCACCAAGCAAATTGAGGCACTTGTCATAGCGGTGGACAAGCTTCAAAATTCCTTCGTCATAGAAATCCGCCGCCTGCGACCGCAGCCACTCAGTGACGCGCGCCCGGAGTTCCTCGTCGTCGTCGAAGCGCTGTGTTGCTGTGTTGCAAGAATGAAGAACTGGCTAGCAACACAGCGCTTCGAAGACGACGAGGAACTCCGGGCGCGCGTCACTGAGTGGCTGCGGATTTCTATGACGACGGAATTTTGAAGCTTGTCCACCGCTATGACAAGTGCCTCAATTTGCTTGGTGACTATGTAGAAAAGTAGTATTTTAGTCACTCTTTCAGATGTATATAATAAAAAATTTTTCTTTTACATAGTTTTTGTTTATTTACAAAACGTTCCCTACTTTCTGAATAGCCCTCGTATAATGGATATAGGAAGAGTACCAGAATCTTTTAAAAACTCTATAATATTCCCACTGTTTAAAAAAGGTAGCATAAAAGAAGTTACAAACTATAGAGGAATATCATTCTGCAACACGGTGGGGAAATTATTCGCTGGACTCATGATGTGCAGGTTAACGAAATGGGTGGATGAGAACAATATTATAGGAGAATACCAAGCAGGGTTTCGTAATGGATACTCAACAGTAGATAATACAATGAATTTAATGAGTATAATTAAAATACGATTGAGCAGGAAAAAGAATAAAGTGTTTGCGTTTTTTATAGATTTAAAGTCAGCTATTGATCATATTGATCGCAAAGCTCTGTTTTATAAGTTGTATGAGTTGGGAATGTCCAGTAAAATGGTGAACATTATTCGGAGCTTGTATAGTACATTTGTTTTAGGAAGAAGCTTGTAAGGGGAGGGCGAGTAGGTAGAGTAGGGATAGTTTCAAGGGGCAAGTGTTGTCTCCTTCTCACTTCATGATCATTCCCTCTCTTTCTAACTGTATACTACTGTTACAACTACGAGGTGCTTCCCCCACCACTAAACAGAACAGCTCAGCGGCACAGAACGTTGCAGGGAGAGCTTCTAGCTAGAACAAATGACCTATACACTGGTACTAATGCATCAGTGTGGTATAATAGTGGTATTACTAAGTCATTCGAGACAACGATGGGAGTGAAACAAGGATGTTTGTTAAGCCCGCTTCTGTTTTCACTTTTTATATCGGATCTTGAAAGCAGTATCCCAGGAGGAATACAGATAAATCAGGACTTGGAGATCAAGTTGTTGGCATATGCAGATGACATTGTGCTGCTAGCGACGGATAGACTAGCGTTACAGCAAATGATTAACTCCTTCGAAAAGTATTGCTTGCAGCGGAATCTGGAGATAAATCTGGACAAGTCAAAGATAATGGTATTCAGAAATGGTGGAAGACCAGCAAATAACGAGGTGTGGTGGTATAACAACAAGAGAATCGAGGAAGTCAGTTCTTATAAATATTTGGGAATACTACTTAAGCCAAGTTTATCCTTAGAAGACCACTTTAAAGAACGAGTGTCAAAAGCCAAATATGCTTTAAATATATTAAATAGTTTCCTGACCAAAAATGAAGTACCATTTCAGTCAAAATTGCAAGTATACAACGCAGTGAGTAGGGCAATTGTGTGTTATGGAGCGCAAGTATGGGGATGTACATGGTATAATGATGTGGAGATATTACTAAAATTCTTTTTGAAAAAAATATTTAATTTGCCCGTGCATACACCGGATTTTGTTCTATATTTGGAATCTGCGGTATTGCCGACATATTTGTACACTATTAAGTTACATTTGAAATATATAGAAAGATGTAAGAAGCTACAAGGGCACAGATACCCATATGTGATGTTGAAGGAATTGATAAGGAGAAAGGTGTTCTTATACAAGAGTTGGGAAACACTTTGTCATGTTTACAATCTACCATTGGCTGAGTTTATAAATAATTTAAATGTAACATCGTTTTTGGATACAGTTAAAAATAAGTTAATTGGTAAATATCAGCAAGCGGCACAAAATAGCCGTAGACATGTCTTTTATAAACGGCTGAATTCACTGGGAGACTTATTGGTGAGTGGAGATGGCAATTTTGTAAGTTGGGTGATTAAGGTGAGAGGAGAAATGCTCTATCTCAATAGGTACCGGTTCCAGGAAGCAGTCAGACTGTGTTCATTGTGTAATTTAAGTAGAGAGGAAGACACTTATCATTTTATTGCTGTATGCCCGATTCTAAAAAAAATCAGATATAAATATTTTAACAAGATTTATTTAGAAGAAGCAGAATTTATAGATTATTTGAATGGTAAATGTTGGCATAGTCTGGTGAAATACTGTAAGGAGGCGTGGCACTATAGATATGAGTTGGTCAGCGAGTTCAATTATTGATACAGGTTTCATTATGTTGTAAACTTTTTTAATGTCAAAAGGAATTAATTTTTGTTAACTGACAACCACTCCGACGGTGAAAGGGACCAGGTGTATTGTCTGTCTTTTATTTATATATTGTATTAAACTTTTGTAATAAACTTATTAAACTTTTAAACTTTTTAAACTTTTGTATTAAACTTTTAGCAATAATTCACCCATTGTTCAAGAAGGGGGATAGGTCAGACCCAAACAATTATCGAGGGATCTCACTACTCGATGTTACGTATAAGATTCTGTCTAGAATAATATACACAAGAATTCAACAACAACTTGACCAGCAGCTTGGAGAATATCAGGGGGGTTTTCGGCCAGGAAGAAGCTGTCCGGATCAAATCATTAATATCAAATGGATCATGAAGCACCAAAGAACACGAAACAAAAAGTTGGTCATCACCTTTGTTGACTTTAAAAAAGCGTATGACTGCATCCATAGAGAATCGCTATTAAAGGTACTTAAAGAATTTGGCCTACACCAGAAACTCATTAACCTTGTTGGAATCACCCTTAAAAACACAACATCAAGGGTTAAATTCAGAGGGGAACTATCTGAATCATTTGTAATCAAAACAGGACTTCGACAAGGAGATGGACTCTCACCGTTGCTGTTCAATTGCGCATTAGAGAAGGTCATGCGAGAATGGACTAAAAAATGTCAACCCAACATCCAGATTGGCAGAAAAATAAAATTTAACTGCTTAGCTTTTGCAGACGACCTTGCGCTTCTGGCTAATGACATGGAGGAGGCCAAGCTTCAAATTGAGGAACTCAGGAATATAGCAGAAAAAATCGGACTGCAGATTTCATTCGAAAAAACGGAAATAATGCCATCCTTCCAAACGGAAGCTTCGACCATTAAATTGGATGACAGCAGACAAGTGAAAATTGTAAGTAAGTTCAAGTATCTTGGTGAGATCCTTACTTGGAACCTAAGTGAGAAAGCAGCAATAGAAAACAGAACAACTAAGCTGAAACAAGCACAACGGATCACCTGGGCAATCTACAAGAAGAAATCCCTCTCAATAAACACCAAATTCAAACATTATTACACTGTTGTTAAACCAGAAGCAACCTATGCCTCCGAAACATCACGTCAACAACGGATAAACTACAAAAGGCGGACAGGAGAATCATAAGAACAATTATCAACAAAAAGCACCAAAAGGATGGACAGTGGTGGATTCTACCTAATGAAGTAGTTTATAAAGAGAGCGAATCAATAGTGGATACAATGCGGAAAAGGAGAATAGCCTTCTTCAGCCACATATCAAGATTACCAGAAACTCGACTCACAAAACAATTATACGACTACTTTTGGAACACAAAGACCAAGAACAACTGGTTCAGGGAGATCCAGGAGGATTTAGAGGAATTGGGCATAACAATGGAGCAGATTGAGAACAAAGATGAGAAGAGAATTTTGAGGAATACAGCCAGAAGACTTAAATTGAAAACCTTCGTACGAAAACCATACACCTTGAGTGACGAACAAAGGGTGGCCAGAGTGGAGAGAATGAAGAAATTTTGAGAGCGAAAGAGGATGCTACATACAAAATATAGAGCTCATCCTTCAAAGACTAAAATTAATGCAGGCTGATTAAAGTGCTCCAATGTGGGCGTAAACTAAAAAAAAAAAAAAAAACTTTTGTAAATAACTGTTTCAATAAAGACTATTATTATTATTATTATTATTATTAATATTACATTAATATGCTTCCTTTACCCCACACCCTCCATTGTTGCCACGTCTCATGTCACATTCGCGTACTGGGCAATAAATAAAAGACTGTTCTAGTGAAATTTTCAAAACAAAAACATGTAGTGTGAATGTTTTGTGTCAATTCTAAAAATAGATTCTTGGAGTGAGAATTCTAGGCGGACAGATCTTGAACGAATGGATCACTGTATTGGATAAGTTACAGAGTAAAGGATCACGTATTGGGTAAGTTAAAACTTACCTTTTTAGTCATATTTTAAAGTCAAATAACTATTTTTACTTTCTCTTGCCTAAATGAATATATAAAAAGGAAAGTATTGTTTTCATGTCCATTTTTCAAAATCGAGTTTTCACCGGATCTATACGTTTTCAGACCCCCTGAACCCAAAAAACATGTTTTTTAGCGATTGGTCTGTGTGTGTGTGTGTGTGTGTGTATACAAAATATCTCAAGAACGGAACATCGTACGAACTTGAAACTTTAAAATTAAGTTACGTACCACTACCGGACCCGACACGAACATTTTCATCAAAATCGGTCAAACGGAAGTAGTAGTTTATTCGTGTAATTTTTCACTTTTTTGCGATTTTCTCAAAAACTGGTCCTACGATTTTTTTTAAATCGCCTGGTTTACTCAATTTTTTTATTCTTTACAAGATAGGGTAGGCGTCATGTTTGCTGAAATTCTGGGTGAGGCTGTTTTCACGTAAAAACATAGTTTTTTAAGATTATGGCTTTAATATCCAATTTAGTGCAAAAATTTATATAATAAATGTTGTAGAGAATTTAGAATTCTACAACTTTTATTTCAAACATTTTTTTGTATAACACTTAGTTTAGCAGTAATTAGTGATTTTCTGATTTTTTCTCATGAAAACGTGTGAAAAATCTATTTTTTAAAGATTTCGGGCTTAGAATGCATTTCACGACAAAAGTGCATATAATAAATTTTATAGGAAATAAAAGGATCTACAACTTTTATTTAAAGCATTTTTCACTCCAGAGCCTAGTTCAGCATGAAAGAGTGATTTTCCGTATTTTAAAGGCAAACTGAGATCGATTTTCATTTTGCATCTTTCAGTCATGATTAAAATAAGGTTATATTTTTAGAGATTAGTTTTTTGTTTATTTCTATTGTTTTATTACTAATGTTAGGTTTATTGTTAATTATTTGCATTGGCAAGAGAAAGTTGTGTGAGTGTTTCACACCAGATTTTTTCCCCTTTGTAACCTATGACAAATAATTTATGCAATATATTAAAACTAAAATTCAGTATTTTATAACAGAATATAAAAAATATAGCCAGTCGCACCGTAGTTGGTAACGTGCTCGCCTCTCATCATGCAATCATGGGTTGAATCCACTCAACCACGGCATATTTTTACTTTCTCTTGCCTATATGAATATATAGGAAGGAAAGTATTGTTTTCATGTCGATTTTAATAAATACACTCTTCACCGGATCTATACGTTTTCAGACCCCCTGAACCCACACAAACATGCTTTTAGCGATTGGTCTGCGCGTGTGTGTGTGTGTGTGTGTGTGTGTACAAAATATCTCAAGAATGGAACATCGTACGAACTTGAAACTTGAAACTTAAGTTACATACCACTACCGGATCCGACACGAACATTTTCATCAAAATCGGTCAACCGGAAGTAGTAGTTTATTCGTATAATTTTTCACTTTTTTGCGATTTTCTCAAAAACTAGTCCTACGATTTTTTTAAAAATCGCCTCATTCACTCAATTTTTTATTCTCTAAAAGATAGGGTAGGCGCCATGTTTGCTGAAATTCTTGGTGAGGGTGTTTTTACGTAAAAAAAGTGTTTTTTTAAGATTACGGCTTTAATATTAATTTCAGAGCAAAAATGTATATAATAAAAGTTGTAGAGAATTTAAAAACCTACAAATTTCAATCATTTTTTTGTATAATGCTTAGTTAGCGGTAATTAGCGATTTTCTATTTTTTCTCACGAAAACGTGTGACAAATCGATTTTTTTAAGATTTCGGCCTTAGTATGCACTTTACAACAAAGTGTATATAATAAAACTTATAGAAATTAAGAGATCTACAACTTTTATTTAGAGAATTTTTCTCTACAGAGCCTAGTTTAGCGTGAAAGTGTGATTTTTCGTTTTTTTTAAGCCAAATTGAGTTCGATTTTCATTTTGTGTCATTCACTCATGATTAAAATAAGGTTATGTTTTTGAGGTTAGTTTTTGTTTATTTCTAATATTTTATTAATAATGTTAGGTATATTATTAATTATTTGCATTGGCAAGAGAAAGTTGTGTGAGTGTTTCACACCAGATTTTTATACATTACAGAAAATCATTTCATCCTCCACTGGTACACAGTTACACCCAAATGTTATCGCTAATGACCATCGCAGTTAATGCGACGTTAAATAATAAATAAATTTAAAAAAAATCTGGTGTGAAACACTCACACGACTTTCTCATGCCAATGCAAATAATTAACAACAAACCTAACATTAGTAATAAAACATTAGAAATAGACAAAAAACTAACCTCAATAAACATAACCTTATTTTAATCATGAGTGAAAAACGCAAAATGAAATTCAACCTCAGTTTGGCTTAAAAATATGGAAAATCACTCTTTCACGCTAAACTAGGCTCTATAGAGAAAAATGCTCTAAACAAAAGTCGTAGATCTTTTAATTTCCTATAAATTTTATTACATACATTTTTGTCGTAAAATGCATACTAAGGCCGAAATCTTAAAAAAAATCGATTTTTCACACGTTTATGTGAGAAAAAACAGAAAATCGCTAATTACTGCTAAACTAAGCGTTATACAAAAAAATGTTTGAAATAAAAGTTGTAGGATTTTAAATTCTCTACATTTTTTATTATGTACATTTTTGCGCTAAAATGCATATTAAAGCCGCAATCTTAAAAAAAACAAATTTTTCACTTGAAAACAGGCTGACCAAGAATTTCAGCAAACATAGCGCCTACCCTATCTTGTAGAGCATAAAAAATTAAGTAAATAAGGCGATTTTAAAAAAAATCGTAGGACCAGTTTTTGAGAAAATCGCAAAAAAGTGAAAAATTACACGAATAAACTACTAATTCCGGTTGACCGATTTTGATGAAAATGTTCGTGTCGGGTCCGGTACTGATATGTAACTTAAGTTTTAAGTTTCAAATTCGTACGATGTTCTGTTTTTTGAGATATTTTGTATACACACACACACACACACACACAGACCAATCGCTAAAAACATGTTTTTGGGTTCAGGGGGTTTGAAAACGTGTAGATCCGGTGTAGAGTGGATTTGTTAAAATCGACATGAAAACAATCCTTTCCTTTCTACATATTCTTATAGGCAAGAGAAAGTAAAAAGAGCTTATGACGGGAGACCTATTAAAATTCTTGCCGACTCGATGAATGTACAGGCAGCGAACTGGAAACCATGCTCCAACTACCATTGGAGCATTTTCGTTCGGGTTATTACAGTAACATAAATAATTACGAGGGTCATTCGTAAAATAAGGTTCCCATGATTTTTAAAAATAGACAGCTATATTTTTTATCTTAGTGTTATACATCAATTTAAAGCTTAAAACTTATGCTATTTTTCTACATAATCGCCGTTTCTGTCCAAACACTTTTGCACACGATGCTCCAACTTTTCTATCCCCATGTTGTAGAATTCTGCCGCCAATCCTTTGAGGAATCGAGTAACCTCTTCCTTGACTTCATCATCGGTACTGAAGCGTAGGCCACCCAAGTATTCCTTTAATTTTGGGAATAAGTGATCATCACTTGGAGCTAGGTCCGGGCTTTAGGGGGGATGGGGCATAACAGACCAGCCAAAATCTGACAGCAGTTCTTGAGTTTGATGTGAGACATAAGGTCGAGCGTTGTCATGGAGAAGCCTCACACCACTGGATAATCTTCCTCTCCAGCGGTTCTGGATCGCACGTCTCGGTTTTCTTAATGTGTCGCAATATCTGTCAGAGTTTACTGTTGTTCCATGATGAATTTCAATAGGTGAAATCCATTTTGCATTTAAAAAACGTACCACAGCGCGAATTTTGCATCTGGTGGTAACAGTGATAGGGAGCTTCATCTTTGAAGGCTGCTAGGCCGGCACTGATCGACGTAGCGAGGCGGGAGTGGTGCGGAAAAAGAGAGGGAGAGCTGATGAGTAAGACAGTGTTGCCAGATTTCTCCCAGCACATCACATTCTGTCTCGGCAGCTTAGGGAACCTTATTTTACGAATTACACTCGTAAAAAAGACAATTATTGTAAAACTGAAAAACTTACCAAATTATAACCCACAGTATAATTTCCGTGAGATGGTACGTCAATAATAAATTCTTCATCATTGCCATGGGATGGTAACCATTTCAGAGAATCTAACGGTACTACTGACGGTTCTGAAATGACAAAAATAAATCATTAAACATCGATATAAAAATCTGGTGTGAAACACTCACAAACTTTCTCTTGCCAATGCAAATAATTAACAATAAACCTAACATTATTAATAAAATATTAGAAATAAAAAAAAAACTAACCTCAAAAACATAACCTTATTTTAATCATGAGTGAATGACGCAAAATGAAAATCTAACTCAGTTTGGTTTAAAAAAAACGGAAAATCACACTTTCACGCTAAACTCGGCTCTGTAGAGAAAAATACTCTAAATAAAAGTTGTAGATCTTCTAATTTTCTATAAATTTTATTACATACAAATTTAATATGTATATATTTTATTACATACAAATTTTATTATGACTTTTGTCATAAAATGCATACTAAGGCCGAAATCTTAAAAAAATCGACTTTTCACACGTTTTCGTGAGAAAAAAACAGAAAATCGCTAATTACCGCTAAACTAAGCGTTATACAAAAAAATGTTTCAAATAAAAGTTGTAGGATTTAAAATTGTCTACAACTTTTATTATATACATTTTTGCGCTGAAATGCATATTAAAGCCGTAATCTTAAAAAAACAAAGTTTTAATGTGAAAACACAGTTACCAAGAATTTCAGCAAACATGGCGCCTACCCTATCTTGTAAAGCATAAAAAATTTAGTAAACCAGGTGATTTAAAAAAAAAATCATAGGACCAGTTTTTGAGAAAATCGCAAAAAAGTGAAAAATTATATGAATAAACTACTACTTCCGGTTGACCGATTTTGATGAAAATGTTCGTGTTGGGTCCGGTAGTGGTACATAACTTAAGTTTCAAGTTCGTACGATATTCCATTCTTGAGATATTTTGTTCACACACACAGACCAATCGTAAAAAACATGTTTTGTTGGGTTCAGGGGGTCTGAAAACGTATAGGTCCGGTGAAAACTCGATTTTTTAAAATTGACATGAAAACAATACTTTCCTTCCTATATATTCATACAGGGTGATGTACGAAGATATGCAAAAACTTTAGGAGCTCATTGTAAATGTAAAAATAATGAAAAAAGTTTATATAAACATGGGTACGGAAATGCTTCGTTTCCGAGTTACGGCTAGCAAAAGATTTCGCCCAGATTTCAGCTCACCAGGTGAAATGAGGTCTTCCTGAAATTCTTTGAAGGTAGATTAAAGGGCGAGTTCAATCATTTCTTATGGTTTTTTACCTGATAGATTGAATAAAACAGGTCCCAGAACTGTAAGTTAAATAGGTTTTGAGGAAACCGGAGTCAAATGCAAAAAATGGAGTGAAAAACAAATTTTTTCATCTTTGGGCATGAATAACTTTGTTATTTCACCAAGAAACAGTTAAAATTTTTGAATAAAACATGTAGAAAATTTTATTCTGAACAAACTGGTGTAAATTAAGTACACAGAAAGCGAATTGATGTTTGATAAAATGAATGTTTATTCATAACAGTACAAAGTAAAATTAACCGGAAAAACAAAGATGAAAAAAATGTATTTTTTAAACTCCTTTTTTGCATTTGACATCTGTTGTTTAGGTCAACAGCCGAAAGGCTGGTTTGAACCTGTAGAGGTTTTACTAAGTAAAACGAGGAGTGAGGTGGTTTACCATTGCCTTCCTCACTGAGTGGAAAAGTATGCTTAACAGCATGCCGGGCCCTCTGAAAAGCACATATTTTCCACTCTGCAAATGACACCTTCACTTCATTCACCACAGGGTCTGGCTGTATAGTGAAATTCATTACTTTCAGAGAAGATAACTCTGACTAGTGTCACAGTACACCTCTACCTCTTCTGTTCTTAAATGATTCAGTCATTTAATTGGCTGACCAAGTGATAAGAAACAGAACTATTTACTTTAGCCCTGCAACAAACAGATTGAGTGTAAATAATTTGACACTCCACCTGTCTGTTATGGGCAGATTTGACATCTATCAGGTCAAAAACCATAAGAAACGATTGAATTCGCTCCTTAATCTACCTTACCAAAATTTCAGGAAGACCTCATTTCACCTGGTGAGCTGAAATCCGGGCGAAATCTTTCACTAGCCGTAACTCGGTAACGAAGCATTTCCGAACCTATGTTTATATAAACTTTTTTCATTATTTTTACATGTACAATGAGCTCCCAAAGTTTCTGCATATCTTCGTGAATCACCCTGTATAGGCAAGAGAAAGTAAAAAGCAATAATACTTACCAGATTTTTCAGTTACATCAAATGCAGGAATGTATGCCGTTGATGAGATGGGTTCTTGAGCCACAAAAGGTCCTGGAGAAAAAGGTGGTGCTGATGGTGGTGGTCCATTCATTGGAATACCTCCACTAAAACCTCCAGCAAAACTGGCATACGATGCACCTGTACACAAAAAACAAAAAAACAACAATCAAGAGAAGCAGCAGTGGGTCTTACAAGTTCAAAGTAACATGGGAATATAGATACTGAAGTCACGAGATTGACTTTTGCGTATGTATGGGCTGTGAGGAAGGGAAGTGAACATTTTACAGTGCTGCCAACCTCAACAGTGAGACACTACTCATACATTTCACTACCGTGCAGTTTCTAAATACATTTTGTAAGCTGGGGTTTATTCCGAGAAAATGTTTTCTTTGTAAACCTTATAAGAAATAAATATGACCTGTAATATTGTGTATAGCTTAATTACATGACTAGAAATGTTTGATTTACTGTAATTACCAACTACCTTATTCCATTGGAACAAAATTTTCTACCAATAAATCGCCTTCTTTACTATCACTGTCACCGGAGTCTTCACTATCAGTCTCACTAGTATCTACCTAACCTGTTTCTTTTTTTACCAGGTGTTAAGGCCAATGTATACCCCGTTAATTAATGTTTGAATGTCCGTGCGCAGTCTCTGCTAATTTTGCTTATAATTGAATTTCTGCTGCATCATGCCAGGCGTACGAGGGCTGTTCAAAAAGTATCGGACTATTGTTAATTAAAAGTGCATTTATTGAACTAAAGGTACATACTTCTAATCCCCTTCAAAGTAGTCTCCTTGGTGATGCGCACACTTCTCCCAGCGCTTCTGCCACAGTTCAAAACATTTCTGGAAGGCATCTTTTGGAATGATGTTAAGCTCGGCTGTCATATTCTGTTTAATGTCTTCTCTTTCTTGAAATCGAGTTCCTTACACGGGCATTTTCAGCTTAGGAAATAGCCAGAAGTCGCAGGGAGCCATGTCGGGGGAGTACGGAGCTTGGTGAACCAGAGGAGTGTTGTTTTTAGCAAGAAAACTCTGAATTTGATGTGCAGAGTGGGTAGGTGCATTGTCGTGACGGAGCTGCCAAGTTTTTGTTGCCCACAGATTCGGTCGTTTGCGCCGCACAGCATCACGTAGGCAACGAAGAACCTCAAGATAGTACTCTTTTGGTCCTCAGTGACTAAAGTTCGCACTTGTTCAATAACATTCTCATTCCGGCTTGTCGATGGTCTGCATGAACGTGATTCAGTTTCCACTGACGTTTGACCATTTTTGAATCGATTGTATCACTCTTTTATTCGAGTACAGCTCATGGCAGACTCCCCAAAAGCCTGTTGAATCTTGCGAATTGTTTCCACTTGCGAATCGCCAAGCTTTTGGCAAAAATTAATGCAGTAATGCTGCTCAAGTTTTTCTGTCATTTTATAACTTGATAAAAATCTCAGAGCACAACAGAGAGGTCTACACTACTAGGCTGACTGCCGGCAACGGAAGCTTTGTCATGATATGAAACAGTGCATGACAGTCCCCTCCACATCCCCACTAAGCTTGGCCGCCAGCGCTTCAATTGTTTCAGCGGGAGGACAGAAGGTCCGATACTTTTTGAACAGCCCTCGTACTAGATCACACTTTCCTATTAATCTCTATGCTCCCTCCCCCCACTCTCATTCCCTACTTCCTATTCACGCTTAAACTACTTGTTCGACTAGGCTTGTCACGAGCAGATGTGCTTTTCGTTTCAAGGCCTAATCTTCGGCTTACCGCCATGCTTTGGTGCTTCTTCTTCTTCAGGTGCCTTCTCCATTACGAAGGTTGGCTATCCTCATGGTTAGTCGTACTTTGTCTACTCCTGCTCTGAGAAGGTCATGCAATGAGCAGTTAAACGCTTCTCTCAGGTTTCTTAACCAGGATATTCGTCTGCAACCCACCGAGCGTTTACCAACGAGTTTCCCTTGAATTATGAGATGCAGAATCTCGTATTTAGGCACCCTCATGATGTGTCCAAGGTATGTCAGTTTTCTTATCTTTATGCTCTGCAGGATTTCCAGCTCTTTCCCCATTCTTCTGAGGACCTCGATATTTGTGACTTTGTCCGTCCACGGTATTCGAAGTATTCTCCGTTAGGTCCATATTTCAAACGCTTGTAGTCGGGTCTCACATTCTTTGGTGAGTGTCCATGCCTCTAGCATCGGCTTATGTTCGTGTTGAGGCTTGAATTGTACTAATGTGTGTTTATGTACTTATCATTAGTATTTTGTCGTGTTTATTTGCTTATAAATTGTGCGCTAATGTATTAAAGTTATTTCAGCAATCTCCAGTCCGGACTTCACCGCGTGCTCCAGTCATTGGACTTCAATGTTATCATATTCTAAACCAAGTAAGTGGGCATTTATGTTTGTGATAATATTTAGTTGTTCAGGTGGTCAATTTTCCTATGTGAGTTCTTCCTTTCATTCAGTCAATTTCTACCTCGTGTTTTACTTACTGTGGTGCATGCAATTTCAATGGACTTTCGTTAAACTTATTTGATTATTTTTTTTTATACTTTTGTAAAAGCTTATACATCTCTTCTTAATCACTTATTTTAATTTTATTTTATTTATTGACATATTCATTTCAAATTATGTTAGAGGAAAATTAAAAGATTAGATAGAGGTGTCCGGTAATGACCACATATGATGTAACTAGGTGAACCTTCGTTTTCTCATGCCGGCCACATTGGCATAGTTGGTAACGTGCTCGCCTCTCATCATGCGGTCTTGGGTTCGAATCCCATTCAAGCATGGCATATTTCCATGCGTTACAAAAATATCATTTCATCCTTCATCGTCTGCATTTGCAGTAATTGCAGAACAGCCGGACATTAGACAAAAAAAAAAAAAAAAAAAAAAAAAAACTTTTCTCCCTCTATCAAAGTGTTGGAGTCAAGGAAGGATAATACACGCAACATTAGTTGACAAAACTTTTTCGAGACTCATACGAGGTGTGTTCAGAAAGTAAGTACCGTTTCATTCTACTGCCGCCGTAGCGCTGCAACCGGTGTTCCCCGCATGCGCACTAGTCGTCCTTGTTCACTGGCTATCGACTCACGCCATTGTAGTTGTTCTACGTTGTGTTTCCAGTTTTCTCTGAACGTTTAAAATGTTTAAGACAATTAATGATCCCACCGATTGTAAGATTCGTTCTGTAATAAGATTTTTGAACGCAAGGAATGTGAAATCGGCTGAAATTTATCGTCAACTTTGAGATATTTACGGGGAAGACGTGATGAGTGAAGGAATGGTGAGAAAGTGGGTTAGAATGTTCAATGGCCGTCGAACAAATGTGCATGATGAGAATCGGAGCGGTCGGCCTTCTCTCATCACCAATGATCTGGTAAGGGTAGTTGATGAAAAATCCAAGAGAACAGACGTTTCACTATGACAACGCTATCTGACGATTTCCAACAAATTTCACGCACTCTTTTGTACGAAATTGTTACGGACCACTTAGGTTATCGTAAGCTGAAGTGAAAACTGCTGTGGAGTCGTGGCTACATTCGTTGGCGGGAACCTTCTGCAAAGAGGGTATAGACAAATTGATCACCCGCTACGACAAGTGTTTAAACATCAGTGGAAACTATGTCAAAAAATAGTTTAAGGTTTGGGGTTTCATGTAGAAATAAAATTGTGTTGAAAAAAAATTGTTTTACTTGTGTTTTTTAAAAACGGTATTTACTTTCTGAACACGCCTCGTAGAAGGAAGGCTGCAGGCTGAGATGGGAAAAGCACCAGCCTGGGTGTGGTCAGGAGTATATGTTGGTGAGTGGCAACCAAATTAACTTAACATTACCAGTGTCAACAAAATTTAATTAGAATATTATTGGGAAAATTGCTAATACCGTCATTTATATGGTGATAATGTTGAATAAGTAAAGGGGTGATTAAGAAAGAAAGAAAGGAAGAAAGAAAGAAAGAAAGAAAGAGAGAGAGAGAGAGATGTAAAGCCTAAGTAAAATGCTGTACGAATACTCGTTGAGTGCAATAAATATGAATACTTGCTTCCAAAACGTGTTGCCAATTTATTTCATAGAGACCATCTACTAACATCAGTGCGACAACCACTCGGCGCACTACATTACAATCCCTAATCGCTCTATTCTTGTACGTGGACTACTTTAAATTGCGTGCTGGTTCCCCGAAAAACTACTGTTCAAGAATAGTTTCTTCACGTCTTTAATTTCCTTCTTTATTTTTCGAGTTGTGGAAAGAGAAGCATACCAGTAGTTAGCCACTTGCTCACGAATTTTGTTCAGAGGCAGGGGAAAGGTTTATTGTTTAGCTTTAACTTCACAGCATTTTATTACACTGCATATTAGATTTTGTTCAGCACTGTGAATAATCTGCCCACATTTTCGAGAAACTAACATTTCTGTTTACGGTAACAAACAGTTATATTCATATAGTTAATGTACAAAAGGTTCCGCGATATACTGTATATGTTCTGGGTATAATATAAGTTGTTATGTTTGTTGTACTGAAATTAAAGCAGTCGCACATGCGCACTGATGCTTTTCCCCCTTTACCCCTTGTTGCCTACAAACTTAGTAAGTTCCAGTTGGTGTGTGGAACCATTCAACGAGCGCTCTCCAAGAAAACTAGGAAGGAGACGCGATTAAAATTTTATAATCTGATGGCAATACCAACATTACTGTATGGTTCAGAAACATGGGTGAAGAGTCGGACACAATTAAGGAAAATTCAGGCATCGGAAATGAATTTTTTAAGGTCATTAAAGGGCTTTACAAGAGTGGATAGATTATATAATGAAGATGTGCGTAAGGAATTGAACATCTTCAAGTTGGAAGACTGAATAATAGAAAACAGGCAGAGATGGCTGGCACATTTGGAAAGAATGCCTGATCGGCGTATAGGCCTACTTAAAGTGTGGAGGTATAGGCCGGTTGGCCGAAGAGATATTGGAAGACCCAGGAAAAGATGGTAGCTCTCTTTCAGAAAATTTCAAAAAAAAAACTTTAAGACTGGAACAGGTGATTCGCCTAAACCCTGTTGTGAAGAAGAAGAAGAAGACCTTTTGTTGCAAACAAGGGTAAACTAGTGACTCAAGTAGTTTTGGAGAAAATGTTCTTTTATGTTCTTTTAAGTATCAGAAAACATAAATTTCGGTAAATGACAAAAAACTAATTTAGTAAACATGTTCACGAAACTCATGCGTGCAATAAAATATAAACAAACTACAGCTATGATACAAAGCCACAAGCAAATACTGGCAACAGTTGAAGCATAAAATACTGTGCATTTAAAAAATGTTGGTGTGAAACACTCACAAAACTTTCCCTTGCCAATGCAAATAATTAACAATAAAACTAACATTAGTAATAAAACATTAGAAATAAACAAAAACTAACCTCAATAAACATAACCGAATTTTAATCATGAGTGAAAGACGCTAAATGAAAATTGACCTTAGTTGGCTTAAAAATACCTACGGAAAATCACTCTTTCACGCTAAACTAAGCTCTGTAGAGAAAAATGCTTTAAATAAAGCTTGTAGATCTTTTAATTTTCTATAAATTTGATTATATAAACTTTTGTCGTAAAATGCATACTAAGGCCGAAATTTTTAAAAAATCGACTTTTCACATGTTTTTGTGAGAAAAAAACAGAAAATCACTTATTACCGCTAAACTAAGCGTCATACAAAAAAATGTTTGAAATAAAAGTTGTACGATTTTAAATTCTGTACAACTTTTATTATATACATTTTTGCGCTAAAATGCATATTAAAGCCGCAATCTTAAAAAATTAATTGTTTTACTTGAAAACAGCCTAACCAAGAATTTAAGCAAACAGGGTGCCTACCCTATCTTGTAGAGCATAAAAAATTTAGAAAACCAAGCAATTTTTAAAAAAATTGTAAGCTGTTTTTGAGAAAATCGCAACAAAGTGAAAAATGACACGAATAAACTACTACTTCCGGTTGACCGATTTTGATGAAATTGTTTGATTCAGGTCCAGTAGTGGTATGTAACTTAAGTTTCAAGTTCGTACGATGTTCTGTTTTTGAGATATTTATATACACAGACCAATCGCTAAAAACATGTTTTTTTGGGTTCAGGGTGTCTGAAAACAAGTAGATCCAGTGAAAACTCGATTTCGAAAAATCGACATGAAAACAATACTTTCCTTCCTAAATATTCATATACAGTCCAGCCTCTCTTAGTTTGCTCCTAATGTAAACAAATAATGACGTCACTGAGCATGCGCATTATATCAAAATGTGTACACGCTGATTAAAAAGTAACAACAAAATACTTTCAAAAGTATTTAAATACAAAATACTTTTAATAGTATTTTTCTAAATGAAATTGTTAAGCCTACATCATATCATGACTGATGTTTTTAGTACTTTAAGTACTTATAATTTAAAAAAATAGTTAATTTAATAGGAACACGGCATCCGTAAAGTGGCAGACTCTAGCGTGCACTCTGTAGTAGGTGGCTTTTGTTTGTTGACAGTAGGAGCAAACTAACAACGGCTCAACTAGGCAAGAGAAAGTAAAAAAGACTTTGTAAACAAAATACTGAGAACTTGTTTTTCCTTGTTTTTCTTCTCTCTCTCTTTCTACTGCTACCAAACCACGTGAAAATAGACCGAAAAGATTTAGTTTGGCACTCGATTGTAGATCGTTTCATTGTAAACAAATTAAACATGTCGATATAACTAGTACAATCACTAACAAAGGGGTTATTAGTATTCACTCTGCGTTCTACACACTGACGCATCAAAGTGTTTTGAAATTTTGTTTGGTCACTCAGCCGCTTACCAGTATGGCCGTGTAGTCATGGGACGGCACAGTAAAATACAGTTGAGCCGTTGTTAGTTTGCTCCTACTGTCAACAAACAAAAGCCAGCTACTACAGGGTGCACGCTAGAGTCTGCGACTTTACGGATGTCATATTCCTATTAAGTTAAAAGTTTTAAATTATAAGTACTTAAAGTACTAAAAACATCAGTCATGATATATTGTAGGCCTAACAATTTCATTTATCAAAATACTTTTAAATGTATTTTGTATTTAAATACTTTTGAAAGTATTTTGTTGTTACTTTTTAATCAGCGTATACACATTTTGATATAATGCGCATGCTCAGTGACATCATTATTTGTTTAGATTAGGAGCAAACTAAGAGAGGCTGGACTTTAGGTGAGCTAGCACACCCCGCTCCGCACACTTGAGTGAACGCATAGAGTAAGTAAGACTAGAGGGGGAACTCCCATGATGCAAAGTGTTTTAACGTTTTTCGTCTGCTACTATCTTTCGGGCCCCAATTCCTGTAGAATGCACTAGTAGCGCATACGAGGGAGATTTTGAAATTGGCCTATACAATACAATCCTATACAATATTTATTTTTTATTTAATTTTACTTTTTGTTTTATAATTGAAATTTTTGGGAACTAATTTTTTTTAAAAGTCGCATCAACAGTTTGGTTATTGGCGATTACCGTGGGTCATGAAACAGTGGGTTGAGATTAATTATAATTAATGAAATGAAATTTTGTTACTTAAAGAAGTGGTTTTTTTCGCAGAGGGTTAGGGGACGTGATTTCTTCTGTTTACCGAAAGCAAAAAACCTGTAAGTATTAACATGATAAGTAAATACGTGTAGGCCAAAATAAATCTTGTATGTGTTTAGGTTAACCGTTAACGGATTGAGTAAACATTAAATGTATAAATTGCCTTCTACTTTTAAATTATTATTTATTAGATAAATGCGGTGCTTAAGTTTGCCTGATGTAATAATAGTTATAGTAGTTTAACATCACATCAATTAAAAAGAAAGCAAACCAGTAAAATGGCACATGACCTAACCTATATCTCTAACCTAATTATTAATAACCTAATACTAATTAAGTATTAGTTATTAATAATTTAATTAATAACCTAATTATTATACCAGGCAAACTTAATCACTAGATAATGTGTACAATAATTAAAATAGGAAATTCATATATTTCATTATTTACTAATTCATTAGTAGTAAATTTGCTTCGTAGGTTAACAGTCCGTTAACCTACAAACAAACAACATGTATTTTGGCATACACATATTTACTTATCATATTAATAGTCTACTTACAGGTTTTTGTCTCTTGGAAAACAGAAGAAATGACGTTCCCTATACCTCTACGAAGAAAACACGTTTTTACCTAATAAAATTTCGTGTTGTTTAGGTCATCAGCCGAAAGGCTGGTTTGAACCTCTAGAGGTTTTACTAAGTAAAACGAGGAGTGAGGTGGTTTACCATTGCCTTCCTCACCGAGTGGAAAAGTACGCTTATCAGCATGCCGGGCCCTCTGAAAAGCACATTTTTTTCCACTCTGCAAATGACACCCTCACTTCATTCACCACAGGGTCTGGCTGCACAATGAAATTCATTACTTTCAGAGGAGATAACTCTGATTAGTGTCACAGTACACCTCTACCTCTTCTGTTCTTAAATTATTCAGTCATTTAATTGGCTGACCATGTGTTAAGAAACAGAACTATTTATTTTAGCCCTGCAACGAACAGATTGAGTGTAAAAAATTTGACACTCCACCTGTCTGTTATGGGCAAAATAAAATTTCATTGTAAATAAAATATAGTCTCCAAACAACCGTGGTCTCATACGCCATTACGAAGCTATTAACGTACAATTTGCTCTCCCCATGCTTGCTCTGTATGACGCCTAAGATCCAAATTTTAAAGCGATGCCAACACAGACTCTATCATCGTACCCCAGTAACAACTAGCAGACGACAAACAGTGTTGCATTTGGCCTATCTCAGTTCCCTCTCTATTCTTACTTACTCTATGAGTGAACGGCACAGAGGGTGCCCCGTACAAAAGAACAATCAGACGGGGTGAACTGTTGGAGTGAGCTAGTAGATTCAAATACGTACAGCACTGAGATGAGCTATGTGAATAAACAGACAGTGAGTCGAGCCGAGGGTGACTTTCGCTCACTCTTTCACACACAGCATGTCGTGTTGGCGTGTGCGTCAACCTGAACATTCATGCATCCCTTTCCACAAACAAATTTTTGTCATGTGTCTATCTTCGTTTCGTACGCAGGTGGTAAAATTGTTACAGTTCAGTTCAATGGTATTTTACAACCACTTGTCTAAGGGTTGTTGTAGTATAGTATGAAAGGATAATGACCCCCTCTGTGCACCCTCACAAACAGAGGCAGAGTTTGATACGATATGTATATTTTCCAAGGAGCGTTTAGGTAGCCCTTGCTATGATGCGACTAGAGAAAAGTGGTTTAGTCGTAGAGGGGATGTACAAGTCAGCTCTGTGCGGAGAGCGTGCTGCGTGGGGAGAAACGCTTGTTGTGCTAGTCGTTTAAAATAAAAGAGGTGGTAGTAGCTCACCGCTCAGTTAAAAGAGCGACTCGCTCATGAGCATCACATCACTAGGCCATAGTCTAATGGTGCTAAAAACAAAAAACAAAAAAAATTGTGATTGCTTTTTGTGTTACCTTTAAACATACTGTTTAGTATCACACCAGTTAAATTTCCGCGCCTAGATCTTTCTAGAATAACGATCTCCCACTCAAGTAAGGTTCATTGATATTATATCGATCAACGCACTATTTTTCTTCGTGGATGTGTAATCCGGCCCTCACGTGACTCGATTTCCTCCAATAAAAAAATTCCCCTTTTCCTTCCCATCGCCATGTTGGCATCTTGCCTCTCTCCTCACTCGCTGGTGTTCTATCGTCCGAACGGGTCAGCCGTGTGCTGCAAGTCCGAGTAACCGACGCTACGGTCCCGAGTACCGATGTCTTCTACAATTAACGTGCAACGCATTTTATCGCTTTTGTCGCCGTCTAAGTGCAACTATTCGGCCCCAGTCTATGCTACTAACGTGTAATTCGTATTGTTATTTAAATCTAATTCTTGTATTATCTGCGATTAACGAAACTGATGCAACTGTCCTGCCTCGTGCATTACCTTGTCCGTTCATGTATCCACGCTGCAATTACTAGTATAATCAGTGACTTGTGTGACTTTATAAACGTGCTTTACAGTGACTTTAGTGGTTCAATATTTGCAAATATCAACGAACATTCTAGTGTGTTACATCGCAGTTTTCCTTCATCTCATCAACTTGGACAATCAGCGTATACGGATCAGAGTGAGTACCTCAATATTCTTAGTTTTTGCAGCCTTATTTTCCCTATATGTGTTCCTGTCAAATCCCTTTCCATTTACCCCTTTGTCGAGTTACGTGCATAAGCTCAGCCCTTGCTCCGAAACAGGGCAGCGTCTTAAGTATCCGGGTGATATTAGATCTCACCATTTTAACGTTTAAAGCAGAGTGTAGGGGTTGTACTACCATTCAGCTACCGCACTCAACACATACCATGCGATCGATCTAAGTTAATTTAAAAATTTAAATGAAAATACATACTTCTAAAAAATTGCAAACAAAAATCTAATAATGCAAAATGAGCAACAGCTTTCATAAAAATAAAAAAAAGCGAATTTATATTAATCAAAACTTACCCACTTTTATATAATCTTGTATTCTATTCACACGATAAACTTTGTCATCAGTTTCATCGTAATTAAATTGTTGTGAAAGTGGAACAGATTTCCGAAATGAAAACTGACGTGATTTAGATTTGGCAATTCTTTTCGCAAACTGAACCCCTCGTTTTAAAGGGGGTGAAATAAACATTTTTTTACCCAAAACTGAAAAATATTATATATAATTATATTGTTATTAAAAATACATCATTGGTATATTCATTTATTTACTTGGAAATCACCTCGTGTCACTTGAAGGCGGAAGAATTGAAAACGTTGATAGCTCTAAATACCAAAGGGTGATAATATATTATCTTTGGTGGAATCTTTAAGATTTTAACCTTTAATTCCGGAAAAATTTGGATGTTTGCTGTTACTTGCCAATGAATCATTTCCAAAACCATGTTTATAGTTATATAAAAATAAACTTGAAACATTTCTCATCCAGAATTTATTATCATGTAAGTTTTTCTTTCAATTAAAACTATTTAACCCTACAGCCGGCAAAAACATTTTTCCAGACCGACAGAGAATTTCTAGTCACCGAACCGTAAATAAATCATTAAAAGTTTGCTACAAATCACAAACCTTGTCATGTGACATCAAAATACAAAGAAAACTTAGGAAAATAGAATAAATACATTACTAAAAATTTAATCTGTCAGTAACGGATGCTGAAACTAATTAAAAATAATTTTCAGACAAATATTTTTCTAAAATTTCAGTTGACACAAACTGTTTAAAACTTTCTTATGCTCTATTTTCAAAATTCATTATATACGAATCGTTACTTTTAATGCGTATATCAAAATTAAACCAAAAAACGAATTTATGTTCAAAACTGAAGAAAATATATACAAAAACACATCATGTAAACCAAGAAATAACCAAATTCAGCTCTAGGAGAGCGTGGTTTCAACAGAGAAACACAAGCAGAATATGGAACTAAAACTATTGTATTATACGTAAAAATTTACTTTATACATTTCTAAACTATTGTATAGTACATATTTTGTTTTTGAAAGAAGCTTGTAAGGGGAGGGTGAGTAGGTAGAGTAGGGATAGTTTCAACGGGGTAAGTGTTGTCTCCTTCTCACTTAATGATCATTCCCTCTCTTTCTAACTGTGTACTACTCTGTTACGACTACAACGCTAGACTAAAAACTAGTTAAAAACTTAATATTTTCTGTTGTCTTTTGCCTTTCTCCTTCTGAATCCCATATCTTTAATAATTTTCCACAGCGACCATTTACTTCCTTTGAAATTGATTTTCTCCCGCAAAACGGGGAGTAACAAATTCAAAGTTCGCCATTCAGTGTTTGTTTTATGAAAATCATATATTGTTCTTCTCACAACACACTTATCAAAATCGTCCAATTCACTCTTTAATTTTCCTTCTCATTCTTTTCTTATTTGGTGTTCTGATTAGCACATCAGGGTTTTTTCTTTCAAAATTCTTAGAACTGAACTACGTGAAATCCCCATAGTTCTGGCTACACGATTTTGCACATCGGTCAGTAAAATTGGTCTGTTTTGTTCAGCTTCTTTTTTCATAAAATTGTATACACTGACTATATACTCCCTAGCCTGACCGCGTATTACCTGCCTTTTCCGTATGACATGCACTTGTGCTCGAATTTTCACTACTACAATTAGGTTCCATTTTAATACCTAAATAAATAAAAAATAGAAACGAAACAAAGAATACATACAAAAATTAATATAAACAAAACCAAGCAGCAAAAGAGTAAAAAAAATAGATGCATAAAACAGTAGGCCTACTGCCGAATGCACGAGTTGAAGACTTGTGAAGGGAATAGAACAACAAAAATATAAAATTACAACATACAGTCAATGTTTTTAGGATTTATAGTACAGTTAGGCTGTTAACGCTGCTAGCACTATGGAGAGACTGATCACTTCCCTTCGATGTGCTTCCCCCACCACTAAACAGAACAGCTCAGCAGCACAGAGCGTTGGTGGGAGAGCTTCTAGCTAGAACAAATGACATATACAAAACAGCAACGCTGTCTGTAGATGAAATTAAAACTAAAACGACAACATTCCAATGCTATGAAGCAAATCTGATTTTGCGACGTGACCAGTTTAAGAAGCGGTAACATTGTCTAAAAATCGACGATTGCCGGCTGTAGGGTTAAAAAACACTTGAAATCAAGGAGTTCTTTTATAAACACCCTGTGTATTATATGACATTATACGAGGTGTGATTGGAAAGTTTTAAGAATGGATTTGGTACTGCTTATTTGTTTGGCGGGTGGGTACACGGAGAGTGGGGAGTGAGTCATTGCCTTGTCCTTGAACGCCCTCTGACAGGAAACTGCATTTCCTTTATTCAAGTTCGCTGTGGCAGCTGGTTGAGTGCGGGTCTGTTAGTGCTTGTTGCCGGATTCTGTCTGCGTGAAAATGGACGTAAAAATGGAGCAACGAGTTTGTGTGAAATTTTGTTTCAAAACCGGGAAATCAGCTTCTGAGACTTACAAACTATTAAAAACAGCTTTTGAAGATAATTGTATGAGCCAGTCAAATGTTTTTGTCTGGTTCAACAGGTTTAAAAATGGCCGCGAATCATTTGAAGATGAACCACGGTCCGGTCGAAGGTGAAGACAATGTTGGTGATTTTTTTCGATTCTACCGGTATTGTACATCATGAATTTACGCCTGGAGGACAGACAATTAACCAGGAATACTACAAATGTGTCCTTCAGCGTTTGCGCGAAAAGGTGCGGAAGAAAAGGCCTGCATTGTGGTAAGACAGGAGTTGGGTTCTACACCATAACAATGCTCTGGCTCATCGTGCCTTCTCCATCGTTGAATTTTTGACCAAATTCAACATTCCTGTGCTTCCACAACCGCCATATTCCCCTGATTTGGCCCCTGCGGACTTCTACCTGTTAACTAAACTGAAATTTTCACTGAAAGGGAAGCGATTTGACTTGATTGAAGACATCCAGGCAAATAAGGAGAGCGTTCTTAACACACTCCAGGAAAAAATTTCCAGGAATGTTTCCAAAAGTGGAAACACCGTTGGAGTCGGTGTGTTCAGTTAGAAGGGGACTATTTTGAAGGAGGGAGATGCATCACAGTAGCATGTAAGTACCACCATTGTACCATTACAAGCCCATTCTTAAAACTTTCCAATCACACCTCGTAATACTGTGATAAAGCCAGTCTGTTAAGTTAATGAGTGTCTTAAAATTACCAGGAAGGTTAGTGTAAGTAAAGCACAGAAATTTACGACAAACATCCTCCACCATTAAGAAAAATCTGGTGTGAAACACTCACACAACTTCCTCTTGCCAATGCAAATAATTACCAATATAATGTAACATTAGTAATAAAACATTAAAAATAAACAAAAAACTATCCTCAATTAACATAACCTAATTTTAATCATGAGTGAAAGATGCAAAATGAAAATAAACCTCAGTTTGGCTTAAAATACGGAAAATCACTCTTTCATGCTAAACTAGGCACTATACAAAAAAATGCTTTCAATAAAAGTTGTAGATCTTTTAATTTCCTATAAATTTGATTATATACACTTTTGTCTTAAAATGTATACATACTAAGGCCGAAATCTTAAAAAAATTGATTTTTTTTAAAAATCGCCTCATTTACTACAATTTTTATGCTCTACAAGATAGGAAAGGCGTCATGTCTGCTCAAATTCTTTGGAAGGCTGTTTCCTTGTAAAAAGATTGTTTTTTTAAGATTCCGGCTTCAATATGCATTTTAGCGTAAAAATGTATATAATAAAAGTTGTAGAGTATTTAAAATCCTACAACTTTTATTACAATTTTTTTTGTAATTAACTAAACCGCTAAACTAAGCGTTAGTGGTAATTAGCAATTTTCTGTTTTTTTCTCTCACAAAAACATGTGAAAAATTAATTTTTTTAAGATTTCAGCCTTAGTATGCATTTTACAACAAAAATTTATAGGAAATTAAAAGATCTACAACTTTTATTAAGAGCATTTTTCTCTACAGAGCCTAGTTTAGCGGGAAAGAGTGATTATCCAAATTTTTTTTATTTTAATAAAAACTAATTATTAAAATATGCTAAATTTTGAATAAATACGAACCCGGTGCGCCGAAGCCAGATTGAGGGCGTGCTGCCATAATTGATAAAGGCATACCATATCCAAAACCACCAGCTAAAATAAAAATATTTCAACATTAATATTTTATTTTTATACAGAGTGATTCACGAAGATATGCAGAAACTTTAGTAGTTCATTGTACATGTAAAAATAATGAAAAAACATGGGTCTGGAAATGCTTCGTTACACAGTTACGGCTAGCGAAAGTTTCGCCCAGGTTTCCGCTCACCAGGTGAAATGAGGTCTTCCTGAAATTCTGGTAAGGTAGATTAAGGGGCGAATTCAATCATTTCTTATGGTTTTTGATCTGATAAATTGAATAAAACAAGTCCCAGAACTGTAAAATAAATATTTTTTAAAAAAACCAGTGTCAAATGCAAAAAATGGAGTGAAAAACATATTTTCTCATCTTTGGGCAAGAATAACTTTGTTATTTCACCAAGAAACAGTTAAATTTTTTGAATAAAACATGTTGAAAATTTTATTCTGAACAAACCGGTGTAAATAAAGTACACAGAAAGCAAATAGATGTTTGATTAAAAGAAATTTTTATTCATAACAGTACAAAGTAAAACTAACCGGAAAAACAAAGATGAAAAATTGTGTTTTTTTCACACCATTTTTTGCATTTGACACTGGTTTTCTTAAAAACTATTTAACTTACAGTTCTAGGACCGGTTTTATTCAATTTATCAGGTCAAAAACCATAAGAAACGATTGAATTCGCCCCTTAGTCTACCTTACCAGAATTTCAGAAAGACCTCATTTCACCTGGTGAGCTGAAATCCGGGCAAAATCTTTCGCTAGCCGTAACTCGGAAACGAAGCATTTCCGGACCCATGTTTATATAAACTTTTTTATTATTTTTACATGTACAATGGACTACCAAAGTTTCTGAATAACTTCGTGAATCACCCTGTATAAGGCATGTTCAAAAAATAAGGGAATTTTCGTTTTTGGAAAGAATTATATAAATTCGTCAACATTAATGTCATCCCTTTCAAAATAAAGGGTGATTATAAATGAAATAGACACTTTCGACAGCTTCTTAAACATCAAACTGGTGTATTTGAATATAGTAAATAATTTAGGTTTGTAGGGAATTTTTTAAAGTTTATGTTGGTACAACTGTTGCTAGCATTTTGTTGTTGGCTGCTGTTATGACCACCAGTCTAGCAAAATTGCCGCTACTCAAACAGAGACAGCTTATTGTGTTCTTGAATTAGCCAAAACAAACTCGGTTACGGTTGTGCAATGTCATTTCTGAACACGATACGGTAAACCACCACCAACAAGGCAATCAATCTCTGACTGGTATAAACATTTTGAAAACAGTGGATGTCTGTGTAAAAGGAAGAGTACTGGAAGACCTTCTGTTACAGAAGAACAAATTGATAGTGTTTGTGATGTTTATGTCCAAAGTCCAGGAAAATCAACTAGATCAGCAAGTTTAGGATTGCAAATTCCTCAACCGACTGCGTGGAAAATTCTGCGGAAACGTTTGAAAATGACATCTTACAAATTGCAGTTAGTACAAAGTTTAAATACCAGTGATAAAGTCGTCAGTAAAAATTTTTGTCTGGAGATGCAACATTGTGTTGAAAATGACGACACATTCTTTAATCGCCTAATTTTCAGTGATGAATGTAATTTTCACATTAGTGGAAAAGTTAATAGACATAATGTTAGAATATGGGGCACAGAAAACCCAAAAATAACTTTACAGCATACACGGGATTCCCCTAAAGTAAACGTCTTTTGCGCATTATCTCACGAAAAGGTTTACGGGCCATTCTTCTTTCACAAAGAGTCAGTAACCAGAGTAATTTATCTGGACATTTTAAACGAATGGTTAATGCCTCAACTCCAGGAAGATAGTGATAACTTCATTTTTGTACAAGATGGAGCTCCGCCTCACTGGCACTTACAGGTCAGAAATTATCTTGATGAACATCTTCCTAGACGATGGATCGGCCATGCAAGTGAAGAAAACATTGTGTTTACGCCGTGGCCACCTCGTAGTCCAGACTTAACGCCGTGCGACTTTTTCTTATGGGGTTATGTAAAAGACAAAGTTTTAGTACCACTGCTTCCTGTAGATATCGAAGATCTAAAACAACGTATCGCAAATGCTCTTGCCACAGTTGACCGTCATATGCTTAATCGTGTGTGGGAAGAATTCGACTACCGTGTTAATATCTGTCGTGTTACAAATGGTGCTCACATTGAACATCTGTAAATTTTTTCAATAAAAACTTGATGAATTCTTCTATATAATCATGTAAGTAAATACCTGAACTTTTCAAAAATAAATTTTCTATAAGCTATCGAAACTGTCTATTTCATTTATAATCACCCCGTACTTTTGACAATTGACAACAGAACATCCATCCAATATGACTAAAAATATATAAATAACAGGTGTTTCAAAAAGGACGCACTTCGAAGTTTGAGAACGCTAATTTATTACATTAAATAATTACATATTATACAAATTATACGGTATGAAATTATTACCTTTATAACATTCAGATTACCTTTAAAACTTCACAATAAATGTTCAAAATGACTTCCTCTGCTTGTAATGCAAGTTCGGACAAGTTTCATAACATTTGCAGCCACTTTTCATAGTGTTTGCTCATTAATGTTTCTAATCTCACTTACAATATTAGCCTTCAATTCTTCAATTGTGTGAGGATTGTTTTTAAAAACCTTACTCTTTAAATTCCCCCAACGAAAAAATCCACAGGAGTAAGATCTGGGGATCTTGGTGGCCACAATCCTTTTGATATCACGCCATGGCTAAAAAACTCGTAACATATTCAGCGTTTCAGTAGAAGTATGGCACGTTGCGTTATCCTGCTGAAACCAACAATCTCGATCGTGTAATTCTAACAACGCTATAAATTGTTCAATTAAGTTGCGGTACAACACAGCATCTACAAATGTGTCAAAAAATAAAGAAAGGCCCAACAATACGACGCCAGGAGATCGCACACCAAACACCAATTTTACGTGCGTGTAGTGGATGTTCATGAAATGTGTGAGGATTATGAGCGCTCCATATTCGGTAGTTTTGGCTGTTAATGTAACCATCCAAGTGGAACCATGCTTCGTCACTGAAATAAACACGATCCAATATTTCAACACCGTTGTCCTTAACAAGAGAACGTATCCAACGACAAAACTGTATACGTTTCCCATGGTCAACTTCTTTCAGTTCATGAACGACACTGATGCAGTAAGGATGCAGATTTAATTTTTTTGTAGCCCTTAAAGCGGAAGATAGTGATAATCCAGCCTGTGAAGATAACTTTCTAAGTGATTTGTCGGGTGAGGTAGTCAAACGTTGTTTCACATCGTCCAAAACTTGTTCTGTTAACACTGATGGTCGACCTGTGCTTTTTCGATCCTGTACACTGCCAGCCTCACGAAATTTATTAATCAGATGTGATATTGTGGTGTTATTAGGTACTTCAGAATTGGGAAATTTTAGCTGGAACTCGTCTTTCACTCGTTCGTAAGATTTATATGCGCAACAACTTTCAAGAATAAAAACACGTTCATCTTTTGAAAAAACCATGTTTGAACTTATACAGACACAAATGAATACTGGGATAGCACTAGTACATGTCAGTAATACACAATGGGTCAACAATGAGTACGGTAGTGCCAACTGTTATTTGGGGGAAAAAATATATTCCCTATGCAGAAAATATATTAACCCTTAAACTTCGAAGTGCGTCCTCCTTTTTGAAACACCCATTACTTTTCAGACATGTTTACCAATACAATACCAACAAATTGTGCGAATCGGACTAATACAAACCACAAAATTACAAAATTCCCGTTGTTTTTTAAACATACTTTTTTATACAGCGTTAACAAAATGATAATATAATAAAATTTAAAATGTTTATGAGATTTTTATTAATTAACTAGAAAAAAATGATAAGTTCATTTTAGTTTTCACAGTTAGTATGTTTTGATATGTAGTCAATTAGTTTACAAATATCAAAGCGATATGCGATTTCAGCTCATGTGTGATCAATCATTTCATATTTTATAGTAACAGATGTTAAATATCAAAAATTTTCCCAAAGTACTTAAAATTTCTTACGCAAACCCTTCTGTTGGAATAAATATTCAAACAGGAGAGTAACATAGTAAAAAAGATTCTATTTCTATGTCGTGATTATTGACACTCCCTGTTGTTTTTAGATGATCAGCCTGGTTGGCTGGTTTGAATCTCTAGAGGTATCACTAAATAAAACGAGAAGTACGTGGTTTACCATTGCCAACACTCACTGAGTGGAAAAGTATGCTTATCAGCATGCCAGACCCTCTGAAAAGCATCTACTTTCCACCCTAAAAAAGACACCTTCACTTCAATCACCACAGTGTCTGGCTGTATCATAAAATTCATTACTCTGAGAGGAGATAACTGTGACTAAACTATTTTTTAAAGCTGATAAGCTCTGAATGTTTGCATTGCCCCCTACCCACTTTATAGCTAGTCAATGATTTGCCAGCAACGTTGCCAATACGTGCTCTCCTACCTCTGTTACATATTTGGTCTTTCAATAACAATTTTATAACCTTAGAACATACAATCAGCTGATTATATTATAAAGTATTGCATGTAAATGCGCTCTATAATCAATGTGTTCAATATGAGATGCATGACACAAATGAACTACTGCAGCTCTTATATACATGCGCGTGTAATGTTTGTCATGCTGATACATTCGTACAATCTGACAACGCTGGCAAAAATTCTGATTGGTCTAAACGTGTGGAACAGCAGGGCTCATCAACCGTGAAAAGCATTATGTACTATTTTTCAAAGCTGATGAGCTCTGAACGTATGCATTGCCCCCCACCCACTTCATAGCTGACCAATCACTTGCCAGCAACGTTGCCAATACTTGCTCTCATGGCTCTGTCATATATATGACAGGGAAAAAGTAATTAATGAGAAAAGTAATTAATGGGAAAAAGTGTCAGTACTTGCAGTTCAAAAATAAACATAACGTTAAAGAAAGTAGAGAAGTGGTTATATTTATTCATAATAATAGTTTAGAGCATGTAGAAACAGTGAAGTTCCTGGGCGTAACTCTAGAAAGATCTTTGTCTTGGGACTTCTATATCAATCAAGTTTGTAGTAAAATATCTTCTGGGGTATTTGCACTAAAACAAATCGCCAGATTAAATGACAAAAAATTACTAATGGCAGCTTATCATGGCCTCATTCTGTCTCATATCCGGTATGGTATTTTAGTATGGGGTAATTCTAGCATGGGTAATATGAATAGGGTTTTTAAAATTCAAAAGAAAGCTATTAGGTGTATGGTGGGAGCTAACCAGCTAACCTCATGCAGGCCACTATTTAAGGAGCTTAAATTGCTTACAGTTCCCTGTCTCTACATTTTTGAGGTGATTATGTATGTTAGGCAAAATAATTTTATGCAGAATTTCAATGTTCACAATCATAACACGAGAAACAGGAATGATTATTATGTGGCTAATCACTCCACAAAATTGTTTGAACAAAAACCTACTTATGCAGGGAGAAAATTCATGAATAAATTACCCCAATCTTTAAAGTGTTGTGAGGATTTGAATTCCTTTAAAAAAAATTTTTAAAATTACTTGATCGGTGAAACTTTTTATAGCATACAAGAATTTCTTTCTTGATAGTAGTGATACATAGTGTGTTTCTTATATGTATTTCAGGTGTTACATCTGCCGGCATGTCCTATACTCCTCCTGGAGTCTCAAAAAAAAAAAAAAAAAAAAAAAAAAAAAAAATATTTGGTCTTTCAATAACAATTATAACCTATGAACATACAATCAGCTGATTATATTATAAAATATTGCATGTTAACGTGCTCTATAATCAATGTGTTCAGAACGAGATGCAAGACGAGAGTGAACTATTGCGGCTCTTATACGCATGCACGTGTAATGTTTGTCACGTACAATCTGACAACGCTGGCAAACATTCTGATTGGTCTAAATGCGTGGAACAGCAGAGCTCATCAACTGTGAAAAACATTGTAGTGTCTTTTGCAACTGTACAAGTTCTGTCGTTTAATGGTTCAGTTATAAATTTTGGTGACCAAGTGATAAGAAACACAAATAATTTTGTAGCCGTGTAACTAACGGGTGATTCAAAAAGAGCGCCGGTTTTTAAACGGCTGGTAAATTTTTGTTTATCGGTTGGCAACATTGTTAGACCTCATTTCTATTTCGGAGAACATTCCGATTGACGATTCAGTTGTAGTTTCTCTTGTTCGCAGTGTAGTACTCTCGCAGTCTGTGTCTAACCATGGAGAAGTTTACTATTGCACAACGAGTGTTAATCGTCAAAACATTTTACCAGAGTGGAGAGAGTTATGCGGCTACTGTCCGGCGACTTCGCGGTACTCTAGGACGTAATGAAGCACCGAATGAATCAACAGTTCGCAGGCTCATCAAAAAGTTTTTTGAGACAGGTTCAACAGTCGACCTTAAAAGTTCTGGACGTCGTCGTTCTGGCCGAACTGAGCAGAACGTTGCGTTGGTTCGTGACAGTGTGGCTGTTAGCCCAGCAAAATCAATACGTCACCGTTCTCAACAATTGGGTTTACGATGTTCTTCTGTACGGAGAATTCTTCGGTACGATCTCCAATATCACCCGTATAAAATTCAGTTGACGCAACATTTGAAAGTGGCAGACCACCAGAAGAGACGACAGTTTGTTGACTGGGTATTGAGAAAACGGCAGGATGATGACACCTTCGCAAACAAAATTGATGCCTTGTGACTTTCATCTTTGGGGTCATCTGAAGTCATTGGTGTATGCCAATAAACCCCGAAACATCAATGACTTGAAGGAGGAAATTCGACGGGTTATCGGGCAAATGGAAGTCGAAACTTGTTGTGCAGTAACATCCAATTTCATGGACAGAGTTGATGCGTGCCAGCGCAGTAGAGGAGGACACATGCATGACATCATTTTTCATACATGAAATCGGAAGGAAAGATGAACTTGTTGATGTATTTATTTTCAGTTTTTCAATAAAATAAATCTCTTAATTTGATATATCAAAACCGGCGCTCTTTTTGAATCACCCTATAGCAGATCAAGTGTAATTAATTTAACACTCAACCTGCCTGTTATGAGGAGTAACATAACCTAAGGGGCAAAAAGCAAAAATGCGTGATTGTTTAGATTTCCAGGCATTGCGGTATAGCAAGGATGTGTAACTGTAAAGAAATATTAAGTAAGATTTCGAGGTGGGTGCATGCCATTAAACCTCATATAGCCAATCTTATGAAAAGAGGATAATCTACGATAAGGATATCCTGTCAAAATGGAAACACAACAAAAATTAGAAAGGAAACAATGGTATTGACGTGATTACGAATGGACAAAAGGTTTACCTTTTAATTCATAGTAGCTGATACTTATCAACCAATGTGTAGAAACTGCGATACACCCTTCACCAAAACCACACAAGGTAAGAGCAGAAAAGACAGGCAAATAAAAATTAAATGAAGAATTAAAGAGAGAGAACTTGTTTTTGTTAAGTCAACAGCCGAAAGGGTGGTTTGAACCTGTAGAGGTTTAACTAAGTAATACGAGGAGTAAGGTGGTTTACTATTGCCTTCCTCACTGATTGGAAAAGTACGCTTATCGGCATGCCAGGCCCTCTGAAAACCACCTTCACAAAAAGTGAACGTGATGATACCTTCACTTCATTCACCACAGGGTCCAGCTATATAATGAAATTCATTACTTTCAGAGGAGATAACTCTGATTAGTGTCTTTTAGACATCTACCTCTTCTGTTCTTAACCCGATGAGAACGGATATTTTTAACGATCACGCGGACTGTCATTTTACGCCTAATAAAAACTCTTTTATTTCATTCAGGTTCATTCCTAACAATTTCAAAAAATTACCATTTATTTATAAAGAATTAATAGAACCACGTTTAAACCAAACTTTTCCGTTTTCATTTACGACCAGAATAAAAATTGAAAATTAAGAAATACTATTTTCTTTTAGTAATATCAATTTACGTACGAAAAAGTGAAACTAAATCACTAAAAAATACAAAAACATATGTTTAGCTATAAACATTAATAAAGCACTTCATTGCAAAAATAACAACATTTAGATATTGCAAATTGATAGATGCATTCAAAAGATATCACACTTTTTGTTCAACAAAGTAACGTGCTGGATGAAAATAAAATGGTGGAAAAAATCGCCTCAAAATAATGTGTTGTCTTTTCAATTTTTATTTACTCCTCTTCTATGAAAGCTCTATCTCTTTTCCGCATGTTGTTTTGTGTATTATCCTTTTCTAAACAAGATAGCATAAATCAAAATATGTTATCGTTTATTTTGACGCTAATGTAAGGTTTAACCGAGGGATAGGCGAGACAGGTACTGTTAACCTTCTTTGTTCGATTTAAGGGCCATAAATTTGTCCCCGGCACTTCTAATTTATAGATTTTGATTGTTACATTTAAAGCTAACTGATGATGTCATTCCCGAACAAATACGTTTTTTGTTGAAAAGTTATGGATAAAAACGTTCAAATTTTAGTACTGGCTCTTCAAAAGAAATCTCTAGTTCGTGTAACACCGCGTTGTCAATTTTCATCATACAAATATGCAAGATACATCAAATGAAAGAAGAAAAAAGTCTCTAACCAATCAAACTAAACCAGTTAGAAAATAATGAATAGTTGTGGAGATAATGAGTATAAAGAAAGATGATGATGAATGAGTGATATTGGGCATTTCGGTTTGTAAGGGTTAAATGATTCAGTAATTTAATTGTCTGACCATGTAAAAAGAAACATAACTATTTATTTTAGCCCTGCAATGAACAGATTAAGTATAAATAATTTGACACTCCACCTGTCTGTTATGGGCAGAAATTCAGAATTTACAATTTCGTTTAGCGTTTGAAAAAAGACGACAAATTTTTTGAGACGATAAATTATTAAATAGCTTTAATCATCACTGCCGATGGCTCAACCGTAGTTTTTGGTTATCCATGGCCTTCCCCTCACCATTACCCCGGAAAATAGAGGTACTATTTAACTTAGATATTGAAGCATATACGCTCATTTGGATAAAACGAACAAATAACGCTGATCCCTTGAATTTTGTTATAATTAAATTTTACTGTATTTTAAAAGGATATTTTTTTTAAAGGCTATAAAAGACTTCTGTCGTCAACTGGAAGGAGACCCCTTAATTCCTTTTACAAAAGGCTTAAGGGAACCAGCCGGGATAGAAGGCTAGTGTCCTATCCATACATTCACGTTGTGTGGTCTGTTAGTAACCGTGTGACCGCTCATCAGAGCGATGACCGGCTCATGGTGAACGGAACTGGAAGGGCTGCCCATTCCACCCTGGCAGACGGTGGCTTGGGGCACTCAGTCTGTCAACTAAAAAGCTGAAAGCAACAGTAAACTACAGCTTTTTCTGTCTGACTACAATTATTGTGAGGAAACTCCTTCATGTATAATTCTGGTTAGGCTTACTTAGTATACGCAGGTCTTCAAGAGCTTCAAGAACTTCAAAAAAGTATGAGGGCTATTCAGAAAGTAGGGAACATTTTGTAAATAAACAAAAACTATGTAAAAGAAAAAATTTTTATTATATACATCTGAAAGAGTGACTAAAATACTACTTTTCTACATAGTCATCAAGCAAATTGAGGCACTTGTCATAGCGGTGGACAAGCTTCAAAATTCCTTCGTCATAGAAATCCGCCGCCTGCGACCGCAGCCACTCAGTGACACGCTCCCGGAGTTTTGGGACAGGCAAGGTGTGCTGCTCATTGACTTTCTCGAGCATGGTGCAACAATAAACTCTGATCGGTACTGCCAAACATTGCGCAACCTTAGGAGAGCAGTTCAAAACAAGCGCCGAGGAAAGTTGTCATCAAAAATTTTGTTTCTTCATGACAATGCCCGACCTCACACGGCAAACCGCACAAAAGAACTCCTTGATTCATTCAAATGGGAGGTTTTCCCTCATCCACCCTATAGTCCTGATCTTGCACTGAGTGATTTTCACTTGTTTCCAAGAATGAAGAACTGGCTAGCAACACAGCGCTTCGACGACGACGAGGAACTCCGGGCGCGCGTCACTGAGTGGCTGCGGTCGTAGGCGGCGGATTTCTATGATGAAGGAATTTTGAAGCTTGTCCACCGCTATGACAAGTGCCTCAATTTGCTTGGTGACTATGTAGAAAAGTAGTATTTTAGTCACTCTTTCAGATGTATATAATAAAAATTTTTTCTTTTACATAGTTTTTGTTTATTTACAAAACGTTCCCTACTTTCTGAATAGCCCTCGTAGTTTACCAGAAGAAGAAATAGGCTAGTGGGGCATATCTTAAGACATCCATGTATTGATCTAAGGAAGTGAATTGTAAGTGGAGACAAAGGTTAGAATACATAAACTAAATTACGAGGATTATCCAAAAAAAAACCTCCGTTTATGTGTAGCAGGAAAAGTAGTGCGCGTAGCGCGGCCCAGTTGATATCACTGCGCGCAGTGATTCAGTACGCTTCTAACTGTGCAAGGTGGAGCATCGTACGTTCATGCGTTGTCCTTATATAACCTCAAAACACGAGTGCCGTAATAGAAAATCCCGCCAAGTGTGAATTACGTGGCGTTATAAGATTTCTGAGGGCAAAAAATCTCTCAGCAGCCGAAATTCATCGTGAATTGTGTGTGGTTTATGGCCCAAACATTATGAATGAAGGTGTAGTCCCTCAATGAGTGGGTTTTTTTAAAAATGGAAGAACAAACGTTCATGATGATGAAAGAAGTGGTAGGCCTTATCTTGTCATTGACGACCTAGAGAACAAAGTGAATGAAAAAGTTCGTGAGGACCGTCGTTTCACAATCTCTTTTAAAAATTTTTTAATTTTTAGTGATAAAACTGGGTAGACTCCCCCCTTAAGGGTTTCCTAATTACAATTTCATGATAATTTCATAATGATGATTTCATGACTGGCTGCTGTACCACTCATAGGTGCAAAGTACATTTTGTAATAAAGACAAAAATTCCTAACTTTGTTATACCGCGGTAGGCGATATACCGTAGGTCAGTGAATGATTCCTTATAACCAGGGACCTCTGTACCGGGTGATTACAAATGAAATAGACAGTTTCGATAGCCTCTAAAAAATTAAACTGGTGTATTAAAATACTGTAAATGATATAGGTTTACAGGGAATTTTTTGAAGTTTATGTTGGTACAATGTTTGAAAATGACACCTTATAAATTACAGTTAGTGCAAAGTTTAAATATCGCTAATAAAGTCTTACGTAAAACGTTTTTTATGGAGTTGCAGGATTGTGTTGAAAATGATGATGCCTTCTTTCATCGCTTAATTTTCAGTGATGAATGTACGTTTCACATTAGTGGATAAGTTAATAGACATAATGTAATAATATGAAGCAAAGAAAACCTGAGAGCAAGTTTACAACATATAATCGATTCCCCTAAAGTGAACGTACTTTGCGCTGTATCTCGTGAAAAGGTTTACGGGCCGTTCTTTTTTTACGAAGTGTCTGTAACCGGAGTAATTTATCTGGACATGTTACATGAATGGCTAATTTCTCAACTCCAGGAAGATAGTGACAACTTCATTTTTGTACAAGACGGAGTTCCGCCTCAATGGCACTCACAGATCAAATATTATCTGGATGAACGCCTTTCTGGACGATGGATTGGCCGTATGAGTGAGGACAATCTCGCAGTCCAGATTTAACGCCCTGCGACTACTTTTTATGGGGTCATGTAAAAGACAAAGTTTTTGTACCACCCCTTCTTGTCAATATCAATTATTTAAAACAACGCATCACAAATGCTCTTGCTATAGTTGACCACCATATGCTTGCATGTGTAGCCTATGGGAAGAATTCGACAACTGAGTTGATATCTGTCGTGTTACAAACGGTGCACACATTGAATATTTTTGGGTAAAAACTTCATGAATTCTTGTATTTAATCATGTAAATAATCATCTTAACTTTTAAAAAATACATTTTCTATAAGCTATCGAAAGTGTCTATTTCATTTGTAATCACCCGGTATTTTGGTATTATTGAAACATCATGCATAAGAACCCCACCAAATTTAAACGATACAACACAAACAAACATCAATAAAGAATAGATAAGAATACAAAGATGATAACATTAAAACAGCTACAGCTTAAAAGATGTGAAGAATTTGAAAAATCATTAGTACTTTTGTGCGTATGATAATTATTAACACCAAATCTAGAACCACCATGTTTATTACCACCAAATCTATTGCCATTATTGCTAGCCTTCTCGGGTTCGACTGATTGCGTCTCATTCGGTTTAACAACAACTAAAGATGTCAATGGAGTAACAAATGAATACTGTAACAAAAACATAAATAAATTTTTAAAATGCATCCTGCCAACCATTAATATAAATTACAGTATAAATGAAATTTATCACCTTACCCCTTTGGTTGCTTTTTAAGTTTAAAAAACTTACGTGCGTTTTGGTGGTACCAACCACAGTAAATAAAACAGACGGTAGGGGTCATGCGCATGACCGGCCGTTATGAGTACATACCGTCACTAGCAAATGACATCACCGGTGCAGAAAGCACCAGGTTTTTCAACTTCATTCTTCTACATTTAAAACTACGACGGCAATCCAGAAAGTAACAGACGTTTTGGCTTGGCACGGCAGTGGGCGGAGCTGGCGCCGCCATCTTGGCATCAGAGTGTTTCTACATTCAGTACACAACCAGGCGTGGTAGCTACAGCAACGTGCGTATTGTACTTTTTATACAGTGGAGTTTTAAAATGAGCGCTGCGATTGAAAATACCGCCAGTTGTGAAGTGCGTGATGATACAGTTTTTGTTGGCGACAAATTACAAACCAATTAAAATTTATCGCCAGATTTGTGACGTGTACGGCAAAGGAATAGTAAGTGAAAGCCGAGTGAGGCAGTGGTGCATTGATTTTAGAAATGGCCGAACCAATGTTCACGATGAGGATCGCAGTGGTAGGCCTAGTTGTGACTGATGAATTAGTGGTAAAAATCAATGAAAAAAACGCTAGCAGACGCTATCAGCAAGAAAAATCAAGGCTACTGTGTTTTGGGACGCTCATGGAGTGATATTCGTTGATTTTCTTGAACGAGGCCAAACAATCAATTCAGAGAGGTATCGCGAAACACTCAGAAAATTAAGACGCACGATACAAAACAAGCGTCGGGGAAAACTTAGTGGGAAAGTTTTGTTTATCTACGACAACGCCCATCAACACACGGCCAAACGTACTCAAGAGCTGTTGGAAGGTTTTGAATGGGAAGTTTTTAATCATCCGCCGTACAGCCCGGATTTGGCGCCGAGCGATTACCATCTGTCCCCAGCGATGAAGACATGGCTCGCTACGCAACACTTCGACACTGACGCGAACTCCATGCCAGTGTAAACCAGTGGTTGAGCTCGCAGGCGACAGATTATTACAAAGAGGGCATTGAAAAGCTTGTACCACGTTACGATAAATGCCTTAATTTACTTGGCGATTACGTAGAAAAATAGCCTAAGAGTTAACCTTCAAAATGTACGTAATAAAAATTGGTTTTTCCTTAGTTTATTTTTTATTTCAAAACGTATGTTACTTTCTGGGCAGTCAAAATCAACCTCTGTTTGACTTAAAAATACGGAAAATCACTCTTTCACGCTAAACTAGGCTCTGTAGAGAAAAATGCTTTAAATAAAAGTTGTAGATTTATTAACTTTCTATAAATTTGATTATATACACGTTTATCGCAAAATGCTTACTAAGGCCGAAATCTTAAAAAAATCAATTTTTCACCCGTTTTCGTGAGAAAAAAAAGAAAATTGCTAATTACCGCTAATATAAGCGTTATACAAAAAAACGTTTGAAATAAAAGTTGTAGAATTTTTAATTCTCTACAACTTTTATTATATACATTTTTGCGCTAAAATGCATATTAATGCCGTAATCTTAAAAAAAAAATTTTTTACGTGAAACCAAGAATTTCAGCAAACACGGCCCCTACCCTATCTTGTAGAGCATAAAAAAAATAGTAAACTAGGCGATTTTTAAAAAAATCGTAGGACCGGTTTTCAAGAAAATTGCAAAATAGTGAAAAATTACACGAATAAACGACTACTTCCGGTTGACCGATTTTGATGAAAATGTTCGTGTCAGGTCCGGTGGTAGTGGTATGTAACTTAAGTTTCAAGTTCCAAGTTCATATGATGTTCCGTTCTTGAGATATTCTGTATAGACATACACAGACCAATCGCTAAAAACATGTTTTTTGGGTTCAGGGGTCTGAAAAAGTGTAGATCCAGTAGAAACTCAATTTTGAAAACTTTCCTTCCTAAATATTTAATATTGGCAAAAGAAAGTAAAAATTAAAATTCAGAACGGTGTTTCCATTCAGTTCTAAATTTTAATTTTTAATTTTAATAATATTGCTCAGAAGAAGGTGGTATCACCGAAATGTGTGTAAGTTTTTTAAACTTAAAAAGCGACCAAAGCTGAAAATATATTATAGAATTATAATGTAAGCATTTTTACATTACTTCGTAAAAATAAACACAATAAACAATGAAATATAATTTTTCGATGTTTCCATACAAAAGTCAAAGGTATAAATATAACCAACTAGGGTGGCATGCGGGCCGCACATGCGCAGTAAGTAGCTCCCCCACCACAGCGTCGTAGCCTGATACAGGCTGCCCTTAAAGTAACGGGTGATTCAAAAAGAGCGCCGGTTTTTAAACGGCTGGTAAATTTTTGTTTATCGGTTGGCAACATTATTAGACCTCATTTCTATTTCGGAGAACATTCCGATTGACGATTCAGTTGTAGTTTCTCTTGTTCGCAGTGTAGTACTCTCGCAGTCTGTGTCTAACCATGGAGAAGTTTACTATTGCACAACGAGTGTTAATCGTCAAAACATTTTACCAGAGTGGAGAGAGTTATGCGGCTACTGTCAGGCGACTTCGCGGTACTCTAGGACATAATGAAGCACCGAATGAATCAACAGTTCGCAGGCTCATGAAAAAGTTTTTTGAGACGGGTTCAACAGTCGACCTTAAAAGTTCTGGACGTCGTCGTTCTGGCCGAACTGAGCAGAACGTTGCGTTGGTTCGTGACAGTGTGGCTGTTAGCCCAGCAAAATCAATACGTCGCCGTTCTCAACAATTGGGTTTACGATGTTCTTCTGTACGATCTCCAATATCATCCGTATAAAATTCAGTTGCTGCACGAGAAACAATGTTGTTGCTCCGTGAACGGTTCCAGGATCGCATCATTTCTCGTAATTCCGACCATCAATGGCCACCAAGGTCGTGTGACTTGACGCCTTGTGACTTTCATCTTTGGGGTCATCTGAAGTCATTGGTGTATGCCAATAAACCCCGAAACATCAATGACTTGAAGGAGGAAATTCGAGGGGTTATCAGGCAAATGGAAGTCGAAACTTGTCGTGCAGTAATATCCAATTTCATGGACAGAGTTGATGCGTGCCAGCGCAGTAGAGGAGGACACATGCATGACATCATTTTTCATACATGAAATCGGAAGGTAAGATGAACTTGTTGATGTATTTATTTTCAGTTTTTCAATAAAATAAATCTCTTAATTTGATATATCAAAACCGACGCTCTTTTTGAATCACCCTTTAGTACTCACTACTCATTGTGTTCTGTTCATGCGGTAATCGTTTTGACATTTGTGTCACTGTCGAAAGCCCCACGCTGTCGAAAGTAGTTGCGCGCGCACAAAATACGGGGAAAAATGTCTGAGATTCATTTTGGGGTAATAGGCAATAAGTTTTTTCTAAATGATGTCCCTACCATACGTTTTGACAGACCCTAAAGAGAGGTACGTCATACCCTCATTCTGTTATATTTAGGCTATTATACGGTTCTTTTTGTTAAAATTTCATACCACTGATATTGTGCGAGTGTAGTTGATTTTTAAAAATTGACGTATGTTTGTATTAAGTTCACAACTATAAAAATTGATTCAGCTTCTTGGAATACTAATAGGAAGGAGACACCAGACACGATTATCTATCTCTGACTTCCCTTCAAAAAGTGATTTTTTCAAGCTCGTTTATTATTTCTCTTTCTACCCTACATATTTAAAATTACAGATAAAATTTTATAACAAAATAACAAAACGCATATTATGTTATCCTGGAAAAGAAGTTATATTAGCCTACGTTATACGCAAAAAATGCGATGAGATTTAAACGTGTTTGTACGAGCGTATCTTATATAAATGTCAGAATATACTAATAACATTTATAGCGTAATAAAATAAGATTCATTAGGAAGCGAAAGTAATTTTTTCAAAATTTTTTGATGAAAAATGAGCTTGTTAGAGTGTAGTGAACGAAACTGGCCGGTAGAGTGCCCTACCGTCACTATTGTGCTTCAACACCGTGCACTGATCGAATTGAGTTGAGGGGAACAGCGGATGCAACACATTCTCTCTCTGTCCCGCTACCCTCCCTACATGCCGCCCACACACACGCACGCGCGCGCACACACACACACACACACACACACTCACACACAGACCAATCGCTAAAACACATATTTTTTGGATTCAGGAGGTCTGGAAACATGTAGGCTGTTGTTTAGGTCATCAGCCAAAAGATTGGTTTGAACCTGTAGAGCTTTTACTAAGTAAATTGAGGAGTGAGGTGGTTTACCATTGCCTTCCTCACTGAGTGGAAAAGTACATTTATCACCATGCCTGGCCCTCTGAAAAGCACATATTTTCCACTCTGCAAATGACACCTTCACTTAATTCAACACAGGGTCCAACTGTATAATGATAAAATTCATTACTTTCAGAGGAGATAACTTTGATTAGTGTCTTTTACACCTCTACCTCTTCTGTTCTAAAATGATTCAGTCATATAATTAACTGACTATGTGATAAAAAAACAAAACTATTTATTTTAGCCCTGCAACGAACAGATTGAGTGTAAATAATTGAGTGAATGTAGGCTGTAACCAGTGAAAATTCAATTTCGAAAAATCGACATAAAAACAATACTTCCCTTTCCTATATATTCATATAGGGTAAGAGAAAGTAAAAATACAGTATTTTTGCAATAGGAAAACAAAATTTGAAATTTGATCTATATAATTTAAGTTACCTTCAGTGCTAATTTCAAAGCTTCTTTTTTTTCTGGTGAAGTATCATTTGAGTTTGAACTACCTGCAGTGGAATCTTTGTCAAGAAGTTGCCTGATGGTTAAGAAAGCCCACAACTTTTCTAGGTGACCTGAAACGATTTAATATGAATCAATATATCCTATTTAAAAAAATCTGGTGTGAAACACTCACACAACTTTCTCTTGCCAATGTAAATAATTAACAATAATCCTAACATTAGTAATAAAACATTAGAAATAAACAAAAAAATAACCTCAATAAACATAACCTAATTTTAATCATGTATGAAAGACGCAAAATGAAAATCAACCTTAGTTTGGCTTAAAAATATACAAAATCGCTCTTTCACAGTAAACTAGGCACTGTACAAAAAGTGCTATAAATTAAAGTTGTAGATCTTTTAATTTCCTATAAATTTCATTAATACACTTTTGTTGTAAAATGCATACTAAGATCGAAATCTTAAAAAATCGATTTTAAAAATTGTAGGATTTTAAATTGTCTACATTTTTTGTAGTAGAAATTTTTTCACTAAAATGCGTATTAAAGCCGTAATCTTAAAAAAACAATTTTTTACGTGAAAACAGCCTCACCAAGAATTTCAGCAAACATGGCGCCTACCCTATCTTGTAGAGAATAAAAAATTGAGTAAACTTGTTGATTTTAAATACAATCGTAGGACCAGTTTTTGAGAAAATCACAAAAAAGTGAAAAATTACACGAATAAACTATTACTTCCAGTGGACCGATTTCGATGAAAATATTCATGTCGCGTCCGGTAGTGGTATTTAACTTAAGTTTCAAGTTTCAAGTTCGTACGATGTTCCATTCTTGAGATATTCTGTTTACACACAGACACATGGACACACACACAGACCAATCGCTGAATACATGTTTTTTGGGTTCAGGGGGTTTGAAAACGTGTAGATCCAGTGAAAACTGGATTTGTTAAAATCGACATGAAAACAATACTTTCCTTCCTATATATTCATATAGGGAAGAGAAAGTAAAAATATTAATACGAACCTAAGGTATGATTGGCTTCTTTTGGTGGAAGAATTTCAGTAGGAGGAAATATGACGCAAAATCCCCCGTCAGGATTGTAGTTCTTAGTTGCATCAGACGATTTAGTAGCATTTACTGTGTAATCTAGTTTAGTACTTGATGGATCTGCCAATTTTCCAGCGATAATAAATTCATTTCCAAGGAAAAACACCGGAAAAGATGTTCTTGTTAATGTACCATTTTCAACCTGAAAATAAATAAAGCATAAATTTTATGAGATTAATACAGTTGAACCCGGTTTTAACGGCCTCAGACTTTACGTCAACTCGGACTTAACGTCATTTTTTTAGGCATTGTGTCAAACTTCTATCTGAAAAACCCCTGTTTTAACGACATTAACTCGGTAGTTGCGTCAAAATGTTTTCGATGAAAACAGTTTTGGGACTGCACCCTCTATGTGACATCTGACACTTAGTAGGTAGTACTGTACCTAACTACATCATACTATCCACATTTAAGAAAATTCTCTATAAAATTCTCTAATGCTGAAGAAGCGACTCAGCAAGAGGAAGATGAAGAGGACACCGTTACGCCAACATTGCAGGAGGCAATGCTAGCGGCTGAAACTTTGCTAAGATTTCACCGACATCGAGGACATCTGCCGGTACAATGCATCAAGTGCAACAAGTGTACAACATTACGGAGAGGATTTATTTCGCAGAACGAGGTATTAAAAAATAATCACTGATTTCTTCCAATTAAGTAGGTAACGTACCATTATGTAGTTCATGTACATACAAATACGTATTTTGGTTTCCGTATTTTAATACATAATAAAATGTAACCTACCAGTGTAACAGTAAACAAACAATGCCAAATAACAACCAATAAGGGTATGAAAACATTTTAATGATATTAAAAATTAAAATTTCAATGAAAGCAGACTAAAGCTGATAAGTAGTCTACCTACATACACAAAGTGGTTATTAATCTACCGGGTGAGCATAAAGTCTTGCCCTGATTATAAAAATTTATTGCAGAATAACTGTTTGACATAATAATTTAAATTTGATGCTGTTACATAGGTTAGTGTTAATAGTTTTTTTTTAAGATTACTTACATTAGTAAACTTCAACGTGTGCCCCCTTGGTAGCTCGGAGAATGTCGAAGCAGTATTCCAGTTCCCACCAGGTGTTTTGTAACATGTGTTCTGTCACAGTACCCACAGCAGCTTGTATCCTAGCCTTCAGTTCGTCAACGTCAGCAACTGGTGTGGCGAAGACTCTATCCTTGATATAGCCCCAAAAAAAAAAGTCAAGGGGAGTAATGTCTGGAGAGCGGGGTGGCCTGGGTGTTGGACCATCCCTTCCAATCCACCGATCCGGAAATGTTTCATCCAGGAAATTACGCACTATCAAAGCCCAGTGGGGCGGTGCCCCATCTTGCTGGAAAATTATACATGGTTGATATTCTTCTAACTGTGGTGCAATGAACTGTTGCAAAACATCTAAGTAAATGTGTTAGCGTTAATGGTGTTTTCCGTGATGAAACATTTCCGGATCGGTGGATTGGAAGGGATGGTCCAACACCCTGGCCACCCCGCTCTCCAGACATTACTCCCCTTGACTTTTTTTTCTGGGGCTATATCAAGGATAGAGTCTTCGCCACACCAGTTGCTGACGTTGACGAACTGAAGGCTAGGATACAAGCTGCTGTGGGTACTGTGACAGAACACATGTTACAAAACACCTGGCGGGAACTGGAATACCGCTTCGACATTCTCCGAGCTACCAAGGGGGCACACGTTGAAGTTTACTAATGTAAGTAATCTTAAAAAAAACTATTAACACTAACCTATGTAACAGCATCAAATTTAAATTATTATGTCAAACAGTTATTCTGCAATAAATTTTTATAATCAGGGCAAGACTTTATGCTCACCCGGTATTTTATTAGGGTATTACGATTTAAAAATCGCAAATAAAAAACGTTTAGCACATTACGTAAATTAGTAGTAATGTATACGAAATATTCTTTGTTTAGTTAGATTTACCTTGACGCAAGTGTTAACTTTGTTATAACGTCACTCGGATATAACGGTAAAATTTAACCTGTCCCTTCAATGACGCTAAAATCGAGTTCGACTGTATTAGAGTACCAGAGGTATTGTTTGAGGCACAGCCTATATTAGAAAAATCTGGTGTGAAACACTCACACAACTTTCTTTTACCAATGCAAGGTTTCCAATTTAGCCAAAGTTTCAACTTCGTACTATTTTCCATTCTGCAGATATTTTGTTCACATACAGACAGACACGCACACACCAATCGCTAAAAGCACGTTTTTGGCCTGAAAAAAACATGTACATATTTCTGGTATTTGAAAAATTGTCATGAAAACAAAACTTTCCTTATCTATATAAATAAAAATAATAAATATGTTACGATACAATTTTTCACAAATTGTTTTTTTTTTTTACGGATTAATTTTACAGCAAACGCCGTTTCTCCGTTCCCAACTTCCACTTTCCTCTATCGAAGCAAACGTCCTCCTCCAGGTTTCTAGCATCCATTGCCTCCCCTATATCGTCCTTCCAACCCTTTCGTGGTCGCCCTCTCCTCCTCCTTTCTGGTGGGATCCATTCTAATATTTTTCGGGGCCATCTATCTGCTCCCATCCTCTTCACATGGCCGAACCATATCAACTGTCTTCTTTCCGTCTCTTCATTAATTGTTCTTGATAAATCCATGTTGTTTCTTATCGTTTCATTCCTTACTCTATCCAATCTAGAGATACCACAGCTTCTTCTGAGGAAGTCCATTTCAGCCGCTGCAAGTTTCCTTCTGTTGGCCTAACTAACATCCCATACTTCCGAGCCATATAGTGTGACACTTTCAACTAAACTTTTATATATTCGTTTCTTTGTATTTTTGTTTATTGTGTTTTGCCATAGAAGAGAGTTGATTGTCCTTATAACTGTTCGTCCTTTATTTATTCTCTCTTGTATCTCATCCTTACTATTGCCATACTTATTGAAAGTTACTCCTAAATATTTACTTCTCCTGACACCTTTTATTATATCTGCCCCAAGTGAAAGATCCCTAACTTCTTCATTGCCTACAATGAGATACTCACACTTCGCCATATTCATAGAAAGACCAGCAATTTCATATTCTTGTTGCAGCTTCCTTACCATGTATTCAAGATCATCTTCATCCTCTGCTAAAACTATTTGATCGTCAGCAAAGTATAGAGTGAACAAACTGTCATCGCCTACCCTCACTCCCATATTCCTGCATTTTTTCGTCCATCCCGTTAAGGACCTGTCCAGATAAATTTTAAAGAGGGTTGGAGAAAGACAGCAGCCCTGTCTCAAGCCTTTTGTGGTTCTGAAAGGAGTAGTAAATTTGTTTCCAAGCTTGACCATCGCATTAACAAATTGTTAATGAAGAAATTAAACTGGTTATAAATTTAGAAAAATTTATTTGGCGATATATCGCAGAAAATTCACAAATGAGATAACTTTAGAGCTTGCTCACCTGTCCAGGAAGGTAATCGAAAGTAACATCAGACATAAGTGGCGATGAGATTTCTTTGTAGAAATTATTTAATTGTATCACAGCATCAGAAGCTTCATATATGTTACGTCCAAATCCGTAGTTTTTAAGCGATAATCGTCTTAAGAATTGTAAATCAGCACCATCACCGAAAGCCAAACTGTAGATTGGACATCTGTTAATAAAATTAATAACACAGTGTTAAAGAAAGTCACCGATAAATACCGATACAGCTCCAAAATATTTTGGTGTCTTGGAACGCTTTTTCAGCCTTCCAAGCAACTAAGAGAAATTCCATTTACATGGTATAACACTAAAAAAATTGGATGAAAAAACAAATAAAAAATCTGGTGTGAAACACTCACACAACTTTCTCTTGCCAATGCAAATAATTAATAATAAACCTAACATTATTAATAAAATATTAGAATAAACAAAAACTAACCTCAAAAACATAACCTTATTTTAATCATGAATGAAAGACGCAAAATGAAAATCGACCTCAGTTTGGCTTAAAAATACAGAAAATCACTTTTTCACGCTAAACTAGGCTCTGTAGAGAAAAATGCTAGAAATAAAAGTTGTAGATCTTTTAATTTTCTATAAATTTAATTACATACACTTTTGTCGTAAAGTGCATACTAAGGCTGAAATCTGAAAAAAATCGATTTTTCACACGTTTTCGTGAGAAAAAAACAGAAAATTGCTAATTACCGCTAAACTAAGCGTTATACAAAAAAATGTTTGAAATAAAAGTTGTAGGATTTTTAATTCTCTACAGCTTTTATTAAATAACATTTTGGGCTAAAATGCATATTAAAGCCGCAATCTTAAAAATAAAATGTTTTTACGTAAAAACAGCCTCACGCAGAATTTCAGCAAACATGGCGCCTACCCTATCTTGTAGAGCATAAAAAATGTAGTAAACCAGACGATTTAAGTTCTTCTGTAATAACAACATGATCACATCCGTTTATTTTCAGTTGTTCGGTAAAATAGTCCAAACGTTGACCTTAGTTCGTTCCGCATGTGATAATCTATCGTTATTTTTTTTAGCAGTGCAAATGCGTGTGTGCTTTTATTTTACTTAAAGTCTTAGTTGTTTAGATGAACAGCCGAAAGGCTGTTTTGAACCTCTAGAGGTTTTACTAAGTAAAAACGAGGAGTGAGGTGGTTTACTATTGCCAATACTCACTGAGTTGAAAGAGTATGCTTATCAGCATGCCAGGTCATCTGAAAAGCAACTACTTTCCACCCTGCAAATGACACCTTCACTTCGTTCACCACAGGGTCTGGCTATATAGTGAAATTCATTACTCTCAGAGGAGATAACTCTGACTAGTGTATTTTACACCTCTACCTCTTCTGTTCTTAAATAATTCAGTCATATAATTGACTGACTATGTGATAAGAAACAGAACTATTTTTTGTAGCCCTGGAACCAACAGATCGAGTGCAATTAATTTAACACTCCAACGGCCCGTTATGGGCATTTAAAGTCTTATAAAATCAATATTTTATGGAATTAAATTTCTATGGAAAGAGTAGGCTTATCAGCAAGCCAGGCCCTCCAAAAAGCACCCATTTTCCACCCTACAAATGACACCTTTACTTCATTCACCACAGGGTCTAGCTGTATAGTGAAATTCATTACTCTCAGAGGAGATAACTCTGACTAGTGTCACAATACACCTCTACCTCATCTGTTCTTAAATAATTCAGTCATATTATTGGCTGACTATGTAATAAGAAACAGAACTATTTTTTGTAGCCCTGGAACCAACAGATCGAATGCAAATAATTTAACACTCCATCTGCCCGTTATGGGAAAAATCACCCTGTATAACTTACCTAATTTCATTGAGATTGTAAGTGACGTTGACGATTTCATTTGGGTCGGAAATCTCGACGTTTGGGTCACCATCAGTAAGGAAAACAATCAAAGGTTGTGGTGTAAGCCCACTGTTCGATTCGGTAAGGAATTTCGTTTGTCCTTCACTAGATATATTAAGACCTTCTCTTAAACCACCCATTATATTTGTAGCTGAAATTAAAACAAACAAAAACAATTAATTTAAATTAACACTTTCCAGTCTACCATTTTTTTCTTGACTGCACTACAGACTAAAGTAAATTTAACATATCTTGCACTGTAGACTGACGTTTTTTCAACTTTTTCAAAAAATCAGTGTGCAGTCACTTCAGTTCTTATAAAACAAGGGTATTATATGAAAATAAAGTTTGACATTTGCTCTTTTTAACCATATATTTAGTTTAAGTCAATTAATAAGTTATTTATAAAATAATACTATTCACAATTACTCTAATTTACACATTACTGAAAGATTTTATATGAAACTTGTGTCAATATCGCTTTCATTCTCCGCAGGGTCGTATGATTCATCAATGTCCGTGTCATCTAATTCCGACCCAGAATCTTCTGCAAAACAATCTAATGCATCTCCAGACATCGTTTCATGAAATGTATAATAGCCCAATAACAGTAAAACACATACACTGCAAACAACGTGGCCTTGTAACCCGCTATGTCGGTACTCGGTAGTAGACGCTATGTTCGATCTCGCGCATTAAGTAGCGGTCGATAGTTTCATCGATATATCAGAAAATACTAATCGATTCGGTCAACTATCACTGTAGGTAAATGGAGAACAAAGTGAACTAAATAACAGTGAAAACAGGAAACGGATAGCAAACGGGTAGCCACATTTACAACAATGTGAAAGTAGCAAACGTATGAGATATGTTTGCCATCTAGGGATGTATATTGCCGTGCCCGTATGACATACGTTTGCCGTCACTTGGTGTATATCATCACGGCCGTATCACGTACGGTTGTCGTCTCGAAAGTGTTAAATTAAACCTTTAACACATTTTGCCGTAATATTACGCAACCAAAGATTGGATATTTGAGAATATTTGGCAAAGCTTTGCACGAGGTTGAGAAGGGCATCCTACTAAATGGGCACTGGTTGAACAACATCAGGTATGCAGATGACACCATTGTATTTGCAGACAACTTAGAAGACCTTCAATTCCTTATGAACAAAATTACATGTTACAGTCAATAATATGGACTCAACATAAACGTAAGGAAGACTAAGCTCATGATAATTAGTAAGAAGAAGATAACAGAAGGTCAACTCTACGTCAACCAAACACCAGTAGAACGAGTAAAGCACTATAATTATCTTGGAACCATTATAAATGAGGAATGGACCAACAACCAGGAGATAAGAGCGCGCATTGGAAAGGCTAGATCCACCTTCAACCGGATGAGGGCCTTCTTCAAAAGCCACTAACTCTCTCTTGGTATAAAAGTGAGAATGGTGCGATGCTATGTATTCTCTGTTCTGTTTTATGGTGCTGAATCGTGGACCCTGAACGAGGATATGTGCAGGAAATTGGAAGCGTTTGAGATGTGGCTGTACCGGAGAATACTGAAGATCCCTTGGACTGATCGAGTAACAAATGAAGAGGTTCTCAGAAGAATGGGGAAGAACCGGGAGGTACTGACCACTATCAAGTCTCGAAAGCTACAGTACTTCGGGCACATTATAGGAAATGCAACCAGATATGCCCTCCTGCAAGCCATTCTACAAGGGAAAATTTTTGGAAAGCGGGGACCAGGTACAAGAAGAACATCCTGGTTGAAGAACCTCAGAGTCTAGTACAATAAAACTTTGGTACGGCTTTTCCGAGTTGCTGCAGACAAAATGAAGATTACCATGATGATCGCCAACATTCGTAACGGATAGGCACATCAAGAAGAAGAAGAAAGATTGGATCTTAACGCATATTGCCGTAATATTACGCATTACGTCATGCCATCATATGCTGCCCTCTAACGGTCAGAGTTTGTACTTGGCCCTTTGTCATCGGGAGACTGTCAAACAGGTCACCTGACGTTGCCAGTTTCAAACAGCAGTAGCAGAGGTATTTATAAAGCTTTCAGTGTGTATGATTACTGGTAGATGCTCTTGAAGTAAATTCACATGTTAACATGGAGTCCATAGTACAGTTCTTGGAATCAAATTATTAACAGTTAAATCAAGTCAAGAATCAAGTTAAGTCAAGTTATTAACAGTTAATGGGGAACAGTGTCAGTACTTGCAGTTTAAAAAAAATCTGGTGTGAAACACTCACACAACTTTCTCTTGCCAATGCAAATATTTCACAATATAACCTAACATTAGTAATAAAACATTAGAAATAAACAAAAAACTAACCTCTAAAAATATAACCTTATTTTAATCATGACTGAAAGACGCAAAATGAAAATCGAACTCAGTTCGGCTTAAAAATACGGAAAATCATTCTTTCACACTAAACTAGACTCTGTAGAGAAAAATGCTTTAAATAAAAGTTGTAGATCTTTTAATTTCCTATAAAATTTATTATATACACTTTTATCATAAAATGCATACCAAGGCCGAAATGTTAAAAAAATCGATTTTTCACACGTTTTCGTGAGAAAAAAACATAAAATCGCTAATTACTGCTAAACTAAGCGTTATACAAAAAAAATGCTTGAAATAAAAGTTGTAGAAATTTAAATTCTCTACAACTTTTATTATGTAAATTTTTGCTCTAAATTGCATATTAAAGCCGTAATCTTAAAAAAACTATGTTTTTACGTAAAAACAGCCTCACCCAGAATTTCAGCAAACATGACGCCTACCCTATCTTGTAGAGAATAAAAAATTGAGTAAACCAGGCGATTTTAAAAAAAATCGTAGGCCCAGTTTTTGAGAAAATCGCAAAAAAGTGAAAAATTACACGAATAAACTACTACTTCCGGTTGACCGATTTTGATGAAAATGTTCGTGTCGGGTCCGGTAGTGGTATGTAACCACTACCGTGTTATTAAGTTTCAAGTTTCAAGTTCGTACGATGTTCCGTTTTTGACATATTCTGTTCACACACAGACCAATTGCTAAAAACATGTTCTTTGGGTTCAGGGTTCAGGGGGTCTGAAAACGTATAGATCTGGTGAAAACTCGATTTCGAAAAATCGACATGAAAACAATACTTTCCTTCCTATATATTCATATAGGCAAGAGAAAGTAATAAACATAACGTTAAAGAAAGTAGAGAAGTGGATGTATTTAACCATAATAATAGTTTAGAGCATGTAGAAACAGTAAAGTTCCTAGGAGTATCTCTAGATAGATTTTTGTCTTGGCATTTTTATACCAATCAAGTTTGTAGTAAAATATCATCTGGGGTATTTGCACTAAAACAAATTGCCAGATTAAATGATAAAAAATTACTAATGGCAGCTTATCATGGCCTCATTCTGTCTCATATCCGTTATGGTATTTTAGTATGGGGCAATTCTAGCATGGGTAATATGAATAGGGTTTTTAAAATTCAAAAGAAAGCTATTAGGTGTATGGTGCAGTGAAGAGCGTTCACTGTTTCAACCAGTCACCATGATCACTGTGACAGTGATTTTGCGTTCACCGTTACTTATAATAGTTACTAGTGATTTATTAATATTTAGTATATTTTTCAGTTGTTATCATGAAATAATAATAATGTTTTCAGTTGTTATTTCATGATAACAGCTGAAATTTTGCTGAACTAAAAATCTGGTGTGAAACACTCACACAACTTTCTCTTGCCAATGCAAGTAATTTAAACAATATAACCTAACATTAGTAATAAAACATTATAAATAAACAAAAAACTAACCTCAAAAAACATAACCTTATTTTAATCATGAGTGAAAGACGGAAAATGAAAATCGACCTGTTTGGCTTCAAAATACGGAAAATCACTCTTTCTCTCTAAACTAGGCTCTGTAGAGAATAATGCTCTAAATAAAAGTTGTAGATCTTTTAATTTTCTATAAATATAATTATATACACTTTTGTCGTAAAATGCATACTAAGGCTGAAATGTTAAAAAAATCGATTTTTCTCACGTTTTCGTGAGAAAAAAACAGAAAATCGCTAATTACCGCTAAACTAAGCGTTATACAAAAAAAATGCTCGAAATAAAAGTTGTATAATTTTTAATTCTCTACAACTTTTATTATATAAATTTTTCCTCTAAATTGCATATTTAAGCCGTAATCTTAAAAAAACTATGTTTTTACGTGAAAACAGCCTCACCCAGAATTTCAGCAAAAATGACGCCTACCCTATCTTGTAGAGAATAAAAAAATTTAGTAAACCAGGCGATTTTTAAAAAATCGTAGGACTAGTTTTTGAGAAAATCGCAAAAAAGTGAAAAATTACACGAATAAACTACTACTTCCGGTTGACCGATTTTGATGAAAATGTTCGTGTCGGGTCCGGGAGTGGTATGTAACTTAAGTTTCAAGTTCGTAGGATGTTCCGTTTTTGAGATATTTTGTATACACAGACACACAGACCAATCGCTAAAAACATGTTTGTGTGGGTTCAGGGGGTCTGAAAACGTATAGATCCGGTGAAAACTCGATTTCGAAAAATCGACATGAAAACAATACTTTCCTTCCTATATATTCATAGAGGCAAGAGAAAGTAAAAAAAAGTGGGCTACATATATAACTAAAATAAAAATTTAGCCTAAAACTGATTAACACAAGGTATCCTAAATGAGTAATAAAAAGAAAATCTTGTATATAAAAAGGAGAAAGTACAAGAAACAATTTACAACTGAAAAAATTAACAACGACAATATAAATAAAATAGCTAGGTAGAACGCGGCGTGCAATAAAAATAACACTGTAATGTAATTATGTTACCGCGATCAGAAATGTAAAGGAACTACCCTCATTTTGTTTAGTCTAGTAGATGAAAAACATAACAGGGGAAGAGACCGAGAGAAGGAGAGAGAAAGAGTGAGAGAGAGAAGAGCGCGTAAAAATTGAAGTAAAAGAGAATGGACGTGCCGGTTATCAAAGGAGAGCACTAAGCCCAGTGAACAGACCAACATATCTTACTTAGCTATTATGTCGTTTTGTCTATTAACTGTGAACAGTGAATGAGTGAGTGAATTTTTACTTTCTCTTGCCTATATGAATATCTAGGAAGGGAAGTATTGTTTTCATGTCAATTTTTCGAAATCGAGTTTTCACCGGATCTATACGTTTTCAGACCCCCTGAACCCAAAAAACATGTTTTTAGCGATTGGTCTGTGTGTGTGTGTGTGTGTATGTATACAAAATATCTCAAGAACGGAACATCGTACGAGCTTGAAACTTGAAACTTAAGTTACATACCACTCACTACCGGACTTGACACGAACATTTTCATCAAAATCGGTCAACCGGAAGTAGTAGTTTATTCGTATAATTTTTCACTTTTTTGCGATTTTCTCAAAAACTGGTCCTACGATTTTTTTTAAAATTGCCTCATTTACTAAAGTTTTTATTCTCTACAAGATAGGATAGGCGCCATGTTTGCTGAAATTCTCCGTGAGGCTGTTTTTACGTAAAAACATTTTCTTTTTAAGATTGCGGCTTTAATATGCATTTTAGCACAAAACGTTATATAATAAAAGTTGTAGAGAATTTAAAATTCTACAACTTTTATTTCAAACATTTTTTTGTATAACGCTTAGTTTAGCGGTAATTAGCAATTTTCTGTTTTTTTCTCACGAAAACGTGAGAAAAATTGATTTTTTTAACATTTCGGCCTTAGTATGCATTTTACGACAAAAGTGTATATAATTAAATTTATAGAAAATTAAAAGATCTACAACTTTTATTTAGAGCATTTTTTTCTACAGAGCCTAGTTTAGAGAGAAAGAGTGATTTTCCGTATTTCTAAGCCAAACTGAGTACGACTTTCATTTTGCGTCTTTCACTCATGATTAAAATTAGGTTATGTTTATTTCTAATGTTAGGTTTATTGTTAATTATTTGCATTGGCAAGAGAAAGTTGTGTGAGTGTTTCACACCAGATTTTTTCACTAGTTTTTAAGGTAAAGCATTCGTTCTGTCTTAAAAGTGACCGGGAACAGTGAATGAGTAAGTAACTGATTTTTGCAAAAGTGATTGGGGGAACGAGAGGTCTGTTTTTCTTCTATCTATAGAATTACGGTCACTGTGTCGTCCTGTCTTCCAGTGACAGAAGAGTAAGCGATCTTTGTAACAGTGACTGGGGAACGGTTACTCGCCTATCTGAATAACTGTGGTCACCATGAATTATAAGTAACCATGACTGGTTCACAGTGACAGTTCTTTTGTCTCTTCTCTAGTATGGTGGGAGCTAACCAGCTAACCTCATGCAGGCCACTATTTAAGGAGCTTAAATTGCTTACAGTTCCCTCTCTCTACATTTTTGAGGTGATTATGTATGTTAGGCAAAACAATTTTATGCAGAATTTCAATGTTCACAATCATAACACAAGAAACAGAAATGATTATTATGTGGCTAATCACACCGCAAAATTGTTTGAACAAAAACCTACTTATGCAGGGAGAAAATTCATGAATATATTACCCCAATTTTTAAAACGTTGTGATAATTTGCATTCCTTTAAAAAAAAATCTGGTGTGAAACACTCACACAACTTTCTCTTGCCAATGCAAATAATTAACAATAATCCTAACATTAGTAATAAAAACAAAAAAACTATCCTCGATAAATATAACCTAATTTTACTCATGAGTGAAAGACACAAAATGAAAATCGACCTCAGTTTGGCTTAAAAATACGGAAAATCACTCTTTCACACTAAACTAGGCTCTGTAGAGAAAAATGCTCAAAATAAAAGTTGTAGATCTTTTAATTTTCTATAAATTTAATTCCATACACTTTTGTCGTAAAGTGCATACTAAGGCCGAAATCTGAAAAAAAATCGATTTTTCACACGTTTTCGTGAGAAAAAAAACAGAAAATCGCTAATTACTGCTAAACTAAGCGTTATACAAAAAAATGTTTGAATTAAAGTTGTAGGTTTTTAAATTCTCTACAACTTTTATTATACACATTTTTGTGCTAAAAATTATATTAAAGCCGCAATCTTAAAAAAACAATTTCTTTACGTGAAAACAACCTCACCGAAAATTTCAGCAAACATGACGCCTACCTTATCTTGTAGAGCATAAGAAAATGAGTAAACCAGGCGATTTAAAGAAAAATCGTAGGACCAGTTTTTGAGAAAATTGCAAGTAAGTGAAAAATTACACGAATAAACTACTACTTCTGGTTGACCGATTTTGATGAAAATGTTTCTGTCGGGTCCGGTAAGGGTATGTAACTTAAGTTTCAAGTTTCAAGTTCGTACGATGTTCCGTTCTTGAGGTATTCTGTTCACACACACACACACACACACACACACACACACACAGACCAATCGCTAAAAACATGTTTTTTGGGTACAGTGGGTCTGCTTACGTATAGATCCGGTGAAAACTCGATTTGTTAAAATCGACATGAAAACAATATTTTCCTTCCTATATATTCATATAGGCAAGAGAAAGTAAAAATCTAAAAAAATTACATGATTGGTGAAATACACAATATACGCACCATCAGTAGCTCTGATTTTGTTGATAAACTCTTTAGCTTTGTTCACATTATCTTTGGTGGCCATTAATATTTCATTTTGATCTCTCCGTTTGATTAGAGTTACAACTTCTTCATCATTGAAATTGTAAGCAGAGTATTCTTCCTTGAATAAATGTTGCGTTTTCAACGGAGACCACACCTGAAAAAATAACAGATAATGTATAAATAATTCCTGGTAAAGAAACTACAATGCTTTTCACAGTTGATGAGCTATGCTGTTCCACTTGTTTAGACCAATCAGAACATTTGCCAGCGTTGTCAGATTGTACTTGACAAACATTATGCGCGCATGCATATACGAGGGTTATCCAGAAAATAACCTCCGTTTTGAAATAAAAAGTAAACGAGTGAAGATACAAAAACTTTATTATATACATATTAAAACTACAGTTTTTCTCTATTTTTCGACATAGTCGCCAAACAGATTCAAGTACTTGTTGTACCTTGGAACAGTCTTTGAAATACCCTCTGCATAAAAATCTGCCACCTGTGAATGTAGCCAACCATTCACGGCATTTTGAAGCTCACAACAGGTGAAAGTCACTAGGAGCCAAGTCTGGGCTGTATGGGGAATGATCGAAAACGTCCCATTTAAACTTGGCCAAAAGTTCATTTGTTCTTCGAGCTGTATGAGGGCGAGCGTTGTCATGTACAAACACAACACCACGTGTCAGAAGGCCACGACACTTGTTATGGATCGCTCTTCTTAGTCTGTTTAAAGTTTCACAGTAGACAGCAGAAGTGATGGTCGTTCCACGTTCCATAAAATCAACGAGTAAGATGCTCTTAGCATCCCAAACAACGGTAGCCATAAGTTTCCTCGTCGACAAAGTTTGACAGACTTTCTTTGGCTTGTTTGGAGAAGCGGTATGTCCCCATTGCATTGACTGCTGTTTTGTCTCAGTATTCACGTAGGCTACCCAAGTCTCATCGCCAGTAACAATCCTGTTCAAAAATTCTTCTCCTTCAAATTCATAAAGACGAGAAAGAAAGTCTATAACAGAACTCATTCTTTTTGTTTTGTGGTCATCGGTCAGCAGTTTTGGTACCCAACGAGCGCAAAACTTATGGTAGCCTAGTTTTTCTGTCACTATCTTGTATACGAGACTCCGAGAAATTTCAGGAAAATTATGAGAAAGTTCTGAGATTGTGAAACAACAGTCTTCACGAACTTTTTCATTCACTTTGTTCTCTAGGTCATCAGTGACAAGAGAAGGCCTACCACTTCTTTCATCATCGTGAACGTTTGTTCTTCCATTTTTAAAAAAACGCACCCATTGACGGACTATACCTTCACTCATAATGTTTGGGCCATAAACCGCACACGATTCACGATGAATTTCGGCCGCTGAGAGATTTTTTTCCCACAGAAATCTTATAACGCCACGTAATTCACACTTGGCGGAAAAGTAGTGCTACGCTCACTACTTTTCCTGCTACACATAAACGGAGGTTTTTTTCTGGATAACCCTCGTAAGAGCTGCAGTAGTTCACTCGTGTCTTGCATCACGTACTGAACACATTGATTATAGAGCGGGTTAACATACAATACTTTATAATACATGGTTATCAATGGTGCGGTTTCGAACATGGTTTAAAGAAAAATCAAAATACTTACAATTAATGTTATTCATTCATCTAATTTGTCATCTCAAAACAGTTTTTTTATATAATTAATAAATTTAAAGCGCCATCTTGTTAGAAATGAAGTTGATTAATGTTTTCGAGTTACAGTAGACTCTCAGAAATCCGGACTAATGTGGCGGACGGCCGTCCGAATTTTGAAAAATCCGGATTTCCCGGAGGTTGGCAATTTCGTCTTTATGGCGAATAATTATGACAATAAGCATTAACGTTTATCTACTAAGATACACTAAGCTAAGATAAGAGTGAGCTTCTGAAAAAACTTTAAAGCACTGTAAGCCTAATAAATTACAGTACGCTACTGGTACTGTAATTATTCAATATATGAAGCACAAACATTGACTAAACTTAACGCTACTGTACCGTAATAAGATTCGATTGCACTCTTTGTAAGATTTGCAAGTTACGGATTTCAAACATGTAACAAAATGTGTCATATATGTCTCAATTATAGAGTAATTATAGTAGGTACAAATTCATTAAAAAACCAAATCTTAAAAATTGTAGAATTCATCCATGCTTTTTGTTGGTTTGTATACCAAAGTGGCAACACATCGTCTTTCTTTAAATTTTTAAAAGTTTTGGGTTTTCTTGATTTTCCTATTAATGTTAACCTAAGTTTATGACTGCCGGTCACATTGCTACAAGCCAACACTGTAACCCATTCCTTGCTTTTTTTATAGCCCGAGGCTGAAGCTTCTTTTTTGGATGCGAGAGTTTTCGTGGGCAACATTTTATAGTTAAGACCAGTCTCGTCGCAATTATACAGCTGGTCACCGGAAATTCCTTCTTTGTCAAGGATTTTAAAAAGTAAGGTCTTAAATTCAGGAACAGCGTCTTTGTTCGCCGATAAAGCCTCCCCACTGATTTCATCGGGCCAATCCCATGAAAACTTTTTACTGGTTGTTAATTTAAAACTTGTAAATTTTCAGAAAATAAAGGAAAAAAAATCATCGTCCGGACTATCCGGAGTCCGGACTAGCCCGATCCGGATTTTTCAGAGTCTTCTGTATTATTGCTTTCCTCAGCTAGATGAACTCGAAAATATTCATCAACTTCATTTCCAACAAGATGGAGCTCCCACACACTTCAGTGCATTGGTCATGGATGCTTTGAACGAAAAATTTGGAGATCGATGGATAGGCCGGCAAAGACGTATGCTGTGGCCTCCAAGGAGTTCAGACCTGATACCTAGTGATATTTTCTTGTGGAGGTACATCAGAAGCGTTGTTTATTCACAAAAAATTCGCGACCTGAACCATTTAAAAAACAGGATTAATGAAGCAACGACAACCATAACCAAATGTTTGTAGAGAAGTTGAGTATTGTTTGGACATTTGTCGAGCGACTAAGGGCGCACATATTGAAATTTATTAATTATGTAAAAAAACTGTTTGAGACAACAAATTAGATGAATAAACCTCATTAACTGTAAGTAATTCGGTTTTTCTTTAAACCATGTTCGAAACCGCACCATTCTTTTATGATAACCCTATTTAATCAGCTGGTTTTTTGTTTATAGGTTATAATTGTTATTGAAACCCCAAATATTTAAAAGAATTGCAAGAGCAAGTATTGGCAATGTTGCTGGCAAGTCATTGGCTAGCTATGAAGTGGGTGGGGGGCAATGCATACTCTCAGAGCTCATCAGCTTTGAAAAATAGTATACGTACAGTAATGAAAGGTTATTTTTATTCAACCCCTTCCTTTACGTTTGCGCCTTCATTTCTAACAACGCCTCTCCCTACAATTCACTCCCTCAATATTACCCTCCATAATTGATAGATCAATACCAGGATGCCTTAAAATATGCTCCACTAACCCACGGTAAATAGAATAGACAGTAAGGGTCAAACACTTAAATCGACCGTTATGAGTAGATACCGTCACTGGTGCTAAAACACCAGTTTTTTAAATTCTTCCTTCTACATTAAATATAGTCACTTGAGTCACGAGTTTGCCCTTGTTTTCAACGAGGGGTAAAGGGGGACAAGCATCACTGCACATGCGCGACTGCTTTAATTTCAGTACACAAACATAACAACTTATACTATACCCAGAGTTAATTAAGCTATAGGTGGCCTATACAGTATATCGCAGAACCTTTTGTAGGTTAATGGTACAAATATAACTGTTTGTTACTGTAAACAGAAATGTTAGTTTCTCGAAATGTGGGCATATTATTCACAGTGCTGAACAAAATCTAAAATGCAGTGTAATAAAATGCTGAGAAATTGAAACTAAACAAAAATGTCTTTCAATGCCTCTTAACAAAACCCATGAGTGAGTGGCTAACTACTGTGATGTTTCTCTTTCTACAATTCGAAAAATAAAGAATGAAATTAAAGATGTGAAGAAGCTATTCTTCCAACATTTTTGTTGACACCTGGTAAAATAAAGAAGCGGTTAGGTAGACTACTAAGATTAATAGTGAAGACATCGATGACAGCGATCGTAAAGAAGGCAATTCATTTTTAGAAAATTTGTTCCAATGGAGTAAGGTAGCTGGTAATTAGAGTAAATCAAACATTTTTAGTCGTGTAATTAAGCTATAGGCAGTATTACAGGTCAGATGTATTTCTTATGTTTATGAAGAAAATTTTCTCAGATTAAACCACAGATTACAAAATGTATGCAGATACTGCACGGTAGTGAAATGTATGAGTAGTGTCGCACTGTTGAGGTTGGCAGTACTGTCAGTTTTATTTCCCTTTCTCACTGCCCATCCATACGCTAAAGGCAATCTCGTGACTTCACTATCTACACTAATATTGGAATATAATAATTATGTTTTGTCTAATGTAATAATAACAATAATAATAACGATTAAAAAAAAAAAAAAAAAAAAAAAAAAACAACTGGTGTGAAACATTCACACGACTTTCTCTTGCCAATGCAAATAATGAACAATATAACCTAAAATTAGTAATAAAATATTAGAAATAAACAAAAAACTAACCTCAAAATACATAACCTTATTTTAATCATGAGTGAAAGATGCAAAATGAAAATCGACCTCAGTTTAGTTTAAAAATGCGGTAATCACTCTTTCACGCTAAACTAGGGTCTGTAGAGAAAAATGCTCTAAATAAAAGTCGTAGATCTTTTAATTTCCTATAAATTTGAATATATACACTTTTTTTGTAAAATGCATACTAAGACCGAAACCTTAAAAAAATCGATTTTTCACATATTTTCGTGAGAAAAAACAGAAAACTGCTAATTACCGCTAAACTAAGCGTTATCCAAAAAATGTTTGGAATCAAAGTTGTAGGATTTAAAATTTTCTACAGCTTTTATTATATAAATTTTTGCACTAAAATGCATATTAAAGCCACAATCTTAAAAAAACAATTTTTTTACGTGAAAACAGTCTCACCAAGAATTTCAGCAAACATGGGGCCTACCCTATCTTGTAGAGCAGGGGTCTCCAACCTTTTTTACTCTAGGGCCACATTGTAAATTTTTGGAGAAAAGGCGGGCCAGCAATATTTTAGGGCAGAAAGTCTAGCCCCCCCCCCCCCATACACCCTCGAAGTTTTTTCTAATTAAGAGCTCAGTGGTGGTTGTTGAGATTTTCTTGCTTAGTTTTTTAAGTTGCTATATTTCCTTATAATATCTTTGTTGTTGGCTAACTAAAATTCTTTACGTGATAGTAAAAAAAAACTGTTACCAAACAAATAATGAAATTTGCTATAAAATAATATTTGTTCTGTAACAGGAATTTTCAAGTAGGCTTAATGAAAACACAGGATGATACAAAACCAAATCTTTTCAATTTAGGCTACTACAAAATGTACTTTATTGAATTTTAAAGAAAACTTGACAATACGTACATGAGTTTACAAGTGTAAAACTTAAAAAGAACAACTATTTTTTAGTGAGAAGATTGCATTTGTTTGCCACTTAAAATTTGAGCCCATTTAGGGGCAAACAATGGTTGATCACTACTTGTTTACGGCTAGTTTTACACTTATTGAGAAAAGAAGTGGCAAGTGAGAGACGACTACTGTACTCATATTTAATGGTAAAAATGCTTAAAAGGAAATATATTATCAAATAAAAATTTCTTTTCAGTATGCTAGCTTTCCGCGGGCCGGAAAAAATCTGTTCCCGGGCCGGATGTGGCCCGCGGGCCGTAGGTTGGAGACCCCTGTTGTAGAGCATAAAAATTTTAGTAAACCAGGCAATTTTAAAAAAATCGTAAACCCGTTTTAGAGAAAATCACAAAAAAGTAAAAAATTACACGAATAAACTACTACTTCCAGTTGACCGATTTTGCTGAAAATGTTCGCGTCATGTCCGGTAGTGGTATGTAACTTAAGTTTCAAGTTTACAATTCGTACGATGTTCCATTCTTGAGATATTCTGTATACACACAGACTAATCGCTAAAAACATGTTTTTTTGGGTTCAGGGGGTCTGAAAACATGTAAATACGGTGAAGAGTGGATTTGTTAAAATCGACATGAAAACAATACTTTCCTTCCTATTTATTGATTTAGGCAAGAGAAAGTAAAAATACTTACAATAACATCAGAAGAGAATAATATAATGCTGAAATAATCTTGCTCATGTAAATCGTCAAGGATTTTCACCATCGCTTCTCGTAATTGTTCAATTTTACGGCCGTGCATGGATCCACTAATATCCAAAACAAACACGACATGTTTCGCTAATGGTGGAGCTGACGAATCAGGAGTAAAGAAATGGACAAAATATCCTTCGTCAAGCTGAAAAAATCAAAATACATTACAAAAAAATCTGGTGTTAAACACTCACACAACTTTCTCTTGCCAATGAAAATAATTACTGCAAATAAACGTAACATTAGTAATAAAACATTAGAAATAAAAAAAAAACTAACCTCAACAAACATAACCTAATTTTAATCATATATGAAAGATGCAAAATAAAAATTGACCTCAGTTTGGTTTAAAAATAAGGAAAATCACTCTTTCACGCTAAACTAGGCTCTGCGCAGAAAAATGCTGTAAATAAAAGTTGTAGATCTTTTAATTTTCTATAAATTTGATTATATACACTTTTGTCGTAAAATTCATACCAAGGCCGAAATCTTAAAAAAATCGATTTTTCACATGTTTTTGTGAGAAAAAAACAGAAAATCACTAATTACCGCTTAACAAAACGTTATACAAAAAAAAAATGTTTGAAATAAAAGTTATAGGATTTTTAATTCTCTACATTTCATATATATATTTTTTTTGCGCTAAAATGCATAAGCCGTAATCTTAAAAAACAATACTTTTTACGTGAAAACAGCCTCACCAAGAATTTCACCACACATGGCGCCTACCTATCTTGTAGAACATAAGAAACTTAGTAAACCAGGCGATTTTTAAAAAAATCGTAGGACCAGTTTTTGAGGAAATCGTAAAAAAGTGAAAAATTACACGAATAAACTACTACTTCCGGTTGACTGATTTTGATGAAAATGTTCGTGTCGGGTCCAGTAGTGGTATGTAACTTAAGTTTTAAGTTTCAAGTTCGTATGATGTTCCGTTCTTGAGATATTTTCTATACACTCACACACACACACACACACACACCAATCGCTAAAAACATGTTTATGTGGGTTCAGGGGGTCTGAAAACGTGTAGATCCGGTGAAAACTCGATTTCTTAAAATTGACATGAAAACAATACTTTCCTTCCTACATATTCATATAAGCATGAGAGAGTAAAAATTATAATTTCTTGTAATAAATGTTCACAATGTAATAAAATGTTCAAAAAGGTTTTTTTTTAACTTTTGAGACCTCATAGGATCACTCTAGTTCAAGTTTAGGTCTGTTCCAGTGTGGGGTTTCTTTGAAAAGCGCGCTCTTCTAAGTGTGGCTTCTTATCGTTTGGCTTACATTTTCATAAAACATTCGATCTCTGTTTCTGGTCTTCGCCGGTAAACAGCCTGTTGTACACTCAAAAAAAGGTGTTTATAATAAAACATCTCAAATGAAATACTCAAACGACTTTCTCTTCTCAATGTAAATACTGAAAAAACATAACCTATCTTTAATCCATGAGTTAAAAATGTAAAATTAAAATTAACCTCGGTTAGACTTTGAAATTTTGATGAGAAAAATACAGAAAACCACAGATTAGTGGTAAAACAAATTTCAGCAGAAAATAATTCTTGAAATAAACGTGGTAGATTTTTTAATTTTCTAAAACTTTAACTTTACTTTACTATTGCTGTGAAATGCGTAAGGCCGCAACATTTTAGAAAAAAATTTGAATTTTTTACAGATTTTGATAAAAAATTCAGAAAATTTCATCAGCCAGCGCTTAACCTATTTTGTAGAGCATAAAAAATGTAGTATTGAGACAATTTTTTAAAAAATTGCAATCTTTTTTTTGTTGAGAAAATTGCAAAAACGTGAAAATTCACATAAATAAACTTATTCCAATTGACTGATATTGATGAAAATGATTGTGTCAGGTCCCATAGAGTTATCTAACTTAAGTTTCAACTTCATACGCTATTTCGTTCTTGAGAAATTTTGTTCACATGCACGCACGCGCACACACACAGAGACCAATCACTAAAAACATGTATATCCAGTGAAAACTCAATTTTGAAAAATCGACACGGAAACAATACTATCCTCCCCTAAATACAATTCATATAAGGCACAAGAAAATAAAAATGAAAATGCTTGCAAAGACGAAAAATAGCAATGTATGTAAATGAGAAAACATCAAGCATGATGATGAGAGAGTAGGGGCAGCGATGCTACAGGATGAGGAAAGCTGGAAGTTGGTGGCTCAGTTTGCGGAGAGGGTGGTCGGGAGACAGCAGAGGGAGGAGACATCTGGAGATCAGTGGGATCGCCCTCTCCCACAGTAAATGAATCCTGTCCCGATCTCAGTAGGTAAGGTAGGCACACTAATTTGCTGAGCTGGTGATGAAAGAGATGAATGAAAGTGAGAGAGTGTGAGTGTTGGTCGGTGACAGCGAGAGGGGAAATTAGGGTACGGTTCCCTTCCACGCCCCACTCACACTTCCCTTCTAGTATTATACAGGGTGATTCACGAAGATATACAGAAACTTTGGGAGCCCATTGTACATGTAAATATAATGAAAAAAGTTTATATAAACATAGGTCCGGAAATGCTTCGTTTCCGAGTTACGGCTAGCGAAAGATTTCGCCCGGATTTCAGCTCACCAGGTGAAATGAGGTCTTTCTGAAATTCTGGTAAGGTAGATTAAGGAGCGAATTCAATTGTTTCTTATGGTTTTTGACCTGATAAATTGAATAAAGTAGGTACCAGAACTGTAAGTTAAATAGTTTTTGAGAAAACCAGTGTCAAATGCAAAAAATGGTGTGAAAAAAACACGATTTTTCATCTTTGTTTTTCCGGTTAATTTTTTTTTATACTGTTATGAATAAAAATTCATTTAATCAAACATCTATTAGCTTTCTGTGTACTTTATTTACACCGGTTTGTTCAGAATAAAATTTTCAACATGTTGTATTCAAAAAATTTAACTGTTTCTTGGTGAAATAACAAAGTTATTCTTGCCCAAAGATGAAAAAATGTGTTTTTCACTCCATTTTTTGCATTTGACACTGGTTTTCTTAAAAAATATTTAACTTACAGATCTGGGACCTGTTTTATTCAATTTATCAGATCAAAAACCATAAGAAATGATTGAATTCGCCCCTTAATCTACCTTACCAGAATTTCAGGAAAACCTCATTTCACCTGGTGAGCTAAAATCCGGGCGAAATCTTTGGCTAGCCCGTAACTCGGAAACGAAGCATTTCCGGACCCATGTTTATTTAAACTTTTTTCATTATTTTTACATGTACAATGAGCTCCTAAAGTTTCTGCGTATCTTCGTGAATCACCCTGCATAAGCAGTTACAAGGGAGGTGGAGGGTTATTTGCTGATGCCGGATGAAGTGGCCAGGCAGCGGGTTTTTGGTTGGTAGGCGGTTGCGGCCTCCTTGGGGCTGGACGAGGACGCCTCAATTGAGTCCAACACTACTTCCCCCATTGTGAGGGAGTGAACATGAGTTTTTCTCACCACCTCAGATAAAAAAAAAGAGAGAGAAAAGCATGACAAAAATCATTGAACATTGTTGTTAGAAGACTGAAATGATAAAATTATTAATCATACCAATATTTGTGAAGATTTGCTTCTATCGACATCATATTTAACAACTAACTGTCCTTTCAGACCATCTTTTTCAATTTTCATTTGTTCTTCAACAGTTGGAGCCCAAAGTACAGTTGCATTTTTTTTGTTACTTGGATCACGTTTTATTACAGCCAATGGATTATCTAGAAAAATAAAGACACTATTATAAACAATAGAACTTCCATTTAACAAAATTTGCTATTCAGCGAAGTTTAACAACATCCTATGATAGACATCTCATTATTCTCATGGAATTTATTTCTATTTACCAACATTTAATTTATATAATTTTTTAAGTTATTAGTTAGCATCATGGCAGTAGAATCCATATAAATAAATGTTTTTTGTAATATAAAAATCTGGTGTGAAACACTCACACAACTTTCTCTTGCCAGTGCAAATAATTAACAATATAACCTAACATTGGTAATAAAACATTAGAAATAAACAAAAAACTAACCTCAATAAACATAACAATATTTTAATCATATATGAATGACGCAAAATGAAAATTGATCTGTTTGGCTTAAAAATACAGAAAACCACTCTTTCACGCTAAACTAGGCTCTGTAGAGAAAAATGCTTTAAAATAAAAAGTTGTAGATCTTATAATTTTCTATAAATTTTATTATACCCACTTTTGTCGTAAAATCCATACTAAGGCCGAAATCTTTAAAATACTGATTTTTCACACGTTTTCGTGAGAAAAAACAGAAAATCGCTAATTACCACTAAACTAAGCGTTATACAAAAAAAATGTTTGAAATTAAAGTTGTAGAATTTTTAATTCCCTACAACTTTTATTATATAAATTTTTGCACTGAATTGCATATTAAAGCCGTAATCTTTAAAAAACTACGTTTTTACGTAAAAACAGCCTCACGCAGAATTTCAGCAAACATGGCGCCTACCCTATCTTGTAGAGCATAAAAAATGTAGTAAATCAGGCGATTTTAAAAAAAATCGTAGGACCAGTTTTTGAGAAAATCGCAGAAAAGTGAAAAATTACACGAATAAACTACTACTTCCGTTTGACCGATTTTGATGAAAATGTTCGTGTCAGGTGCGGTAGTAGTATGTAACTTAAGTTTCAAGTTTCAAGTTCGTACGATGTTCCATTCTTGAGATATTTTGCACACACACACACACACGCACACACAGACCAATCGCTAAAAACATGTTTTTTGGGTTCAGGGGGTCTGAAAACGTATAGATCCGGTGAAAACTCGATTTCTTAAAATCGACATGAAAACAATACTTTCCTTCCTATATATTCATATAGGCAAGAGAAAGTAAAAATTGTGTACAGATACAGAAAAAACATTTATTGCACAAAAATGTACAACTCTTAAACTACTTTTCCACATAACTGCCGAATTTTTGCAGGCATTTGTCATAGCGTGGTACAAGTTTTTCTATGCCTTCTTCATAGAAGGTTGCTGCCTGTGTCTTCAACCAGTTGGAAACAGTTTCTTTCAGCTCTTCGTCATTATTGAAGTGTCGACCGCCAAGGAAAGACTTGAGACGTAAGAACAGATGAAAATCGCTAGGAGCGAGGTCAGGGCTGTACGGAGGATGATCAAACACGTCCCAGCCAAATCCCTGTAGGAGGTTTTTCGTTGCATTTGCAGTGTGTGGTCGAGCATTTTCATGAAAAAAAAACAACACCTTTTGACAGAAATCCTCGGCGCTTATTCTGTATTGCGCGGCGCAATTTCACAAGTGTCTCGCAGTAAACATCTGCATTGATTGTTTGACCTCGCTGTAAGAAATCAATCAGTAAGATGCCTTTGCTGTCCCAAAAGACTGTGCACATGATTTTTCGAGGTGTCAACATTTGTTTCGGCTTAACCTTGGCTGGGGATGAAGTGTGCCTCCATTCCATTGATTGACGCTTACTTTCAGGGGTGTCATAAGAAACCCAAGTTTCATCTCCTGTGACTATCTGTGACAGAAAATCTTCGCCGCCTTCATCATAACGGGTCAAAAAATGAAGTGCACTGCTCATCCGTTTGATTTTGTGTTGCTCAGTAAGAATTTTCGGTACCCAACGTGAGCAAAGTTTATGAAATTTCAGTTTTTCAGTAACAATTTCATGAATTAGTGATTTTGAGATTTGTGGAAATTCAATAACGAGAGCTCTAATTGTAAACTTACGGTTTTCCCTGATCTTCTCATCAACCGCGTGAACCAGTTCTTCTGTACACAAAGATGGACGCCCACTTTGTTCTTCATCGTGCACTTCACTTCGTCCTTCATTGAACTGTCGGACCCATCTTCTCACCATTGAATCACTTATCGCATTTTGTCCGTAAACTTCGCAAATTTGCCGATAAATTTCGATTGGTTTCAGTTTTTCAGCATTCAGAAAACGAATCACAGATCTGATTTCACAAGGGGCGGGATTTTCAATCAACACCGACATTGTATTTTTTTTTTTTGTCGGTTGTGGCTGTGATCAGTTACTCGTTGACCGACCTCATGCCAATAACTTTGCTCATTTGTTTATATTCACTTCCGAATGACTGTTAAACAGTGAGTAATTCATTAATCACATTTATTTTTTTACGTTTCCAACCACAAAATTTCTGGTTTTCTGCCAGAACACAACCGTCGCGACTATTGTCTCCCAGTCAGAGAGAGACACCACGTGAGTTGTCGATATTGATTCGCTCCTTTACCGGAGGGCAGACAAGGACACAGTCACTTGCCTAACCCAATCGGTTCTCTTATCGCTCGAGAATCCAACCCCTCAACGGCGCCGCATCCGGGCGCCACCGCGCGCCAAACGCGTCAGCTGTCAAATAATCAAGCTGTTATGAACAGCAAAGTTAAATAACAACCGATACACCCTCCAATCACCCGAAAAGCCAACTGAGTTACATCTCTAATTGTCTCAGGCAAAATGGTGAATATATCATTCCAGAGTTTACCCGATTCATTCATTGTAAACAAGCACAACAAAGTGTAGGCAGCTGACAGCGATCTCAAAATGGCGCAGGTTTCTTCTTCTTGAAACAGAGCGTCTGCTGGGTATGCGCGGAACTGCGATCGCAGTGCTGCAGCGGATATAAATAGAAACGGAACTTACTTTCTGGACATACCTCGTATTTGATATGGGAGTTTGAGCGCTACTACACCAACTAAAAATGTCGACTCCATGCCACCACAACATATTCTCATTTAGAAACTCCTATTGAATAACGTAATACAAAAACATACTTAATATTTGTATCGTTTTAAAGATCAGGTAATTTGTACAGAGATAAAATGGAAGCAAAACAAACCTTGTTCATCATCAGATGCGATTTCATTTTTAGTTTTAAAATTAGGAACTTTAAGGAGAGTTATATCGACAGGTTCTTGGATGTGTACTTCCACTTGCAAATCTTTCACAATCTGAAACAACAATTTAATTATTAATATATTATCAGTAAGTCACTAATATTATCTAAGAAGTTTTATAACTAGTGTTAGCGCCTTGATGACAGGAGATTTGCAAATAACCCAAAATAAATTGGATAAAACGAGTTAAGCGGTAAGCCGACTTGTAACTGTAGGACATCAACCTACTATGCACGACACATGGCAGATTAATGTAAACTGAAGCATAAACGACTAATTCCGGAGGACCTAGTTTCATTTAATGGCGCCAGAAACCAACGGCGAAACGACTGAATAAGCAAAATACAACGATGGAAAATACACTGAGGGAGACAAAGGTAAAACGATAAGTAACTGCAGGAACAGCAGGACATCACTGATTAACACAAACACAAAATTAGAAAGCGTACAACAAAATAGACTAATTCGCTTACCTGTTGAATGGCCTGAAGTGTAGAAAAGGCGTCCACGCGACACGTGTCCGGGGTTCGATTCACACTGTAACTTTAATGTTTGATACGAAAACAAGAACAATTGTAAAAGATTATAAATTACACACATGAGTAAAATCACACTTGAAATGATGTATGGTACATCAGAAACGAACGAAGCAAAACGACAATTGCAGAAGCGACGCCATAGGATGGCCGGCGCAGCGACGGTACGAACAGTCTACATGCCGCAGAATCCAATCAGTGAGTGTGCTAACCGGGAAGAATGGAATGTGAGTGGGTGGGAGAATAATTACGTCATGAACTGAGATCACCATCGGAAATCAAGACAAGTATGCAGGAAGAGGCGGGAACAAGGTTATTAGTACAAAATCAGTGTATTTAACGACGATAATAAAAGCGGGGAAATATGAATCACTTAACGGGGGTGCGATGTGCCTTAACATACCGCCCGCCTAAATCGATGAAAGCGATTTACAGAAACAAAACTAGCAGAGAAGATCGAAGAACGAAGCCGCCCGCCCTGAAACAACCAGGGAGCGGAAAACGCAGGAAGAAGACGAAGAATGAAGCCGCCCGCCCTGAACCAACCAGGGAGCGGAAAACGTAGCAAACGAAGAGTACGAAGCACAGAAGACGACGAAGAAGAATCGAATGAAGAGAAGAACGGAGCATCTTGAGGTGGCGTGACAAACGCACGGGTTTGCCCGGCCAACGACGAACGGAACATCTTCCACGGCTTGCGCGGAAGCCAACGAGTAACGGAACGATCTTGATGTGATTGTCAACGAGGGTTGACAACCAGAAGCGACGCAGAAGAAGAAACGAAGAAAGAAGACGGCGAATGAAGAAAACAAGCGAAGAACAAAAAAATGAACGAAGAACAAAACGAATGGAGATGAGTTGAGCGTGAAACGAAGTGAGAACGGCGGAGAAGTTAGTTGCCCAAAGGCAGAGCTAACTGATAAGCGGGTTGCGAAGCGAATTGACGAGTAGGCGAACAATGTTGGCGAGAATCGAGAGTTGCGGTACGGCGAACTTCACTAACCAGTTGTGAGTGAATCCGTGATTGAGGTTGAGACGAGCGAGAGTTGCGAAGATCACACCAAGCATTGAACGAGCGAAGAGAGTTGAGATTACAATTATTCACCGGTTGTGAATAATGTGTACGACGATTGGGGCCCCGCCCGCCAAGAGGGGCTAAAGGCGTGCGAAGAGAGCTAGCAGAACGTGAAACGACTGAGGAGGGCCGGTTGCCCTTTGGCGAAGCGGTTTGCAGCGGTTGATCGAGAGTGTTTGCGAGAGACGACGAGAAGCGATGATTTGAGATGAGTTGGTTAGCCGTAGAATCGACTGAGGCGAACGTAGTAGGTTTTATTGGCGAATTAGCGATGATGCAGCGAGATGCGAAGCGGTTTGGCGAAGAATTGACTGAAGACGACTCGGTGGAGGCATTCAGTACAGACTTGAATCGAGGCGTTGACTTGAAGCGAGGCGCAGAGTTGAAGCGACGAATTGGCGTAGTACCAGCAGCAAGATCGGTCGAGATACTGGCGGAGTCAGTAGACGAAGCGAGACGAGGATCAACAGCGATGATCTCGGACGAAGCGGTGAAACGATTTGAAGGCGAAGAGACAGAAGTATGGTGAAGACGATTAGTTGAAGCAGAAGGGCGATTAGTTGAAACAGGCGAAGCGAGTAGGCAGCTAGGTGGCTGGACGATAGGAGCGATAGATTCACTGATTACAGGGTTTGAGGTGACATCGAGGTTGATTGATGACTTAGCAGGAACGATAGTTTGCTGGTCAGCGACGATAATTTGAAGCGAAGATGAATTTTTATTTGACGAGTGATTTTGAACAGCAGGCGATGTGAGATTAACATCAGTAGCAGGCGACGAGACTTGAGCGTTGTTAGCGAAAACAGATGTTAAGAGCGAATCGTTACTTGAAGCAGAACTAAGTGGTTGTAGTTCGGGCAATTTTCCGAATACTACATAACCAAATACGGTTGATAAAGCGGATGGAGTACCTTTAATTAAAGGCGTTTTACTAAAATCGAGAATTTCTGAAAAACAATCAGCGCCAAGCAGTAAATCTACTGAATTGGGGCTGCGGAAGCGAAAATCAGCTAGCAGATGTTGTGAAAACTGTTCACCGACTGACTTATGAATTCGAGAAGCAGGTAGGCGGTCTGATATTTTGTTAATAACAGTAGCCTGAAGCGGAAGGCGAAAGTTAGAATTTTGCGGCGACAGAATTGTAAAATTTGTAATACCTTTAACTGAGGTGACTTCGGCTGAAATGCCTTGCAGGCGTTTAGAAGTAGGAACGATGTCGAGTTGCAGTGAACGAGCGGCGTTGTATGTTAAGATGCTGGACTGAGATCCATTGTCGATCACAGCGCGAAGCGGAACGATTTTGCCGGATGAATCGACAGCATGAACGATAGCAGTACCTAGCAGCGCAGTTTGGCCGTTAAGTCGACATGAAAGTGAATAATCGGCAGGTTGGTTAACAATAATGGACGAGGACGACGAATTTGAAGTAACTACCGGCTTATCAGCACAGCAGGTAGTACAAGAATTAATTGGCGGAGTTGCGATAGTATTAGCTTGAATCGGCGGCGAAGAATTTACAAGTAGGCATCCAGTAGACGGTGAATTTTTATCCGGATGCACGGCAAGATGAGACGAACTAGAAGTTGGCGAATTATGTGAATTAACAACAGAAGCGGTGAACGAATTAGATTTTTGAGGGCTGCGATCAATATGCAGCAACGTATTGTGCGATTTTGACTGGCAGATACGACAATGTTTATTTGAGCTACAATTGCGGCGATCGTGTCGTCCGAAGCAGGCAAAACAAAGTTTAAGACGAGAAATAATTTTGTAGCGATTATCTACATTTTGTGCAAGAAATTCACTACAGTTGTGAATTGAATGAAAGTGAGATTCGCACGACAGACATTTGAGTGAATTTGATTTGACGAAAAACGAAGGTATATTGTGAGAAACAGAAGACGGTGAAACAGAATTACGATTAATTTGTACAGAATTGGAATCAGCTGTGACCGGATGATAAAAGTCCGGTTGTTCGAGATTTGAATCGCCGGAGTGCGAAGAACTAGCGTTATCTGTAGGTTGAGAAGAATTCAATAATTCTAAAGAATGCATTTTAGCGGTAACGAATGACATTAAGGCCTCGTATGTAGGCACGGCTGAATTAGGATTCGAATCCTCGAACGCTTGCTTTGTTACAGGATCCAAATTAGAATAGGCTATCTCAAAAAGTAAATATTCAAGTAAATTTATATTTAGCAGACGTAAGGCTCCGATTGATGATTCATGGGTATTAAGAAAACCTTTTAACGATTGATAGGACGGAGTGTCAGATTTAACGAAATTGAATATCTGATTTAAGTGAACATTTGCTATGCGCCTTGAGTTGGAGTAGCGCTCAACAATTAAATTGTACGCTAACGTATAATTTTCAGGTGAGAGAGGCAGGTGTTCTATTAGACGGAGTGGTTCATCGACTAATGAGCACCTCAAATAATGAAGTTTTTGAACAAATGATAACTCAGAATTATTGTGAATTAGATCATTGAACAAGCTGATGAAGTTCTGGAATTTCGCAACATCCCCGTCAAATGAAGGTAGGCGAATTCGAGGTAATTGTATTAATTGCGAATTAGAAGACTTGACTTGATTTGATAAAACGATTGTATTGTCCAGAGATTCAATTAATTTCTGGGCACGATCAATTAACTGGAAATAATGAGTTTCGAAAGCAGTGCGTTCTGATTCGAAATCTGCTTCGGGCTGAAGCAGTTCGATGTTCGTTTGTATCTGTTCAAAGTCACACCAGAGATCTAAGAATTTGTCAAGTCGTAATTTGACTTGGTTAACTTCAACGTCAGATTGAAGAAAATTATTAAAACGAGAAAGATGATTATTAACAACGTTGCGTTTTTTGATTAAAGATTGTAAATCGTCCATGTTGAAAATAATGAACGAAAACAACGAGTGAAAACAAATAATAGAATGTAAACAAAACACAGCTGTTTATTGAATCTAGGTTAGTTGCAACTAAGATGTATACGCTGCAGACGACGCAAGTGAAGTGACTCTCTCAGCGCCACCAGTATCGACGGACAGCACGAGAGAGAGCGAATGAGAGAGAGGGCACGCATGCGCTGTAAGCTGCGCGAACCAGTTAACAAGAACGAAGGAGAAAAAATGGCGACTCTAGCCAAATTCTGGCCGTGTCGACAGATACAGCACTGAACTGATCTACTGTGACGTCAGCAAAGCGTTGGTTGCAACTTGTATTGAATGAAAGCGTCACAAGACTGATAATGTGTTGCATTTGTTATGCAACTTAACCCCGTATTTTTTAACTGAATAAATGAAATTGTTTTTAATGTTAATATTTTTATTAATGTTTTTATTAATATATTGAACACATGTAAGACACGAAACACAATAAATGACACGATGAATGTATGTAACACCATGCAACAACGAATTAAACAAAATACTGAAATTGTTGACGATTGAAAAAATTAGGACAATAGATTGTATTTCCAAATATGCACTGATAAATATCCTGCCCGGAACGGACCAAAATGTTAGCGCCTTGATGACAGGAGATTTGCAAATAACCCAAAATAAATTGGATAAAACGAGTTAAGCGGTAAGCCGACTTGTAACTGTAGGACATCAACCTACTATGCACGACACATGGCAGATTAATGTAAACTGAAGCATAAACGACTAATTCCGGAGGACCTAGTTTCATTTAATGGCGCCAGAAACCAACGGCGAAACGACTGAATAAGCAAAATACAACGATGGAAAATACACTGAGGGAGACAAAGGTAAAACGATAAGTAACTGCAGGAACAGCAGGACATCACTGATTAACACAAACACAAAATTAGAAAGCGTACAACAAAATAGACTAATTCGCTTACCTGTTGAATGGCCTGAAGTGTAGAAAAGGCGTCCACGCGACACGTGTCCGGGGTTCGATTCACACTGTAACTTTAATGTTTGATACGAAAACAAGAACAATTGTAAAAGATTATAAATTACACACATGAGTAAAATCACACTTGAAATGATGTATGGTACATCAGAAACGAACGAAGCAAAACGACAATTGCAGAAGCGACGCCATAGGATGGCCGGCGCAGCGACGGTACGAACAGTCTACATGCCGCAGAATCCAATCAGTGAGTGTGCTAACCGGGAAGAATGGAATGTGAGTGGGTGGGAGAATAATTACGTCATGAACTGAGATCACCATCGGAAATCAAGACAAGTATGCAGGAAGAGGCGGGAACAAGGTTATTAGTACAAAATCAGTGTATTTAACGACGATAATAAAAGCGGGGAAATATGAATCACTTAACGGGGGTGCGATGTGCCTTAACAACTAGAAACTTGAGTCATGAGAATACCTTTTGCATATGGATGGGGTGTGAGGAAGGGAAGAGAAAATCAGACAGTGCTGCCAATCTAAACAGTGAAATACTACGAGGGCAGTCCGGAAAGTCTGTCACGTTTTGATATAAAAAAAAATTAGTACAAGAAAAACATTTCATTATATACCTTTGAAAGTGCAACTAAAATGCTATTTTTCTACATAATCACCAAACAAATTAAGACACTTATCATAGCGGTGAACTAATTTTGAAATGCCGGCGTCATAAAAGTCTACCGCCTGTGATTTTAACCAGTTAGTCACACCCTCCTGCAGCTCCACGTCATCGTCAAAGCGCTGCGTCACAAGCCATGTCTTCATTGTCGGGAACAAGTGATAATCGCTGGGTGCAAGGTCCGGACTGTATGGCGGATGTGGGAAAACCTCCCATTTGAAAGCATCCAGGACTTCTTGTGTTCGATTTGCCGTGTGTGGTCGGGCGTTGTCATGCAAAAAGAGAATTTTTCCAGTCAACTTTCCTCTGCGCTTGTTTTGGATCGCTCTTCTTAACTTTTCAAGTGTTTCACAATACCTCGCAGAGGTTATTGTTGTGCCAAGTTCCAAGAAATCGATAAGAAGAACTCCTTTCCTGTACCGACCGAACTTCACAACTGGCGGGATTTTGAATTGCGGCACACATTTTAAATTGTTGAAAAACAACGAAGAGCAACACAGACCTCTTGCTAGCACGGCCGGATAGCCACTGAACGGAGAAACGCCACGGCACCAAAATGGCTGCGATAGCTCCGCCCCTAGCGGCTACAACGCAAAACATGACAGACTTTCTGGACTGCCCTTGTATATTTTCTTATCATGCAATTACTATGAGGATCTTTCAGAAAGTAAAGAACGTTTTGATATGACAAGCCGTGGAGTTCCTGAATTACCTCCACTGCCGAGTCATTGACTTTCCATTCAACTTGGGCCAGTCTGGCACTAACAGTGATTCAATACAGTCATGTATTTATAAGGGGCTGGCAGAGTGAAATAACTTACTCTTTTTATTAACAAACTATCGACCCCCGCTCACTTTGCTTCACAGCAGCTGCTAATGTACGCCTCATTAAATTATTGTTTTAAAACTCTCTATATACAATATTTATGGTTTTGTTGCCCTGTAACAGCAAAATAAATTATTTTTCTGCACTTCCACCTCTAGAAAGTTTGACATAAAGTTGAGAATACCGATGGAAAATAAAGAGACAGTTAATATATGGCTGAGATAAGAGACAGTAATACGTGGGTGTGGTACGCAGAGTAATTGGAAATATACGACTCATTCACTACCTGTTGAATGAAAACAAATATATGAAATACAGTACAATAATAAAAATTTTGAATATTTCCGAATTTTTTAATGTTTTTGGAATCAAATGTTATTCTTCACGTTTTTCTATGAAATATAAGAATTGAATCGTGCTTCTAGCCCATAAAATACAGCATCCAGAGGACTTAGAAAAAATAAAAGTGCTATGCACCCGATAAACTAAAACATGCGACATGTTCTATCCACTGTATCGAAAGCCTTTTGATGGAAGTGGGTGGTTAAATAACTTGGTGGCAACTGAATATACAGAGGGTATAGCAAAATTGGTGAAACGGTACAACAAGTATCAGTAAGAAGTATCAGGTACAGCCGCTTGAGTCATGAGTTTGCGTTTGTTTGCAATGAGGAGTAAACTAGGAAAAGCATCAGTGCGCATGCGCGACTGCTTTAATTTCAGTACGACAAACACAACAACTTATACTGTACTAACAGCATTTATACAGTATATCATGGAACCTTTTGTCGGCTGTACGAATAAGACTGTTTGTGACCATAAATGGAAATGTTAGTTTCTCGAAAACATAGGCAGATTATTCACAGTGCTGAATGAAATCTAATATGCAGAATAATAAAATGCTGTGAAATTGAAGCTAAACAAAAATGCCTATCCCTGCCTTTTAACAAAAGCCATGAGTGAGTGGCTAACTACTGTGGTGTTTCTTTTTCCACAATTTAAAAAAAATCTGGTGTGAAACACTCACACAACTTTCTCTTGCCAATGCAAATAATTAATAATAAACCTAACATTATTAATAAAATATTAGAAATAAACAAAAACTAACCTCAAAAACATAACCTTATTTTAATCATGAGTGAATGACGCAAAATGACAATCGAACTCAGTTTGGCTTAAAAATACGGAAAATCACGCTTTCACGCTAAACTAGGATCTGTAGAGAAAAATGCTCTAAACAAAAGTTGTAGATCTTTTAATTTTCTATAAATTTAATTATATACACTTTTGTCGTAAAATGCATACTAAGACCGAAATGTTAATAAAATCGATTTTTCTCACGTTTTCGTGAGAAAAAAACAGAAAATCGCTAATTACCGCTAAACTAAGCGTTATACAAAAAAATGTTTGAAATAAAAGTTGTAGAATTTTACATTCTCTACAACTTTTACTATATAACGTTTTGCGCTAAAATGCATATTAAAGCCGCAATCTTAAAAAGAAAATGTTTTTACGTAAAAACAGCCTCAAGCAGAATTTCAGCAAACATGAGGCCTACCCTATTTTGTAGAGCATAAAAAATGTAGTAAGCCAGGCGATTTAAAAAAAAATCGTCGGACTAGTTTTTGAGAAAATCGCAAAAAGTGAAAAGTATACGAATAAACTACTACTTCCGGTTGACCGATTTCGATGAAAATGTTCGTGTCGGGTCCGGTAGTGATATGTAACTTAAGTTTCAAGTTTCAAGTTCGTACGATGTTCCGTTCTTGAGATATTCTGTTCACACACAGACACACACACACACACACACACACAGACCAATCGCTAAAAACATGTTTTTTGATTTCAGGGGGTCTGAAAACGTATAGATCCGGTGAAAACTCGATTTAGAAAAATCGACATGAAAACAATACTTTCCTTCCTATATATTCATATAGGCAAGAGAAAGTAATAAACATAACGTTAAAGAAAGTAGAGAAGTGGATGTGTTTAACCATAATAATAGTTTAGAGCATGTAGAAACAGTGAAGTTCCTGGGCGTATCTCTAGATAGATCTTTGTCTTAGGACTTCTATACCAATCAAGTTTGTAGTAAAATATCATCTGGGGTATTTGCACTAAAACAAATTGCCAGATTAAATGATAAAAAATTACTAATGGCAGCTTATCATGGCCTCATTCTGTCTCATATCCGTTATGGTATCTTAGTATGGGGTAATTCTAGCATGGGTAATATGAATAGGGTTTTTATAATTCAAAAGAAAGCTATTAGGTGTATGGTGGGAGCTAACCAGCTAACCTCATGCAGGCCACTATTAAAGGAGCTTAAATTACTTACAGTTCCCTCTCTCTACATTTTTGAGGTGATTATGTACGTTAGGCAAAATAATTTTATGCAGAATTTTAATGTTCACAATCATAACACGAGAAACAGGAATGATTATCATGTGGCTGGCTAATCACTCCACAAAATTGTCTGAACAAAAACCTACTTATGCAGGGGGAAAATTCATGAATAAATTATCCCAATCTTTAAAGTGTTGTGAGGATTTGAATTCTTTTAAAAAAATCTGAAAAATTACTTGATCGGTGAAACTTTTTATAGCGTACAAGAATTTCTTTCTTGATAGTAGTGATACATTGTGTGATTGTTATATGTATTTCAGGTGTTATATCTGACGACATGTCCTATACTCCTCCTGGAGTCTCCAGGGCGCAAAAAAAACAAAAAAAAACAAAAGGTAGTCTCATGGATTCAGTATCAATATGTTGTAAAAAATCTGGTGTGAAACACTCACACAACTTTCTCTTGCGAATGCAAATAATTAACAATAAACCTAATATTAGTAATAAAACATTAAAAATAAACAAAAAACTAACCTCAATAAACATAACCTAATTTTAATCATGAGTGAAAGACGCAAAATGAAAATCAATCTCAGTTTGGCTTAAAAATACAGAAAATCACTCTTTCACGCTAAACTAGGCTCTATAGAGAAAAATGTTCTCAATAAAAGTTGCAGATCTTTTAATTTTCTATAAATTCAATTATATACACTTTTATTATAAAATGCATACTAAGGCCGAAATCTTAAAAAAATCGATTTTTCTCACGTTTTCGTGAGAAAAAAACAGAAAATTGCTAATTACTGCTAAACTAAGCGTTATACAAAAAAATGTTTGAAATAAAAGTTGTAGGTTTTCAAATTCTCTACAATTTTTATTATATAAATTTTTTCGCTAAATTGCATATTAAAGCCGTAATCTTAAAAAAACTTTGTTTTTACGTGAAAACAGCCTCACCCAGAATTTCAGCAAACATGACGCCTACCCTATCTTGTAGAGAATAAAAAATTGAGTTAACCAGGCGATTTTAAAAAAAAATCGTAGGACCAGTTTTTGAGAAAATCGCAAAAAAGTGAAAAATTACACGAATAAACTACTACTTCCGGTTGACCAATTTTGATGAAAATGTTCGTGTCGGGTCCGGTAGTGGTATGTAACTTAAGTTAGAAGTTTGAAGTTCGTACGTTGTTCCGTTCTTGAGATATTCTGTTCACACACACACACACACACACACACACACACACACACACACACACACACACACACACACACACAGACACACACACACACACACACACACAGACCAATCGCTAAAAACATGTTTTTTGGGTTCAGGGGGTCTGAAAACGTATAGATCCGGTGAAAACTGGATTTCTAAAAATCGACATGAAAACAATACTTTCCTTCCTATATATTTATATAGGCAAGAGAAAGTAAAAATTTCAAAATAAAGAAAATTTCTTTATGTATTGTATTATGTATTTAATACATAATACACCCTTTCAAGAGATGATGCTTCTCAAAGCTGGTGTTAATTTTTAAAAAGGCTTACCTTTCAAATGTAACAAAAACCAAAAGTGATTTCTGTATCTACTCTTTAAGAGGAATCCAATTACACTATTTTTGTTCCCAAATTCCAAATTTGATTCTTTGACTTGTGGTCGAAACCAAAACTTAAATCAGAACGTAGTTGGTAACCTCATATCATGCGGTCTTGGGTTCGAATCCTGTTCAGGCATGGCACATTTTCATAAGTTGCAAAAAAATCATTTCATCCTTAACCATCTGCATTAGCAGTAATTGAAGAACAGTCGAACGTTAAACCCAAAAATAAAACCAAACTTAAAAACCCATTTAGGCTCGCTTACTTTTTGTGTAGATTACGAATCCAAAAACTGATTGATGCTATCTCTTGTAATTTTTGATACCTCAGTGTGATGGATAGATGGAAAAAGGAAAACGATAGAAACCAATTTTTAAAATCAATGGCATAAAAACATAAATATACAAGATGTTTAAAAAATCTGGTGTGAAACACTCACACAACTTTCTCTTCCCAATGCAAATAATTACCAATAAACCTTACATTATTAATAAAATATTAGAAATAAACAAAAAACTAACCTCAACAAACATAACCTTATCTTAATCATGAGTGAATGACGCAAAATGAAAATCGAACTCAGTTTGGCTTAAAAAAACGGAAAATCACACTTTCACGCTAAACTAGGCTCTGTAGAGAAAAATTCTCTAAATAAAGGTTGTAGATCTCTTAATTTTCTATAAAATTAATTATATACACTTTTGTCGTAAAATGCATACTAAGGCCGAAATCTTTAAAAAAATAGATTTTTCACACGTTTTTGTGAGAAAAAAACATAAAATTGCTATTTACCGCTAAATTAAGCGTTCTACAAAAAAATGTTTGAAATAAAAGTTGTAGAATTTTAAATTCTCTACATTTTTATTATATAATTTTCGCGTTATAATACATATTAAAGCCGTAATCTTAAAAAACTATTTCTTTATGTGAAAACAGCCTTACCAAGAATATCAGCAAACATGGCGCCTATCCTATCTTGTAGAGAATTAAAAAATGAGTAAACCAGGCGATTTTTAAAAAAATCGTAGGACCAGTTTTTGAGAAAATCGAAAAAAGTGAAAAATTACACGAATAAAATACTACTTCCGGTTGACCGATTTTGATAAAAATGTTCGTGTCGGGTCCGGTAGTAGTATGTAACTTAAGTTTTAAGTTTCAAGTTAGTACGCTGTTCCGTTCTTGAGATATTCTGTTCACACACACGCGCGCGCGCGCGCGCGCACACACACACACACACACACACAGACCAATCGCTAAAAACACGTTTTTTGGGTTCAGAAGGTCTGAAAACGTATAGATACGATGAAGAGTGTATTTGTTAAAATCGACATGAAAACAATACTTTCCTTCCTATATATTCATATAGGCAAGAGAAAGTAAAAATGAAAAATTTACCTGTCCAGGATTAACATTGACAGTGTGTGTATAAACACCAAGGCTTCTAGATAAAAGTTCTTCATAAGTTAATACAAACGTAATTTTTCCCTCAGCTTCTACATTGACAGATACTTGAAATCGGTTTGAGTCTCTGACACTGAAACAAAAATCAACATTAAAAACTTTATAAATCATCTACAAAAATTTACTATAATCTATACTAATATTAAAAATCTGGTGTGAAACACTCACACAACTTTCTCTTGCCAATGCAAATAATTAACAATAAACCTAACATTAGTAATAAAACATTAGAAATAAACCAAAAACTAACCTCAATAAACAAACCTAATTTTAATCATTATAATATGAAAGACGCAAAATGAAAATCTACCTCAGTTCGGCCAAAAACACGGAAAATCACTCTTTCACACTAAATTACTCTCTATCGAGAAAAATGTTTTAAATAAAAGTTGTAGATCTTTTAATTTTTTATAAATTTTATTATATACACTTTTGTCATAAAATGCATCCTAAGACCGAAATCTTTAAAAAATCGATTTTTCACACGTTTTCATGAGAAAAAACAGAAAATCGCTATTTACCGCTAAATTAAGCGTTCTACAAAAAAATGTTTGAAATAAAATTTGTAGAATTTTAAATTTTCTACAGTTTTTATTATATCAATTTTTGCGCTATAATACGTATTAAAGCCGTTATTTAAAAAAACACTTTTTTTACGTGAAAACAGCCTCACCAAGAATTTCAGCAAACATGGTGCCTACCCTATCTTGTAGAGAATAAAAAATCGTAGAACCAGTTTTTGAGAAAATCGCAATAAGTGAAAAATTACACGAATAAACTACTACTTCCGGTTGACCGATTTTGATGAAAATGTTCATGTCGGGTTCGGTAGTGGTATGTAACTTAAGTTTAAAGTTTGAAGTTCGTACAATGTTCCGTTCTTGAGATATTTTGTACACACATACACACACACACACACACACACACACACACACACACACACACACACACACACACACACAAACACACAGACCAATCGCTAAAAACATGTTTTTTGGGTTCAGGGGGTCTGAAAACTAATAGATCCGGTGAAGAGTGTATTTGTTAAAATCGACATGAAAACAATACTTTCCTTCCTATATATTCATATAGGCAAGAGAAAGTAAAAAGACAGAGCGTGTTTTTTTGTGCAGACTAATTTCCAAAACTCCTGAACAAATTTTTATGAAATTTTGTCAGCATATTTGTATTCACAGCAACATTTTCTTTTTCAACACGATAACACTAAAGGCCCTAATAAAGATTTTCATAAACACATATATGTGTGTGTGTGTGTGCGCGCGCACATATGTGTAGGCTACATATTGCTGTTGAAGTTGATAAAGGAGTTTGATGATGACGTAAGACGTACGCAGGGGAAATGATCAAAATGTTGTTTTGCGTTTTGTGTGTGTGTGTGCGCGCGCGCGCGCACGCGTTCACTTGTTAAAGAAAACTGGAATAAACCAAAAAAACTAAATGAACTGAACCAAATTTAAACAACAACTAATTACGGTCTTTAAGGGCTTCCATGAAAAGCAAAAACAGAAATCGGATGGACAGAAAAACGGAGAAAGCCAAAAGTGAGCGAATGCTGAGAATATGGGCTGCAAAAAGAGCTTCCAAAATAGCCTAAAGTCACTTCACACAGTCTAAAACGCACTATACGAGGGAAAAATTTGTAATGCAATATTATTAAAGTTCATGTTATATTTTCAGTAGGTGTAAATCACACTTGTTGCATTTCCCAGGTTAGTTACAAAGTTCACAATAAAGCGTTTACCTTTTGACCTTTCATAACTATAAAGAAATATTACGTCAATAACTATTGAAGTTCATGAATAAGAGATATGCTAGTAAATTGCACTGACTTTTTGCTAATAAAAAAAAAATCTGGTGTGAAACACTCATACGACTTTCTCTTGCCAATGCAAATAATCAACAAAATAATCTAACATAGGTAATAAAACATTACAAATAAACAAAAAAAACTCACACTAAATAAACATAACCTAATGATAATCATGAGTGAAAGAAGCAAACTGAAAATTAACCTCAGTTTGGCTTAAAAATACTGAAAATCATTCTTTCACGCTAAACCAAGCTCTCTAGAGAAAAATGCACTAAATAAAAGTTGGAGATCTCTTAATTTCTTAAAAATTTGACTATATACACTTTTGTCGTAAAATGCATGCTAAGGCTGAAATCTTAAAATAAAATCGGATTTTTTTACACTTTTTCATGAGAAAAAAAAGAAAATCGCTAATTACAGCTAAACTAGGCATTATACAAAAAAATGTTTGAAATAAAAGTTGTAGGTTTTAATATTCTCTGCAACTTTTATTGTGTACATTTTTGCGCTAAAATGCATATTAAGGCCACAATCTTAAAAAAACCATTTTTTCTATGAGAGCACAGCCTCCCCAAGAATTTCAGCAGACATGGCGCCTACCCTGTCTTGTAGAGCATAAAAAGTTTAGTAAATGAGGCAATTTTTAAAAAAATAGTAAAAGCCGTTTTTGATAAAATCGCAAAAAAGTGAAAAATGACACGAATAAACTACTACTTCCGGTTGACCAACTTTGATGAAAATGTTTATGTCGGGTCCTCTAGTGGTATCTAACTTAAGTTTCAAGTTCGTACAATGTTCCGTTCCTGAGATATTCTGTATATACGAACACACACACACACACCAATCGCTAAAAACATGTTTTTTGTGTTCAGGGGGTCTGTTTACGTGTAGATCCGGTGAAGAGTGGATTTGTTAAAATCGACATGAAAACAATACTTTCCTTTCTATATATTCATATAGGCAAAACAAAGTAAAAAGCTCCAATATAATACCGGGTGATTTTTTAGTCCTGTTACCCAATTGTTAATGTCTGGTAATTTTTTTCTAAGAAAGGGATATTTTGTTTTGTGACACATAGTTGGTAGCCCTACTCAACCGGTACAGAAACGACAGTTTGAGTTGATTCTCCTTGAGTTGCGTAAAATTTTGTGCTGTTTCCAGTTGTGTTACGAACAGAATGTCTTTTACCCTAGAACAACGGGTTTTCATTCTTGAACAGTATTTTGCTACAAAATCGTATGCGAGTGTAAAAGAATCATTTCAAATTAAATTGTTTGGTGTTCCTCCACTCTATTCTAGTCAATTTCTGGGCTAACTAACTGATTTTTAGAGGCAGGTATTGTTTGCAGCAGAAAACGTAGTGGTCGACCAAAACTCTTGACAGATGACGTTAAGAGAATGTGAAAACAAGATTGCTAAATTCTCCATGGGAAAGTTTACAAAAACTTTCCTCGCATGTTGATTTGTCATGTTCGAGTGCTCAGAAAGCTGCTAAAATATTGAAATTGTATCCGTATCACATACGATTAGTTCTAGAGCTTCAGCCTCCAGATTTAAACAAGAGATTGTTTTAGGATAAAAGACATTCTGTTCGTAACACGACCGGAAATGGCACAAAATTTTACACAGCTCAAGGAGAATCAACTCACACTGCCATATCCATACTGGTTGAGTAGGGCTACCAACTTAGTGTCACAAAACAAAATTTATTTTTTTTAGAAAAATATTACCAGACATTAACAATTGGGTAACAGGACTAAAAACTCACTCTGTATAATGATATAAAAATGACAGAATCTTTTATAAAACCAGCAGTCGATACGTTTAAATAGACACAAAATAGGTCTTGTAATCTTTAAACGAAATTAATCAATAAAATAAGGTTCAGAAGTCATCGAACTGATTATATTACATAAACAAATCTACATAGAATGTATTTACTACAAACTAACCTATTTAAACTTTATTACAAGATAAATTTTACAAAAACAAATTTTGATAAAATAATTAGAATTCCAGAATAAATTAATTTTTACTTTCTCTTGCTTATATGAATACATAGCAAGGAAAGTATTGTTTTCATGTCGATTTTAAGAAATCGAGTTTTCACCGGATCTATACGTTTTCAGACCCCCTGAACCCAAAAAACATGTTTTTAGCAATTGGTCTCACTTTCTCTCTCTCTCTCTCTCCCTCTCTCTCTCTCCCTCCCTCTCTCTCTCCCTCGCTCTCTCTCTCTCTCTCTCTCTCTCTTTCTCTCTCACGCTGTGTGTGTGTGTGTGTGTGTGTGAGTGTGTGTGCGCGCGTGCGTGTGTGTGTGTGTGTGTGCGTGTGTGTGTGTGTGTGTACAAAATATCTCAAGAACGGAACATCGTACGAACTTGAAACTTGAAACTTAAGTTACATACCACTACCGGACCCGACACGAACATTTTCATTAAAATCGGTCAACCGGAAGTTGTAGTTTATTCGTATAATTTTTTCGCTTTTCTCAAAAACTGGTCCTACGATTTTTTTTAAAATCGCCTGGTTCACTCAATTTTTTATTCTCTACAAGATAAAGTAGGCGCCATATTTGCTGAAATTCTTGGTGAGGCTATTTTCACGTAAAACATTGTTTCTTTATGATTGCGGCTTTAATATGCATTTTAGCGCAAAACAAAATATGTATATAATAAAAAATGCAGAGAATATAAAATCCTACAACTTTTAAATATTTATCAAAACATTTTTTTTTGTATAACGCTTAGTTTAGCGGTAATTAGCGATTTTCTGTTTTTTCTCACGAAAACATGTGAAAAATCAATTTTTTTTAGATTTCGGCCTTAGAATGCATTTTATGACAAAAGTGTATATAATTAAATTTACAGAAAATTAAAAGATCTACAACTTTTATTTAGAGCATTTTTCTCTACAGAGCCTAGTTTAGCGTTAAGGAGTGATTTTCCGTATTTTGAAGGCAAACTGAGATCGATTTTCATTTTGCGTCTTTCACATATGATTAAAATTAGATTATGTTTATTGAGGTTAGTTTTAAATAGGTTAGTTTTAACATATTTAAACTTTATTACAAGATAAATCTTATAAAAACAAATTTTGATAAAATAATTAGAATTCCAGAATAAATTAATTTTTCGTTATTAATTTCATATTCTTTATTTGCACATTTTGCCCTGCAACACCTTCAATTCAACCCGTGGGCAAATATGAACTATAAAATAATAAAAAAATCTGGTGTGAAACACTCACACAACTTTCTCTTGCCAGTGCAAATAATGACCAATATAACCTAACATTAGATATAAAGAAAAGTTTAACCTCACTACACATAACCTAATTTTAATCATGAGTAAAAACCGCAAAATGAAAATCAACCTCAGTTTGGCTTAAAAATACGGAAATTCACTCTTTCACGCTAAATTAGGCTGTGTAGAAAAAATTCTGTAAATAAAAGATGTAGATCCTTTAATTTCCTATAAATTTAATTATATACACTTCCGTCGTAAAATGCATACAAAGGCCGAAATCTTAAAAAAATCGATTTTTCACACGTTTTCGTGAGAAAAAAGAAAATCGCTAATTACCACTAAACTACGCGTTATACAAAAAATTGTTGAAATAAAAGTTGTAGAATTTTAAATTCTCTACATTTTTTATTATATCAATTTTTGCGCTATATGCATATTAAAGCCGTAATCTTAAAAAACACTTTTTTACGTAAAAACAGCTCACCAAGCATTTCAGCAAACATGGCGCCTACCCTATCTTGTACAAAATAAAAAATTGAGTAAACCAGGCGATTTTTTAAAAATCGTAGGACCAGTTTTTCAGAAAATCGCAAAAAAGTGAAAAATTACACGAATAAACTACTACTTCCGGTTGACGGATTTTGATGAAAACGTTCGTGTCGCGTCCGGTAGTGGTATGTAACTTAAGTTTCAAGTTTCAAGTTTGTAAGATGTTCCGTTCTTGAGATATTCTATTCACATACACACATACACAGACACAGACACAGACACACACACACACACACACACACACACACACACACACACACACACACAGACCAATCGCTAAAAACATGTTTTTTGGGTTCAGGAGGTCTGAAAACTTGTAGATCCGGTATAAACTAGATTTCGAAAAATCGACATGAAAACAATATTTTCCTTCCTATGTATTCATATAGGCAAGAGAAAGTAAAAATCGAGTTGACACTTGCGACAAAATAATTTATTTGTAACATTTCTATCAACCCATTAAACAAAGTAAAATAACCTTCTTACTTAGAACATGACCCACCGGTTTGGTCTAGAGGTAAAGTCGTCGCCAAAATCAGCTGTTTAACAGCTGATTTTCGGAGACGAAGGTTCCTGGCTCAAATCCTAGTAAAGGTAGTTACTTTTATACGGATTTAAATACTAGACAGTGGTTACCGGTGTACTTTGATGGTTGGGGTTTAATTAACCATAACCTACTCTCTCAGGAATGGTCGGCCTGGGTCTGTAGAAGACTACACAGTCTCATTTACACGTCATACACATCATCTTCATCTCATGAGTCATGGGGTTGCTTATTGTTCTAAATTGAACAGATTGCAAAGTACACAAATTAGGAATAAAATGAAAAGAAAAAAATTTTAGAACATTCCACACAATAAAAAAAAAGTTTTTTTGTGAAAAAAATTTATTTTTGGTCATTTTCAATGTATACTCCCCCCTTCAATTATTAAAATTGCCACCAAAAATATTTACCTCTGTTCAACATGTGCGGCGGTTTGTCCAGCTGCGACTGCGGCATCGTATACTTGTTTAGCCTCTTCCTTTTCTTTAACGTATGCTTTGTATTCCTTCTCCTTAATAATCCTGCAACAAAAGAATTATAAAACACATGATTATGTAATTGAAATCAAATAGATTTAAATTTATACACCTATGTGGACCTACGGGTCCCAAATTTACGGTTAATATATAGGGTGATTCAAAGCTATACGGCAATCTCTTGGGATCTCATTCTATAGCTAAAAAAAAAGTGAAAAATTATACGAATAAACTACTACTTTCGGTTGACCGATTTTGATGAAAATGTTCGTGTCGGGTCCGGTAAGGGTATGTAACTTACGTTTTAAGTTTCAAGTTCGTACGATGTTCCGTTCTTGAGATATTTTTATTGAGATATTATGAGTTCCGTTCTTGAGAGTTCTTGAGATATCTTGAGATAACTTGAGTTTTAAGTTTCAAGTTCGTACGATGTTCCGTTCTTGAGATATTATATTATTAATCTTTTTAATTAAAAAGATACAAATACGATTGTTTCTTATGTTTTTTAATCTGAAAAATTGAATAAAATTGGTTCCAGAGCTGTAAATGCAATACTTTCAGAGATATCTTACATAAAACACAAAAATTGGTGCAAAGAAATAACACATTTTTGTGTTTAACTTAAGATTACTTCCATAAATGGTAAATAAAGGTGTCTTTTTTCTTAAATAAATTTGTAGAAAATTTAATTCTGAAAAGATTCATGTGAATTACTCAGGAAAAATTTGAATAATAGATATTGAAATTTCGCTTTATTTAAAATCAAAACAGACGCACATAAAACGCACATTCTTAAACTGCATAAAATATTAACAAATATGTAGGTTGGGATCAGCTGTTACTAATATTTTATGCAGTTAAGAATGTGTTAACCCACCGGGTTGGTCTAGAGGTAAAGTCGTCGCCAAAATAAGCTGTTTAACAGCAGATTTTCGGAGACGAAGGTTCCTAGTTCAAATCCTAGTACAGGTAGTTACTTTTATACGGATTTGAATGCTAGACAGTGGTTACCGGTGTACTTTGATGGTTGGGGTTCAATTAACCAAACTCTCTCAGGAATTGTCGGCCTGAGTCTGTACAAGACTACACAGTCTCATTTACACGTCATACACATCATCCTCATCTCATTGGGTCATGGGGTTGCTTATTGTTCTGAATTGAACAGATTGTAACGTACACATACTAGGAATTGAAAAAAAAGAATGTGCGTTTTATGTGCGTCTGTTTTGATTTTAAATAAAGCGAAATTTCAATATCTATTATTATCATATCAAGTATATTATTATTATTATTATAAAAAATATTAACTAATATGTAGGTTGGGAGCTGATCATTACGGTGTATAAATTTTTGCGCTAAAATGTATATTAAAGCCGCAATTTAAAAAAAAAACAAGTTTCTTACGTTAAAACAGCCTCACCAAGAATTTCAGCAAACATGGCGCCTACCCTATCTTGTAGAGCATAAAAAATTTAGTAAACCAGGCGATTTTTAAAAAAATCGTAGGACCAATTTTTGAGAAAATCGCAGAAAAAAGAAAAATTACACGAATAAACTACTACTTTAGGTTGGCCCCGATTTTGATGAAAATGGTCGTGCCGGGTTCGGTAGTGGTATGTAACTTAAGTTTTAAGTTTCAAGTTCGTACGATGTTCCTTTCTTGAGATATTCTGTTCACACACACGCACGCACGCACCCCCCCCCCCCCACACACACACAAAGACCAATCGCTAAAAACAGGTTTTTTGGGTTCAGGGGGTCTGAAAAAGTGTAGATCCGGTGAATAGTGTATTTATTAAAATCGACATGAAAACAATACATTCCTTCCTGTATATTCATATAGGCAAGAGAAAGTAAAAATCTTACACTAATATTCTTCAAGTAAACATTAAATTTAGGTAGCATAAATACATTCCTTTTTACTTTCTCTTGCCTATATGAATACATAGGAAGGAACGTAGCCTATTGTTCTCATGTCGATTTTTCGAAATCGAGTTTTCACCAGATCTACACGTTTCAAGACCCCCTGAACCCCATAACATGTTTTTAGCGATTGGTCTGTGTCTGTGTATATTTTTGTAGTTTATTTAAATTCGCATCGACAGCTTGGACATTCACAACTACTATGGATTTTGGTACATTAACGGTGGTTTTAAAGTGTTAAAATTTTCAGACCCTAGCCGGGAATCGAACCCGGGACCTTTCACTTTGCAGGCTAGCATGCTAGTCCCTACACCACGGAGGCGGTTTCAACATAATTATTCCAATAATTTTTGTTAAAACGTTCTTTTTGTAAATTTCCGGTTATCCGGACATTGGCACTTCATCCATAACTTACGGGCATCCGGTAAACCGAATGTTATAATTACGTAAAATATACCGATGTCCTGTTTTCCGGACGTTTATACTGAAAGGGTTTAGTCAGTAAACTTAAACCCGCTTTTCAACCCGGTCGTCAAGTTTCCCAGTAACAAACATGATTATTGTTATTTTAAGTTAATTTAAAATAATCATTTATATATAATTAATATAATTAAACATTTTTAATTATAATTTAAAATAATATTAAGTTAATTCAAAGTAAGTTAATTTAATTAAACCCACCGGGTTGGTCTAGAGGTAAAGTCGTCGCCAAAATCAGCTGTTAAACAGCTGATTTTCGGAGACGATGGTTCCTGGTTCAAATCCTAGTAAAGGTAGTTACTTTTATTTGGATTTGAATACTAGAAAGTGGTTACCGGTGTACTTTGATGGTTGGGGTTCAATTAACCATACTTTCTCAGGAATGGTCGGCCTGAGTCTGTACAAGACTATACCTCATTTACACGTCATACACATCATCTTCATCTCATTGGGTCATGGGGTTCCGAATTGTTCAGAATTGAACAAATTGCAACGTACACATATTAGGAAATAAAAAAAAAGTTAATTTGAAGAATACATAACCTTGAAATAATGTTTTTAAATGGCAGCTGATCCACGAATGATTTAACAATATTAAGGAAGACCTAATGTAGTAAATCATTTGTTATTAACTTATAAGAAATCATCATTTGAATAGTTGCAGTATTTTCCTGTTACGTAAGGTCAGTAAGTTGCCAACGGGATAGTCACGGCCAACAAAAGTAACTCATTTTTACTTGCCGATATGAGTATACAGGAAGGAAAGTACCTATTATTGTCATGTCGATTTTAAGAAATCGAGTTTTCACCGGATCTATACGTTTTCAGACCACCTGAACCCACACAAACATGTTTTTAGCGATTGGTCTCTGTGTGTGTCTGTGTGTGTGTACAAAATATCTCAAGAACGGAACATCGTACGAACTTGAAACTTGAAACTTAAGTTACATATCACTAACGGACCCGACACGAACATTTTCATCAAAATCGGTCAACCGGAAGTAGTAGTTTGTTCGTATAATTTTTCACTTATTTCCGATTTTCTCAAAAACTGGTCCTACGATTTTTTTAAAAATCGCCTGGTTTACTGAATTGTTTATTCTCTTCATGATAGGGTAGGCATCATGTTTGCTGAAATTCTTGGTTCTGAATTGAACAGATTGCAACGTACACAAATTAGGAGTTAATAAAATAAAAATAACTTTTATGTAAGCAAATAGCCCTCTAAATTTTTTCGCACATCCAGGATCAACCAGTATAATGGGTCTGGGAAGATAAATGACCTTCTATAAACCAGAGGCTAAGAGAACAACGTTGAATTTCTTCTGAATGTTTCCCACGGAGAGAACTTGTTTACAAGTCCTATCTCGGATGACGTTGATTAAATTTTAAAAAGAAACGTCAATTAAATTTTTTTAAAAGATAATCACAGCTGCAGCACTCCTTCTATAATTTTCCCTTTAAGATATTTAAACGAGTTTGTGTTCTGTAGAATGAATTAAGAAATTTATTCTGTTCTGGAAATCCCCGCATTTTAATAACACAAGGTACGGTAAAATTTATGCATTGCCAACTTATGAATTAAAAATTTCCCACGTAATTAACATTTTAATTTGCTTTCATTAAAAAAAATTCCAATAACCGGCATGTGGAGTGTTAAATGATTTGCACTCTTTCTCTTGCCAATGCAAATAATTAACAATAAACCTAACAATAGTAATAAAACATTAGAAATAAACAAAAAACTAACCTCAATAAACATAACCTAATTTTAATCATATATGAAAGACGCAAAAATAAAATCAACCTCAGTTTGGCTTAAAAATACGGAAAATCGCCCTTTTACGCTAAACTAGGCACTGTACAAAAAATGCTCTTAATAAAAGTTGTAGATCTTTTAATTTCCTATAAATTAGAATATATATTTTTTTTGTCGTAAAAAGGCCGAAATCTTAAAAAAAAAGGATTTTTCTCACGTTTTTGTGCGAAAAAAACAGAAAATTGCTAATTACCGCTAAACTAAGCGTTATACAAAAATATGTTTAAAATAAAAGTTGTAGAATTTTACATTCTCTACAACTTTACTAATATACATTTTGCGGTAAAATGCATAATAAAGCCGCAATCTTAAAAAAAACAACAATTTTTTTACGTGAAAACAGCCTCACCGAGAATTTCAGCAAATATGGCGCTTACCTTATGTTGTAGAGCACAAAAAATTAAGTAAATGAGGCGATTTTAAAAAAAATCGTAGGACCAGTTTTAGAGAAAATCACAAAAAAGTGAAAAATTACACGAATAAACTACTACTGCCGGCCGCATTGGCGCATTTGGTAACGTGCTCGCCTCTCATCATGCGGTCCTGGGTTCGAATCCCACTCAGGCACGGCATATTTTCATACGTTACAAAAAAAATCATTTCATCCTCATTACACACAGTTACACCCCAACGTCGTCGCTAATGACCTTGATGTTGATGCGACGTTAAATAAATAAAAAAAAAAACTACTACTTCCGGTTGACCGATTTTGATATAAATGTTCGGATCGGGTCCGGTAGTGGTATGTAACTGAACTTTCAAGTTTTAAGTTCGTACGATGTTCTGTTCTTGAGATATTCTGTTCACACAGACACACACACACCGACCAATCGCTAAAACATGTATTTTGGATTCAGGGGGTCTGAAAACGTTTAGATCCGGTGAAAACTCGATTTCGAAAAATAGACATGAAAACAATACTTTCCTTCCTATATATTTATATAGGCAAGAGAAAGTAAAAATCTGAAAAATTACTTGATCGGTGAAACTTTTTATAGCGTACAAGGATTTCTTTCTTGATAGTAGTGATACATTGTGCAATTCTTAAATATATTTCACGTGTTATAGCTGACATGTCCTACACTCCACCCGGAGTCTCCAGGACGCAAAAAATAAAGAAAAAAATCTGGCGTGAAACACTCACACAACTTTCTTTCGCCAATGCAAATAATTAACAATAAACCTAACATTAGTAATAAAACATTAGAAATAAACAAAGAACTAACCTCAATAAACATAACCTAATTTTAATCATATATGAAAGACGCAAAAAGAAAATCAACCTCAGTTTGGCTTAAAAATACGGAAAATCGCCCTTTCACGCTAAACTAAGCACTGTACAAAACAATTTGTAAAATGGACATGAAAACAATACTTTCCTTCTTATATATTCATATAGGGAAGAGAAAGTAAAAAGATCGAGTGCATTTAATTCAACATTTTCCGCCTATATGGCACATTAATAATAAGAAATACAAGGGTAAGTCAATTATTATCCGCAATGTAGTTATAAAATTTTATTGTAATCAATAGACCTCGGATCGATATGCACTTTTTTGACCCAAAATATGCATGCAAATATGCGAAAAAAAAGATAAAATATGCACCAAAAAAGTTGAAATATGCAAAAATAAAAACAAGTTATTTTTAATAATTTTGTTTAATTAATTTAACTTGGAAATACATTATATTTATTGAATGTTTTAAATAATGAATACGCTAATCTAGTCATAATTTAACCACTTTAACCGTAATCATCACATTTTAAAAAAATGAAGTTTTAAATAAATAAATTATGTTAATTGCATAAAATAATCAAAGGTTTTTCCAAATTTTCCACTTTGTAGCTCCGTCTTTTGTCAGACAGGACGTTGTTCATTGCTGAAAAGGACCGTTTAACATCACATGAAACAATTGGTAGGATTTTTAGTGCTGAAATTGCAAGGGGGTCACTCATTTCCATTTCATCCGCAAGCTCTCCCTTCAAAATTCTTGAATGCCCTTATTCTGCTCGGTGCCTTCACAAATTTTTTTGTTTTTTACAAATTTTCTGGAAATTTGTGTAAAATATGCTTAAAATATGCAAAAATACCACAAATATGCAAAAGGGTCCGAAATATGCACAAATATTCAAAATAAAATTGGGGTTTTTTGGTCGCAAATCATTCAAAAACACTCAAAACAAATTATAAACTTATTTTAGAACTTAAAAAAGATATGCAAAATATGCAAAATCCGAGCACTAGTAATCAAATAGGAAACTTACAAGAACATCATTTTTCCACATAGTCCCCTTGCTTTTCAACGCACTTGGTCCATCGTTGTTCAAGTTTCCTGATGCCCTCATAAAAGAAGGTTTTTGGTTGAGATGCGAGCCAGCAATGCACCGCTTTTTTCAATGCTTCGTCTGAGGTAAACCGACGGCTTCATGAACTTTATGAAACCCAATTGTGTTGTGAATGATTTCGTAGGCAGAACCGTGGCTAATTTGCAGATGATGTGCCACTTCGTCAATGGTTACTCATCTGTCTAAGACAGCGGTTCCCAAACTTCTATCTTTTACGCCCCCTTTTGCCAAAAAGAAAACTTCTCACGCCCCCTTACACAGTTTTATTGGGCAATGAAAAATCACGTATTACATTAAATAACCATACATTTATTTTTTGTAGCATTAGAAGTTGCAATTTAATTTTAATATGAGACAAAATAAATCAGTGGATGGATGACCTTGCATTTTTTTTAAAAAAAAAAGGTTTATTATTAGAAAGTGCACAACGTAAATCATTGATAAAACCAACATTCCACCGATGCTTTGTTTTTATTGTAACAAGTGCTGAAAACACTTTTTCACACAGATAGGTGCTTGATAAAGATACGGTAATTATAATTACTGCCGCTTGCTGTTATATACTGGGGTAAACTTGGTAATACTTGACCCAAAGTGATGTTTTGTCAATTTTATCGAAATCGTTTTTCGCAGCAGAAACATTTTTTATTTCTAAAACTTGTTTTTTAAGTAATTCGGGCAGGAAGTCTATGTTGACACTGAAAAGATCCGTTATGGAGGGTAAAGCTATCTCGAAGTCTCGCGCCCCCCCTTGATGTGTCTTCACGCCTCCCTTGGGGAACGCGCCCCCCACTTTGGGAACCATTGGTCTAAGAGAATCATTTTACGTGAACGCTCAATGTTTTCTTCATTTACGGAGGTAAACGGTCGTCCGGCTCTTTCATTGTGCGTAACACTTGTGCGACCATTTTTGAATTTTTCAATCCATTCGTAGACACTCCGTTGTGGCAAAACACTGTTCCCGTACTGTACCGAAACTCTTCTATGAATTTCGGCCCCTGATACACCTTCCGAACTCAAAAAACGGATCACTGAACGTTGCTCTTCTTTGGTGCAAATAGAACGCGGAGCAGCCATGATTAACAACACGACAACGATAACGAAACTAACCTAACAGCTTGAAACTTGCATACATATAACCACAAATACTGTATAAATCTGAGCTTTGTGCAGGTGGGGGATGAAGGGGACAGACGAAGTACCAGACTGCTGTTACGTCGTAACACTGTACTTATCATCTCATTGCTTTTCGCTGGGCAGTAGGCTGCCTAGTGGGGTGAGATACGTGGGTGTTGTTTTTACTATTCCCTGTAGACAGCGACACACAATATATATTATAGTTTGGATTGTACCCCTGACTACTACAAACATAATACAAGTAAACGTTAATACTACTAACGCAATCTCTCACAATAGTGCAGTTGGTAACGTGCTCGCCTCTCATCATGCGGTCTTGGGTTCGAATCCCATTCAGGCATGGCATTTTTTCATACGTTACAAAATATCATTTCATCCTTCACCGTCTGCATTAGCAGTAATTGCAGAACAGTCGGACGTTAAACAAAAAAAAAAAAAAAAAAAACAATAGTAGTGACGTAATGCATACCTCTCAGCTGCACAAAGCTTGTGGAACGGGCAGTAAACAAAGCATGCGTTATCAACGCAAAACGACAGTACTGCCAACATAAACAAAAATATAACTAAATTGCGGATAATAATTGACTTACCCTCGTACAATTGAAAAGGTGTGCAACTTACATTAAAAATTCCGATATAAATGCGGTTTCTGGCAACACCAATGAGAAATGCACCTCTTGCGATACATTCGCACGGTTGGCAACATTGCTGGACACTTTGGTGACGGCGTACCGGTTGCTGATGGTCGAATTGTAATGGATGTACTTGATGAGAGGCTTCAAAACAGTCGCACTCTGAAACAAAAACAAATCTGGTGTGAAACACTCACACAACTTTCTCTTGACAATGCAAATAAATAATTGTCAATATAACCTAACATTAGTAATGAAACATTAGAAATGGTTCATTAACGATTAATGAAACCTTCGGATACGAAGGTTCCGGGTTCAAATCCTAGTAAAATTAGTTACTTTTATACGGATTTGAATGCTAGACAGTGGTTACCGGTGTACTTTGATGGTTAGGATTCAATTAACCATACTCTCTCACGAATGGTCGACCTGAGTCTGTACAAGACCACACTTCATTTACACGTCATACACATCATCCTCATCGCATTGGGTCATGTGGTCGCTTATTGTTCTCAGTTGAACAGATTGCAACGTACAAACATTAGGGATTACAGAAAAAAAAATAAAAAATAAAAAACAAATCACAATAAACATAAAATTTTAATCATGAGTGGAAAATTAACCTCAAATAGGTTTAAAAATCTGGTGTGAAACATTCACACAAATTTCTCTTGCCAATGCAAATAATGACCAATATAACCTAACATTAGTAATGAAACATTAGAAATAAACAAACTAACCAACCTCAATAAACATAACCTAATTTTAATCATGAGTGAAAGACGAAAAATGAAAATCAATCTCAGTTTGGCTTAAAAATACGGAAAATCACTTTTTCACGCCATACTAGACTCTGTAGAGAAAAATGCTCCAAATAAAAGTTGTAGATCTTTCAATTTTCTATAAATCTGATTCAATACACTTTTGTCGTAAAAGGCATCTTAAAAAAAATCGATTTGTTTATTACATATTTTCGTAAAAAAAAAATACAGAAAATCGGTAATTACCACTAAATTAAGCGTTATACAAAAAAATGTTTGATATAAAAGTTGTAGGATTTTAAATTGTTTACAACTTTTATTATTTAGGACATTTTTGCGCTAAAATGCATAATAAAGCCGCAATCTTAAAAAACACATTTCTTTATTCAAGAAAACAGCCTTTCGAAGAATTTCAGCAAACATGGCGCCTACCCTATCTTGTAGAGCACAAAAAATTTAGCAAATGAGGCGATTTAAAAAAAAGTCGTAGGAGCCATTTTGGAGAAAATCGCAAAAAAGTGAAAAATGACACGAATTATATTTCCGGTTGACCGATTTTGATGAAAATGTTCGTGTCGGATCCGGTAGTGGTATCTAACTTAAGGTTCAAATTCGTACGACGGTCCGTTCTTGAGGTATTTTGTTCACACACACACACAGACCAATCGCTAAAAACATGTTTTTTTTGGGTTCAGGGGGTCTGAAAACGTGTAGATCCGGTGAAAACTCGATTTCTACAAATCAACATGAAAACAATACTTTCTTTCCAATATATTCATACAGGCAAGAGAAAGTAAAAATTATACTAAAACTTTTATAAAATCTAGGGTAAAACACTCCTACCACTTTCTCAAACGAAACCTGAGTACCATTACTGGATCCAACACGAACATTTTTTTTCAATATCGGTCCACCAGAAGTAGCTATTCGCGCAATTTTTCACTTTTTTGGTATTTTCTCAACAACAGCGCCTACGATTTTTTTTAAATCGCCTAATTTACTCTATATTACATGTTGTACAAGAAAGGGCAAGCGGTATGTCTGCTGAAAATCTTGGGGAGGCTGTGCTTTCGTAGGAAAAAATGTTTTTTAAATATGCACTTTAGGGCAAATATGTATACATATAACTAAATTTATAGAAAATTAAAAATCTGGTGTGAAACACTCACACAACTTTCTCTTGCCAATGCAAAAAATGACCAATATAACCTAACATTAGAAATAAACAAAAAACTAACCTCAATGAACATAACCTTATTTTAATCATGAGTGAAAAACGCAAAATGAAAATCAACCTCAGTTTGGCTTAAAAATACCGAAAATCACTCTTTCGCGCTAAACTAGGCTCTGTAGTCTCCTATTAATTTTATCATATATGTAGGCCTACATTTTTGTTGTAAAATGCATACTAAGGCTGAAATCTTAAAAAAATCGATTTTTCACACGTTTTAGTGAGAAAAAAACTGAAAATTGCGAATTACCGCTATACTAAGGCGTTATACAAAAAATGTTTGAAATAAAAGTAGTAGGATTTCAAATTCTCTACATTTTTTATTATATACATTTTTGCGTTAAAATGTATATTAAAGCCATAATCTTAGAAAAACAATTATTTTACAAGAAAACAGCCTCACCAAGAATTTCAGCAAACATGGCTTCTACTCTATCATGTAGAGCATAAAAAATTTACTAAATATAGCGATTTTAAAAACAAATCGTAGGACCAGTTTTTGAGAAAATCGCAAAAAAGTGAAAAATTACACGAAAAAACCTACTACTTCCGGTTGACCGATTTTGATGAAATTTTCGTTTCGGGTCCGGTAGTTGTATACAACTTAAGTTTCAAGTTTGTACGATGTTCCGTTATTGAGATATTCTGTTCACAAACACACACACGCGCACACACACACACAGACCAATCGCTAAAAACATGTTTTTTGGGTTCTGGGGGTCTGAAAACGTGTAGATCCGGTGAAAACACGATTTCGAAAAATCAACATAAAAACAATACTTTCCCTCCTATATATTCACATAGGCAAGAGAAAGTAAAAATAGGTTACCTATATGTTTCATAGTTTACATTGGCAAGAAAAAGTTGTGTTTCACACCAGTTTTTTTTTTTAAATATATTTGCTCAAAAAGTTTAACATGGTGTAAACTTAACGAAACTAATAAAAATTATTACTGTAACTCTCTAAAGAGTATTACTGTATTTTTGAAAACGTAAAAAACGTGTGATGTTAAACCGGGAAAAGTAATGAATAAGTTTTAATTCAATGCAATAGACTGATGATAGAAAATAACTATAGTAAAATAACACGATGGAAGACCGCCCATAGGAAATTGACTGACATTTTCACTCAGTTTACAATGTGGTATAGAATAAATGCATTAATATACGTATAATTTGAAGGCGAAGGTCGATATGACAATTTTCCGGACTTCATCCTTTCAAGGCTCATTCACACTAATGGTTAAAAACCGCTAAAACGGATGCGGAGAGCTCAAGTATGTACTGCCCGTTGCCAAGCTTTGTGCAGCTAAGAGGTATGCATTACGTCACTACTGGCCGTCCCCAAGCTTTGTATATGTATAGGCATTTCATCTGGCGCGTGGAGGCTTCGAATGAATCAGCTTGCATATACTACACCCACCCGTCCCTCAACCATTGTTATAGACTGTTCATAAAACTAATTTATACATTTTTCTCCATGCCCAAAACAAGCAGGTGGAGTGTTATTTTAATTGCACTCTATTTGTTTGGTCCAGGGCTAAAAAAAATAGTTCTGTTTCTTATCACATAGTCAGCCACTTATATGACTGAACTATTTAAGAACAGAAGAGATAGAGGTGTAAAAGACACTAGTCAGAGTTATCTCCTCTGAGAGTAATGAATTTCACTATGCAGCCAGACCCTGTGGTGAATGAAGTGAAGTTGTCATTTGCAGGGTGGAAAGTGAGTGCTTTTCGGAGGGCCTGGCATGCTGATAAGCATACTCTTTCAACTCAGTGAGTTGTGGCAATGGTAAACCACCTTACTCCTCGTTTTTACTTAGTAAAACCTCTAGAGGTTCAAACCAGCCTTTCGGCTGTTGACCTAAACAACAACACATTTTTCTACATTTTATAGTGACATTCTTTTTTTGTAAATACAGTACAAAGCGAATGCGGAGTGATGTAATGTATTTACAATCATCAGTTATTATTGTTATTATATAGTTATAGGCTTATGTAAATTAAACTGGTTTTGACAGCAGGTCACTCATCAACTACATACGCCTAACTAACAAATGAAACGCACAGTGAATATTGTCATTCAGTGTTTAATCAATTGTCGTTCAGTACAATCATTACGGTTATACAGTGTCGAGGGGTTTTTAAGTGTGCAGATCGAATAGTGTGTGTATGTGTGTGTGTGTGTTAGATTATAGTTCTACCTATTTTGATTTGTTAATTTTTACTTTCTCTTGCCTATATGAATATATAGGAAGGAAAGTATTGTTTTCATGTCGATTTTTTGGAAATCGAGTTTTCACCGGATCTATACGTTTTCAGACCCCCTGAACCCAAAAAACATGTTTTTAGCGATTGGTCTGTGTGTGTGTGTCTGTGTGTGTGTGTGTGAACAGAATATCTCAAGAACGGAACATCGTACGAACTTGAAACTTGAAACTTAAGTTACATACCACTACCGGACGCGACACGAACATTTTCATCAAAATCGGTCAACCGGAAGTAGTAGTTTATTCGTATAATTTTTCAGTTTTTTGCGATTTTCTCAAAAACTGGTCCTACGATTTTTTTAAAAATCGCCTATTTTACTCAATTTTTTATTCTCTACAAGATAGGGTAGGCGCCATGTTTGCTGAAATTCTCGGTGAGGCTGTTTTCACGTAAAAACGTTGTTTTTTTAAGATTACGGCTTTAATATAAATTTTAGCGCAAAAACTTTTATAATAAAAGTTGTAGAGAATTTAAAAACCTACAACTTCTGTTTCAAACATTTTTTTGTATGACGCTTAGTTTAGCAGTAATTAGCGATTTTCTGATTTTTTCTCACGAAAACGTGTGAAAAATCGATTTTTTTAAGATTTTGGCCTTAGTATGCATTTTACGACAAAAGTGTATATAACCAAATTTATAGGAAATTTAAAGATCTACAACTTTTATTTAACGTATTTTTCTCTACAGAGCCTAGTTTAGCGTGAAATAGTGATTTTCCGTATTTTTAAGCCGGACTGAGGTTGATTTTCATTTTGAGTGTTTCACTCATGATTAAAATAAGGTTATGTTTATTGAGGTTAGTTTTTTGTTTATTTCTAATATTTTATTACTAATGTTAAAATATATTGTAAATCATTGGCAAGAGAAAGTTGTGTGAGTGTTTCACACCAGATTTTTATGGTTAAAGTACAAATTTACCTAGTGCAGTGTTTATTATTTTGTCGTTTACTAGTTTACATTAAGCTTAAAATGTCTAAAATCGGAGGGAGGGATCTCACAGTAGTAGTGACGTAATGCATACCTCTCAGCTGCACAAAGCTTGGGGACGGACAGTACTGCTGTGAGAGATTGCGTTAGTAGTAGTAACGTTTTACTTGTATAATGTTTGTAGTAGTCAAGGGTACTATCCAAACTACATATATTTTGTGTCGCCGTCTACAGTGAATAGTGAAAACAATACCCACGTATGTCAGCCGAACTAGGCAGCCTACTGCCCAGCGAAGAGCAATGAGATGATTAGTAGAGTGTTATGACGTAACAGCAGTCTGGTACTTCGTCTTTCCCCTCCATCCCGCAGCTGCACAGAGCTTAGATTCATACAGTATAGGTATCAGACGAACTAATTTCCTATAGCCGAGCGAGTGAGAGGGAGATATGTAGCATAACTACGCATGCGCTCAAAGGTCTTTACCGTAATAATCTAAATCTGAAATCATACTACAGTCGTTATCTTGCTTGTTAGTTTACTGCATGCATAAACGTTTGCTCACAACAATAAGTAAAATTGAATCGGTGAGTGGAAAAAGAGTAATATTCCAAAAAATGCGAAATTGAGCGAAGATAGCAGTTTTGTTAAGTTTACTTCGGCGCATGTATTGGTTGATATAAGGGAAATATTCCTTGTATCTAAAAGCAGCTAAGCTACATTAAAAATTTAGTAGAGGGGAAAAAGGATAATATTCCAGGAATATTACCCTTCTTCCATTCGATAGCGAACAGCAGTTGAACCACTGGTTTCTGTCTTATTATTTTCAAAATGTAACTGTAAATTATTTTGAAATAAAAATAAAGTTTTGTAGCATATTGGCAAATTATATTGTTCTTTCAACTTAATTTTTGAAGTCATCTTCTGTCAGCTCCTTCAGGACTCGTGCCGCTTTCTCTTTTACAGCATCCACAGACTCAAATCTTGACCTTTTTAATGCAGATTACACCTTAGGGAGCAGGTAGAAGTCACATGGTGCAAGTTCTGGTGAATAAGGTGGATGTTCTAACACTGAGATGCTGTACTTGGCTAGGAACATCTTGACAGATAACGCGGAATGAGCTGGCGCATTGTCTTGGTGGAGAACCCATGATTTGTTCTTCCACATTTCGGGGCGTTTTTTTCCCTACTCTTTGATGTACGTAGTTTAAAAAGTACCTCAAGGTAGTAATATTGATTAATTGTTTGACATTCAGGAACCCAGTGAAGGTACACAATCCCATGGATATCAAAAAAATCATCATTGCTTTAAATTTTGGCTTGCACATTCGAACTTTTTTGGCTCTAGGTGAAGTTCGGCTCTTCCAGTGCATGGATTGGCACTTCGTTTCCGGATCATAAGTAAAAAAAACCACGTTTCATCAAATATTATTATCTTCTACCTGTTCCCTAAGGTGAAATTTGCATTAAAAGGGACAAGATTTGAGTCTGTGGAAGCTGTAAAAGAGAATGCGGTACGTGTCCTGAAGGAGCTGGCAGAAGATGACTTCCAGCAATGTTTCCAACGATGTAAAATTCGCATGGAGGGTTGTAGGGATACAGAAGGAGTGTATATTGAAGGTGACAGTAAGTAATTACGTATAAAATAAAAATAAAATTTTTTACAACGTCAATCCCATTATTTAATAGCCAAACCTCGTATATTCCTCAACGCGGACGATGTTTTTAGGTAGATTAGTAGAAGCTAGGCTCGGCCGGGAGAGAGACACTGTTTAACATCACCGATTGTAATTTGAAGAAATCTTTTAAGTCCCAAACCTAGTGACCAAAAGTCCAAAATTCTGGTGACAAGGCTTAACCGATGTACAAGTAGTTCAGTGTGAATGAACCTTTATTTTAGAACGAATTGGTAACAGAGACACGTGTTGGATTTTAATATTAAATGCTGTAATTTTATAAATAGAGCCAAGTGTACTGTGTGTGTGCGTGTGTGTGTCAGTAATAGTAAGAGTAGGCGTTTAAATGGCAAATGAATGAACTCTTGCACGCAAATGTCAATGAATTAAATATAGGTATTTCATTGACATTTTATTATGAATGAAATTTTATCTGAGTGACAATTTAAAAAATCTGGTGTGAAACACTCACACAACTTTCTCTTGCCAATGTAAATAATTAACAATAAACCTAACATTAGTAATAAAATATTAGAAATAAACGAAAAACTAACCTCAATAAACATTAGTGAAATACGCAAAATTAAAATCGACCTCCGTTTGGCTTAAAAATACGGAAAATCGCTCCTACACGCTAAACTAGGCACTGTACAAAAAAAAAGCTTTAAAAAAAGTTGTAGATCTTTCAATTTTCTACAAATTTTATGATACACACTTTTGTCGTAAAATGCATTCTAAGGCCGAAATCTTAAAAAAATCGATTTTTCACACGTTTTCGTGAGAAAAAAACAGAAAATTGCTAATTACCGCTAAACTAAGCGTTATACAAAAAAATGTTTCAGATAAAAGTTGTAGAATTTTACATTCTCTACAACTTTTATTATATAACGTTTTGCGCTAAAATGCATATTAAAGCCGCAATCTTAAAAAGAAAATGTTTTTACGTGAAAACAGCTTCACCCAGAATTTCAGCAAACATGGCGCCTACCCTATCTTGTAGAGAATAAAAAATTGAGTAAATGAGGCGATTTTAAAAAAATCGTAGGACCAGTTTTTGAGAAAATTGCAAAAAAGTGAAATATTATACGAATAAACTGCTACTTCCGGTTGACCGATTTTGATGAAAATGTTCGTGTCGGGTCCGGTAGTGGTATGTAACTTAAGTTTCAAGTTCGTACGATGTTCCGTTTTTGAGATATTTTGTATACACACACACACACACACACAGACCAATCGCTAAAAACATGTTTTTTGGGTTCAGGGGGTCTGAAAACGTATAGATCCGGTGAAAACTCGATTTCTTAAAATCGACATGAAAACAATACTTTCCTTCCTATATATTCATATAGGCAAGAGAAAGTAAAAAATCTGGTGTGAAACACTCACACAACTTTCTCTTGCCTATCCAAATAATTAATAATAAACCTAACATTATTAATAAAATATTAGAAATAAACAAAAACTAACCTCAAAAACATAACCTTATTTTAATCATGAGTGAATGACGCAAAATGAAAATTGAACTCAATTTGGCTTAAAAAAACGGAAAATCACACTTTCACGCTAAACTAGGCTCTGTAGAGAAAAATGCTCTAAATAAAAGTTGTAGATCTCTTAATTTTCTAGAAATTTCATTATATACACTTTTGTCGTAAAATGCATACTAAGGCCGAAATGTTAAAAAAATCAATTTTTCTCACGTTTTCGTGAGAAAAAAACAGAAAATCGCAAATTACCGCTAAACTAAGCGTTATACAAAAAAATGTTTGAAATAAAAGATGTAGGATTTTAAATTATCTACAACTTTTATTATATAAATTTTTGCTCTAAATTGCATATTAAAGCCGTATTCTTAAAAAACTATGTTTTTACGTGAAAACAGCCTCACCCAGAATTTTAGCAAACATGGCGCCTACCCTATCTTGTAGAGAATAAAAAATTGAGTAAATGAGGCGATTTTTAAAAAAATCGTAGGACCAGTTTTTGAGAAAATTGAAAAAAAGTGAAATATTATACGAATAAACTGCTACTTCCGGTTGACCGATTTTGATGAAAATGTTCGTGTCGGGTCCGGTAGTGGTATGTAACTTAAGTTTCAAGTTCGTACGATGTTCCGTTTTTGAGATATTTTGTATACACACACACACACACATAGACCAATCGCTAAAAACATGTTTTTTGGGTTCAGGGGGTCTGAAAACGTATAGATCCGGTGAAAACTCGATTTCTTAAAATCGACATGAAAACAATAGCCCTACTTTCCTTCCTATATATCCATATAGGCAAGAGAAAGTAAAAATCTGGTGAGAAAAGACTCTTCACCGGATCTACACGTTTTCAGACCCCCTGAATCCAAAAAAACATGTTTTCAGCGATTGGTCTTTGCGTGTGTCTGTGTGTGTGTGTGTGAGAACAGAATATCTTAAGAACGGAACATCGTACGAACTTAGAACTTAAAACTTAAGTTAGACACCCCTACCGGACCCGACAAGAACATTTTCATCAAAATCGGTCAACCAGAAGTAATAGTTTATTCGTATAATTTTTAACTTCTTTGCAATTTTCTCAAAAACGGCTCCTACGTTTTTTTTTAAAATCGTCTCATTTACTACATTTTTTATTCTCTACTAGATAAGGTAGGCGCCAAGTCTGCTGAAATTCTTGAAAAGTCTGTTTTCTCGTAAAAAATTGTTTTTTTTAAGATTGCAGCATTAATATGCTTTTAGCGCAAACATTTTTATGATAAAATATGTAGAGAATTTAAAATCCTACAACTTTTAACTTTAACATTTTTTGGTATACCGCTTAGTTTAGCAGTAATTAGCGATTTTCTGATTTTTCCCCACGAAAACGTGTAAAAATAAATTTTTACAGGTTTAAGCCGTAGTGTGCATTTTACGACGAAAATGTATCAAATCAAATTTATAGGAAATTAAAAGATTTACAATTTTTATTCAAAGAATTTTTCGGTACAGAGCCTAGTTTAGCGTAAAAGCGTGATTTTTCGTATTTTAAGCCAAACAGAGGTTGATTTTCATTTTGCGTCTTTTACTCATAATTAAAAGTAAGTTATGCTTATTGAGATTAGTTTGTATGTTTATTTCTAATGTTTTATTACTAATAATAGGTTAATTGTTCATTATTTGCACTGGCAAGAGAAAGTCGTGTGAGTGTTAAACACCAGATTTTTTTTTTTGTTTTTACATTGGCACAGGGGCCACTACATGTCTTGAATCGGCGGGCCAAGCCGAGTCGGAAAAATCTGGTGTGAAACACTCACACAACTTTCTCTTGCCAATGTAAATAATGAACAATAATCCTAAGATTAGTAATAAAACATTAGATATAACAAAAACGAACCTCAATAAACATAACCTAATTTTAACCATGAGTGAAAGACGCAAAATGACAATCAATCTCAGTTTGGCTTAAAAATAAGGAAAATCACTCTTCACGCTAAACTAGACTCTAAAGAGAAAAATGCTTTAAATAAAAGTTGTAGATCTTTTAATTTCCTATAAATTTGATTAAATATACTTTGATCGTAAAATATATACCAAGGCCGAAATTTTTAAAAAATCGATTTTTCACACTTTTTAGTGGGAAAAAACAGAAAATCGCTAATTACCGCTAAACTAAGCGTTATACAGAAAAAAGTTTAAAATAAAATTCGTAGGATTTTTAATTCTCTACAACTTTTATTATATAAATTTTTGGGCTAAAATGCAAATCAAATCCGTAATCTTAAGAAAACTATTTTTTTACGTGAAAACAGCCTCACCAAGAATTTTAGCAAACATGACTTCTACCCTATCTTGTAGAACATAAAAAATTTAGTAAACTAGGCGATTTAAAAAAAAATCATAGGACCAGTTTTTGAGAATATCGCAAAAAAGTGAAAATTACATGAATAAACAACTACTTCCGGTTGACCGATTTTGATGAAAATGTTCGTGCCGGGTCAGTTAGTGGTATGTAACTTAAGTTTCAAGTTCGTACGATGTTCCGTTCTTGAGATATTTTGTATACACAGACCAATCGCTAAAAACATGTATTTTGGATTCAGGAGGTCTGAAAACGTGTAGATCAGGTAAAACTCGATTTCGAAAAATGGACATGAAAACAATACCTTCCTTCCTATATATTCATATAAGCAAGAGAAAGTAAAAAGACGGAAAAAAGATAAAGCAATTTGAAATAACGTATGTTATTAAAAGATTGAAGAATTATTTCCTGTATAATCAGACATTACCTTGAATAAAGACTATTTAATTAAACATTGCCCTAAAGGTTGTGATATGAACAATCGATCATAACATATTATAAAACAATCGGGTGTGAAACACTCACAAAACTTTCTCTTGCCAATGCAAATAATTAACAATATAACCTAACAATAGAAATAAAACATTGGAAATAAACAAACAAACTAACCTCAATAAAAATTACCTAATTTTAATCATGAGTGAAAGAAGCAAAATGAAAATCAACCTCAGTTTAGCTTCAAAATACGGAAAATCACTCTTTCCCGCTAAACTAGGCTGTGTACAGAAAAATTCTATGAATAAAAGTTGTAGATCTTTTAATTTACTACAAATTTTATTATATACACTTTTGTCGTAAAATTAATACTAAGGCTGAATCTTAAAAAAAAAATCGATTTTTTTTACACGATCTCGTGAGAAAAAACAGAAAATCGGTAATTACCGATAAACTAAGCGTTATACAAAATAAAATGTCCATATATAAGTTGTAGAATTTTAAGTTCTCTACAACTTTATTTTATAAAGTCGCAATCTTAAAATAAACAAGTTTTTTACGCGAAAACAACTACTCCAAGAATTTCAGCAGACATGGTGCCTACTCTATCTTGAAGAGCATAAAAAATGTAAAAAATTAGGCGATTTTTAAAAAAATGTAGGAACCGCTTTTGAGAAAATTGCAAAAAGTGAAAAATGACACGAATAAATTATTACTTCCGGTTGACCGATTTTGATGAAAATGTTGTGAAAATGTGTCGCGTCCGGTAGTGGTGTAACTTTCTTAAGTTTAAAGTTTCAAGTTCATACGATGTTACGTTCTTGAGATATTCTGTTCACACACACACACATACCAATCGCTGAAAACATGTTTTTTTTTTTGTTCAGGTAGTCTGAAAACGTATAGATCCGGTGAAAACTCGATTTCGAAAAATGGACATGAAAACAATACTTCCCTTCCTATATATTGATACAGGCAAGAGAAAGTAAAACTTTGGAAAGAAACACTCACACAACTTTCTTTGCCAAAGCAAATAATTAACAATAAACCTAACATTAATAATAAAACATTACAAATAAACAAAACTAGTAGCTTCAATAAACATAACCTAATTTTAATCATGAATGAAAGACGCAAAATTAAAATCAACTTCAGTTTGGCTTAAAAATACGGAAAATCACTCTTTCACGCTAAACTAGGCACTGTAAAAAAAAATGTTATAAATAAAAGTTGTAGATCTTTTAATTTCCTATAAATTAAAATATATATTTTTTTTGTCGTAAAAAGGCCGAAATCTTTAAAAAAAAGGATTTTTCTCACGTTTTTGTGAGAAAAAAACAGAAAATCGCTTATTATACAAAAAAATGTTCGAAATAAAAGTTGTAGAATTTTAAATTCTCTACAACCTTTATTTAATACATTTTTGCGATAAATGCATATTAGCCGGCCGCATTGGCGTAGTTGGTAACTTGCTCGCACGCATCATGCAGTCTCATCATGATGCAGTCGCATCATGCGTTCTTGGGTTCGAACCCCATTCAGGCACGGCATATTTTCATACGTTACAAAAAAATCATTTCATCCTTCACCGACTGCATTAGCAGTAATTGCAGAAAAGTCAGACGTTAAAAAAAATGCATATTAAAGTCGTATACTTAAAATAAACAAGTTTTTTATGCGAAAACAACTCTCCAAGAATTTCAGCAAACATGGCGCCTACTCTATCTTGTAGAGCATAAAAAATGTAGTAAATGAGGCTTTTTAAAAAAAATCGTATGACCCGTTTTTGAGAAAATTGCAAAAAAGTGAAAAATGACACGAATAAACTACCACTTCCGGTTGACCGATTTTGATGAAATTTTTGCGTCGGGTCCGGTGGTAGTACAGTATTTAACTTAAGTTTCAAGTTTCAAGTTCGTACGATGTTCCGTTTTTGAGATATTCTGTTCACACACACAGACCAATCGCTAAAAACATGTTTTTTGGATTCAGGGGGTCTGAAAACGTGTACATCCGTTGAAAAAAAAACATGAAAACAATACTTTACTTCCTATACATTCATATAGGCAAGAGTAAGTAATACAAACAATGAAATATTTATTTAATGCCAGATGAATAAAGTGAAATTTTCCTACAGTAATTACATTCCAAGGTCAACATAAAATTACTACAGACGTCTCCTCCAAGCTCCTCCGCATGGTACAAACTTGGCACCTATCTACACAATCCGATACCCGTACACCTTAAAAATCTGGTGTAAAACACTCACACGACTTTATTTTGCCAATGTAAATAATGAACCATATAACCTAACATTAATAATAAAACGCTATAAATAACCAAAAAAAACTAAACTCAAAAAACAAAACCTAATTTTAATTATGAGTGAAGGACGCAAAATGAAAATCAACCTCATTTTGGATTAAAAATACCACAAATCACTGTTCCACGCTAAACTAGGATCTGTAGAGAAAAATGCTCTAAATAAAAGTTGTAGATCTTTTAATTTCCTATAAAATTAATTATATACACATTTGTCGTAAAATGCTCATCACTAAGGCAAATCTTAAAAAAAATGTTTTACACATTTTCGTGAAAAAAACAACAGAAAATCGCTAATTACCGCTAAACTAAGTGTTTTTCAAAAAAAATGTTTGAAATAAAAGTTGTAGGATTTTAAATTCTCTACAACTTTTATTGTATACATTTTTGCGCTGAAATTCACATTAAAGTCGCAATCTTAAACAAAAAAATTTACGAGAAAACACCCTCTCCAAGAATTTCAGCAATCATGGCGTTCTATCATTTTTTCTCTATTTTGTAGAGCATAGAAAATTAGGTAAATGAGGCGATTTAAAAAAATCGTATGAGCCGTTTTTGAGAAAATCACAAAAAAGTGAAAAATTACACGAATAAACTACTACTTCCGGTTGACCGATTTTGATGAAAATGTTCGTGTCGGGTCCTCTAGTGGTACCTAACTGGTTCTGGTTTCAACTTCGTACGATGTTCCGTTCTTGAGATCCGTTCCGTTCTTGGTTCGCACACACAAATCAATCGCTAAAAACATGTTTTAGTGTTCAGGGGGTCTGAAAACGTGTATATCCGATGAAAACTCAATCTCGAAAAATCGACATTAAAACAATACTGATTTCATATAATATATCCACACAGGCAAGAAAAAGTAAAAATAAAAGGTAAAATTAATAAATCTAATTATAAAATTAGTTTTTACAAATCCAGTTCGGATTAACCGGGTGTCCAACAAGCGGAGTCCGGATAGTTGGGACTGAACTGTAATATAAGTATTTGCTATCACATTATACGTTCAAATATTTCGTTGTTTTTCACCGATATTTTTACTTTCTCTTGTCAATATGAATATAATATAGGAAGGAAAGTATTGTTTTCATGTCGATTTTAAGAAATCGAGTTTTCACCGGATCTACACGTTTTCAGACCCCCCCCCCCGAACCCAAAAGACATATTTTCAGCGATTGGTCTGTGTGTGTGAACAGAATATCTTAAGAACGGAACATCATACGAACTTGAAACTTAAGTTTAATACCACTACCGGACCCGACACGAACATTTTCATCAAAATCGGTCAACCGGAAGTAGTAGTTAATTCGTGTAATTTTTCACTTATTTGCGATTTTCTCAAAAACTGGTCCTACGATTTTTTTTTAAATCGCCTGGTTTAATTAATTTTTTTATGCTCTACAAGATAGGGTAGGCGCCATTTGTGCTGAAATTCTTGGTGAGGCTGTTTCCGCGTAAAAAATTGTTTGTTTTAAGATGCGGCTTTAATATGCATTTCAGCTCAAAAATGTATATAATAAAAGTTGTAGAGAATGTAAAATTCTACAACTTTTATTTTAACATTTTTTTGTATAACACTTAGTTTAGCAGTAATTAGCGAATTTTTGTTTTTTTCTCAAGAAAACTTGTGAAAAATCGATTTTTTAAATATTTCGGCATTAGTAAGCATTTTACGACAAAAGTGTATATAATAAAATTTATAGGAAATTAAAAGATCTACAACTTTTATTTAGAGCATTTTTCTCTACAAAGCCTAGTTTAGCGTGAAAGAGTGATTTTCCGTATTTTTAAGCTGAACTGAGGTTGATTTTCATTTTGCGTCTTTCACTCATGATTAAAATTAGGTTATGGTTTGTGAGGTTAGTTTTTTTGTTTATTTGCAATGTTTTATTACTAATGTTAGGTTTATTGTTAATTATTTACATTGGCAAGAGAAAGTTGTGTGAGTGTTTCACACCAGATTTTTTTTTTTATGTGTAAACTTGAATTTCAAATGGGATATACAGTTAAATTGTGCTAATGGTACTTAGGGTAAGTAGTTATTTTACTAAGAGTTAATCCAAAACGCGTTTCTTAACTTGTTAAAATTAAAGTAGTTATAGTATTAGTAATTTTAAAATTTTTACGGGCCCGGGCGGTTGTCCCGCTTACCCCTGCCTAAAGCCAGCTCCGCACCGAACGGGGGATGCTGGTAAGAAAATAAAAACAAAAGATACGTTTTAATTATCTACTTTTAAACTCGACAAATAATAACTGGTCGATTCATTTTACACAAACTCAATTTCAAAGATTCGTATCTATTTAATTAATTAATTTAAATTATGTAAATATCTAGTTGTAAAATAGTGAGAGAAAATTTAAGTACAAATTAAATTGTATTGATTTAGTGTTTACGGGAAAATAAAGAAATCTATAGAATAAGTACACACAAAATACATAAACATTTTAAGTTAATAGCAACGAAACTCGGTTTTAAAAGATACATGAAAATAGTGAATTTAAAAGTTCAAACAAATGGTCAGAATTTCGCAACAAAAACCGGCAAAACTTTAATATTCCTTCCTATAATGAACCGAAAGTTAAGTAAATCGTTTTGTTTTCATACAAAAATGTTTTTATAAACGAAACAGAGCTTAAAAAAACACTAACCTAAAATTAATTTGTTAACAAAATTATAATAAACTTCGTCGCAAAAATAAAAGGAAAACATTTTTTAACTATTAAAAATTTGTTACCTCTGTTTTATTAGTTACTTCATTTTCAACTTTATTATTTTCATCAGCGTTTACACAAAATGTATTAATAGTCAATAAACATAAAAATATTAATAACTTGCAACTAGTCATGTTGCACAATCAAACTCACGAACTGAACTGACCAAAACACAACCTAACCTAAACTATACAGTTGGCGGTGTTTAATAAATATCAGCTAACCACTTTTTCCTTAATCATGTGTACCAACTTTCCGATATTATTATTCATGTGACGTCACTGAAGACTACGAAGGCCAGATAACCTTGAACTCTGTAAAATTTAATGTGCATTGGTAAACATTCTGAGAAATTATCTTTATTCTTCGAACCCTGTGAAATACGATCAAAATTGACATTTTATTTCATTGTTTACGTCTTCATTTCATGTTTAATTGACCGAAACACAATATCCATTTTGTTACCAAATTATGATGTATTTCCCATTTTCTCACCGACTTGCCTCACTACACGAACCAATTTCAATTTGCATTTATACAAAATGTATAACATATTTTTATTTTACAAAAAAATGTATTTATACATATTCCTTGTTTTATTTTTATTCGATTAAGTTTTTTTTTTGTTTTACGTCCGACTGTTCTGTAATTACTGCTAATGCAGACGACGAGGAGTTTTTTTTAAATTCCTAATATGTGTACGTTGCAATCTGTTCCATTCAGAACAATAAGCAACCCCATGCACAATGAGATGAGGATAATATGTATGATGTGTAAATGAAATGATGTGTAGTCTTGTACAGACTCAGGCCGACCATTCTTGAGAGAGTATTGTTAATTAAACCCCAACCATCAAAGTACACCGGTAACCACTGTCTAGTATTCAAATCCGTATAAAAGCAACTACCTTTACTAGGATTTGAACCAGGAACCTTCGTCTCAGAAAATCAGCTATTAAACAGGAGATTTTGGCGACGAGTTTACCTCTAGACGAACCCGGTGAGTTGATTAGGGATGAAATGATTTTTTTGTAACGTATGAAAATATGCCGTGCCTGAATGGGATTCGAACCCAAGACCGATTAAGTAACTTTAAACATTTGTTTATTTTAGTTTATTGAAATCGCTTCAACTGTTTTAGGTTGTAACACCAACTATGGTTTTACTGAAGGTACATTTAGTAAAATTTCAGTTACGGGGGGAATTTGAGCCTGAAAAATCGAAACAGGGGCCGGCAGAATACCAGCAGAATGAAATTTATCATTTAATTTTTACTTTCTCTTGCCTATATGAATATACAGGAAGGAAAGTATTGTTTTCATGTCGATTTTTCACCGGATCTACACGTTTTCAGACCCCTAAACCCAAAAAAACATGTTTTTAGCGATTGGTCTGTGTGTGTGTCTGTGTACAGAAAATATCTCAAGAACAGAACATCGTACAAACTTGAAACGTAAAACTTAAGTTACATACCACTACCGGACCCGACAAAATCATTTTCATTAAAATCGGTCAACCGGAAGTAGTAGTTTAATTTTTCACTATTATAATTTTTATAATTACAAATAATATAATTTAGGTTTAATTTTTCACTATTTAGCGATTTTCTCAAAAACTGGTCCTACGATTTTTTTTAAAAATCGCCTGGTTTACTAAATTATTTATGCTCTACAAGATAGGGTAGGCGCCATGTTTGCTGAAATTCTTGGTGAAGCTGTTTTCACGTAAAAAAATTGTTTTTTAAGATTGCGGCTTTAATAGGCCTATGCATTTTACCGCAGAAATGTATATAAGTAAAGTTGTAGAGAATTTAAAATTCTACAAATTTTATTTCAAACATTTTTTAGTATAACGCTTAGTTTAGCGGTAAGTAGCGATTTTCTGTTTTGTTCTCACGAAAACGTGTGAAAAATAGATTTTTTTAAGATTTCGGCCTTAGTATGCATTTTATGACAAAAGTGTAGTCTATATAATCAAATTTATAGGAAATTAAAAGATCTACAACTTTTATTTAAAGCATTTTTTGTCCAGTGCCTAGTTTAGCGTGAAAAAGTAATTTTCCGTATTTTAAAGCCAAACTGAGGTTGATTTTAATTTTACGTTTTTCATAAATGATTAAAATTAGGTTATGTTTATTGAGGTTAGTTTTTTTGTTTATTTATAATATTTTATTACAAAATGTTAGATTATATTGTTAATTATTTGCATTGGCAAGAGAAAGTTGTGTAGTGTTTCACGCCAGATCTTTTTTTTTTTTTTGTTTAACGTCCCACTGTTCTGCAAATTCTGCTAATGCAAACGGTAAAAGATGAAATGATTTTTTGTAACGCATGAAAATATGCCGTGCCTGAATGGGGTTCGAACCCAAGACCGCATGATGAGAGGCGAGCACGTTACCAACTACGCCAATGCGGCCGGCATGTTATAGGAGTAATAATAATTAATTTTAAACTTATTTTAAGACCTTCGGGCCAGCCTAGTCAGTCAGCTGGTAGAAAGTCGCTATTATGTGTTAAGTAACACCGGTTGGGCAAGCGACTTTGTATGGTGACCAGTTGACAGCCATCCATGAACAAACTCTACTGGGGGTCCCTGTTCAAACTCATGTCTAATCCACGTCAAAAAAAAATACAGCAAAAAGCAGCGATCAAATTGGGTAGTTGTCAACAATGTAGCTACAGTTCCCGATAACAAATGAAAGCTAAGAAAAAAAAACTTATTTTTGCTGACGTCTACTTTTACTTTCTCTTGCCTATATGAATATATAGGAAGGAAAGTATTGTTTTCATGTCGATTTTTCGAAATCGAGTTTTCACCGGATCTATACGTTTTCTGACCCCCTGAACCCAAAAACATGTTTTTAGTGATTGGTCTGTGTGAACAGAATATCTCAAGAACGGAACATCGTACGAACTTGAAACTTAAGTTACATACCACTACCAGACCCGACACGAACATTTTCATCAAAATTCAATGCATATTAAAGCAGCAATCTTAAAAAAACAATTTTTTTTACGTGAAATCAGCCTCTCCAAGAATTTCAGCAAACATGGCGCCTACACTATCTTGTAGAGCATAAAAATCTAGTAAACCAGGCGATTTTTAAAAAAAATCGTAGGGGCCATTTTTGAGAAAATCGCAAAAAAGTGAAAAATTACACGAATCTACTACTTCCGGTAAACCGATTTTGATGATAATGTTCTTCTTGGATCCGGTAGTGGTATGTGACTTAAGTTTCAAGTTTCAACTTAATACGATGTTTCGTTCTTGAGATATTCTGTTTACACACACACACACACACACACACACACACACACACAATCGCTAAAAACATGTTTTTGCGTTCAGGGGGTCTGAAAACGTGTAGATCAGGTGAAAACTCGATTTCGAAAAATCGACATGAAAACAATACTTTCCTTCATACATATTCATATAGGCAAGAGAAAGTAAAAATCTAAAATAGTTAGAAATCACTATGTGGCATCCACATAATGGGAGTACAAAGAAATAAAAAATTTATTTAATACACTTTAAATTTAAAAGAAATCTCAATATACAATTAATCCACCGGGTTGGTCTAGAGGTAAAGTCGTCGCCAAAATCAGCTGATTTTCGGAGACGAAGGTTCCTGGTTCAAATCCTAGTAAAGGTAGTTACTTTTATTAGGATTTGAGTGCTAGACAGTGGTTACCAGTGTACTTTGATGGTTGGGGTTTATATTAACCATACTCTCTCGGAATGCTCGACCCGTGTCTGTACAAGACTACACCTCATTTACACGTCATACACATCATCCTCATCTCATTGGGTCATGGGGTTGCTTATTGTTTTAAATTGAACAGATTGCAACGTACACACATTGTACATTAGGGATTGTTGTTTAGGTCAACAGCCGAAAGGCTGGTTTGAACCTCTAGAGGTTTTACTAAGTAAAACAAGGAGTAAGGTGGTTTACCATTGCCTTCCTCACTGAGTGGAAAAGTACGCTTATCAGCATGCCGGGCCCTCTGAAAAGCACATATTTTCCACTCTGTAAATGACAACTTCACTTCATTCACCATACAATCCAACTGTATAATGAAATTCATTACTTTCAGAGGAGATAACTCTGATTAGTGTCTTTTACACCTCTACCTCTTCTGTTCTTAAATGATTCAGTCATTTAATTGACTGACCATGTGATAAGAAACAGAACTATTTATTTTAGCCCTGCAACGAACAGATTGAGTGTAAATAATTTGACACTCCACCTGTCTGTTATGGGCAGACATTAGTGATTACAAAAAAAAATAAAAAAACCTGTTATGCGATAAAACAATATAAATAAATAAATTATTTAAATTGACAGAAATATGATTCACTGATAAGGTAACATTAGCATAATATTCCATGAATGAGCGTCTCTAATTACTTTTACCCAGAAAAATGTTTCTGTATAAAATAAGTAAACAATAAAACAATGAAACAATCAACTACAGTAAAATAAATAAGGAAAAATGTGGACGTTTTAAATATCTAGTATGGGTTTTTCTAAACATAATTCGTGGAATTTTATTTTTAACTGGAACTAAACTAACCTAATAAAAACAAGTTCCAAGCAAAAAAAAAGTCATACCAGTTCTACCAACGGTTATTATAATGTTTTTTATAGCTAATTAATTTCTGTTATTATTTATTTACAATCAGATCTCTTTTGTTTATTTATAGTTTAATAATTACAAAAGAATTGCTATAGTAAAAAATTGAATTGAAAATACAAAGAGATGTGCAGTATTAAATACTAATAACAAATAAATAATTAGATTAGTCATGTTACATTGTGTTACAAAAGGAAAATTTTATTCCTCAGCCTTACCAGTTTATATCACGAAGGGTGATTCACGAAGATATGCAGAAACTTTAGGAGCTCATTGTACATGTAAAAATAATGAAAAAAGTTTATGTAATCATGGGTCCGGAAATGCTTCGTTTCCGAGTTACGGCTAGTGAAAGATTTCGCCCGGATTTCAGCTCACCAGGTGAAATGAGGTCTTCCTGGAATTCTGGTAAGGTAGATTAAGGGGCGAATTCAATCATTTCTTATGGTTTTTGATCTGATAAATTGAATAAAACAGGTCCCAGAACTGTAAGTTAAATAGTTTTTAAGAAAACCAGTGTCAAATGCAAAAAATTGAGTGAAAAACACATTTTTTCATCTTTGGGCAAGAATAACTTTGTTATTTCACCAAGAAACAGTTAAAATTTTTTGAATAAAACATGTAGAAAATTTTATTCTGAACAAACCGGTGTAAATTAAGTACACAGAAAGCGAATAGATGTTTGATTAAATGAATTTTTATTCATAAGAGTACAAAGTAAAATTAACCGGAAAAATTAAGATGAAAAAATGTGTTTTTTCACTCCATTTTTTGCATTAGACACTGGTTTTCTCAAAAACTAATTAACTTACAGTTCTGGGACCTGTTTTATACAATTTATCAGGTCAAAAACCATAAGAAACGACTGAATTCGCCCCTTAATCTACCTTACCAGAATTTCAGGAAGACCTCATTTCACCTGGTGAGCTGAAATCTGGGCGAAATCTTTCGCTAGTCGTAATTCGGTATCGAAGCATTTCCGGACCCATGTTTATATAAACTTTTTTCATTATTTTTACATGTACAATGAGCTCCTAAAGTTTCTGCATATCTTCGTGAATCATCTCGAATCCTCCCTTTTTACTTTTTCTTGTCTTAAATGAATAACATAACCCACAGGGTTGGTCTAGGGGTAAAGTCGACGCCAAAATTAACAGCTGATTTTCGGAGACGTAGGTTCCTGGTTAAAATCCTAGTAAAGGTAGTTACTTTTATTCGGATTTGAATACTAGACCGGTGTACTTTGATAGTTGGGGTGTTCAATTATCTATACTCTCTCAGGAATGGTCGGCCTGGGTCTGTACAAGACTACACCTCATTTACACGTCATACACATCATCATCATCATCATCATCATCTCATTGGGTCATGGGGTTACTTATTGTTCTCAATTGAACAGATTGCAACGTACACAAAATTAGGAATTAAAAAAAAATGAATAAATAGGAAGGAAAGTATTGTCGATTTTTCGAAATCGAATTTTCACTGGATCTACACGTTTTCAGACCCCCTGAACCCAAAAAAAAAAAAATGTTTTTAGCGATTGGTCTGTGTGTGAACATAATATCTCAAAAACGGAACAGCGCAAAAACTTAAAACTTAAGTTACATACCACTACCGGACCAGACACGAACATTTTCATCAAAATCGGTCAAACGGAAGTAGTAGTTTATTCGTGTCATTTTTAACTATTTTTCGATTTTCACAAAAACGGCTTACACATTTTCTTTTAAATCGCCTCATTTACTAAATTTTTTATGCTCTACAAGATAGAGTAGGTGCCATATCTCTTGAAATTCTTGAGGAGGCTGTTTCCTCGTAAGAAAATTGCTTATTTTATTATTGCGGCTTTAATATGCATTTTAGAACAAAAATGTATACAATAAAAGTTGTAGAGAATTTTTAATCCTACAATTTTTATTTCAAACATATTTTGTATCACGCTTAGTTTAGTGGTAATTAGCGATTTTTTTGTATTTTCTCACGAAAACGTGTGAAAAATCTATTTTTTAAATATTTCGGCCTTAGTAGGGCCTATGCATTTTACGACAAAAGTGTATATAATCAAATTCATAGTAAATTAAAAGATCTACAACTTTTATTTAAAACATTTTGTTTTACAGAGCCTAATTTAGCGTGAAAGAGTGATTTTCCGTATTTTTAAGCGAAACTAAGGTCGATTTTCATTTTGCATTTTTCACTCATGATTGAAATTAGGTTATGTTTATTGTTAATTATTAGCATTGGCAAGAGAAAGTTGTGTGAGTGTTTCACACCAGGTTTTATCTTTTGCTCACCTCCACCTATGCCCATTTTAAATTTTTTACTCGCTACTCCTGCGTCTGTGTCTCAGCCTCAGAGAGGTGGATCAGAACAATGGAAGTGCATGCGCTGCGTGTACGCACTTTGCCACAAGGTGAAGTTCGACCACCAAAGGGGTTGGGTGGATACAATATTTTGAAGTTTTAAAATTTCAACTTTGAAAGCTTCACAATAAAAAAAATCTGGTGTGAAACACTCACACAACTTTCTCTTGCCAATATAAATAATTAATAAACCTAATATTAGTAATAAAACATTAGAAATAAACAAAAAACTAACCTTATATTAATCATGAGTGAAAGACGCAAAATGAAAATCAACCTCAGTTTGGCCTAAAAATACGGAAAATCAATATTTCACGCTCAACTAGGCTCTGTGGAGAAAAATGCTTTAAATAAAAGTTGTAGGTCTTTTAATTTCCTATAAATTTAATATATACCGTACACTTTTGTCGTAAAATGCATTCTAACGCCGAAATCTTTAAAAAAAATCGATTTTTCACACGTTTTCGTGAGAAAAAACAGAAAATCGCAAATTACCGCTAAACTAAGCGTTATACAAAAAAATGTTTGAAATAAAATTTGTAGAATTTTAAATTCTCTACAACTTTACTTATATACATTTCTGCGGTAAAATGCATAGGCCTATTAAAGCCGCAATCTTAAAAAACAATTTTTTTACGTGAAAACAGCTTCACCAAGAATTTCAGCAAACATGGTGCCTACCCTATCTTGTAGAGCATAAAAAATGTAGTAAACCAGGCGATTTTAAAAAAAATCGTAGGACCAGTTTTTGAGAAAATCGCAAAATAGTGAAAAATTATACGAATAAACTACTACTTCCGGTTGACCGATTTTGATGAAAATGTTCGTGTCGGGTCCGGTAGTGGTATGTAACTTAAGTTTCAAGTTCGTACGATGTTCCGTTCTTGAGATATTCTGTCCACACTCACACACAAACCAATCGCTAAAAACATGTTTGTGTGGGTTCAGGGGGTCTGAAAACGTATAGATCCGGTGAAAACTCGATTTCTTAAAATCGACATGAAAACAATACTTTCCTTCCTATATATTCATATAGGCAAGAGAAAGTAATAAAGAAAAAGGTTTTTTGTCATCAGTCTCTCGACTGGTTTGATGCAGTTCTCTAAGCTGTTCCATCTTGTGCTAGTCGTTTCATATCTACATACCTTCAACAGCCTAAATCTTTTATATAGCACAACTGGCTTCTACGCCGGAGTCCCGGGTTCGATTCTCGGTCAGGTCCGATGTTTTATCGTCACTTATCTTCATAATCATCCATCTCAACGTCTGCATTAGCAGTTATTGCATAACAGTATGAGGTAAAAATCTGATGTGAAAAACTCATACAACTTTCTCTTGCCAATGCAAATAATTAACAATATAACTTAACATAAGTAATAAAACATTAGAAATAAACAAAAAACTAACCTAATTTTAATTACGAGTGAAAGACACAAAATGAAAATCAAACTCAGTTTGGCTTAAAAGTACGGAAAATCACTCTTTCACGCTAAACTAGGCTCTGTACAGAAAAATACGTTAAATAAAGTTGTAGATATTTAATTTCCTATAAATTTGATTTTAAACTTTTGTCGTAAAATGCATAATAAGGCCGAAATCTTAAAAAAAATTGATTTTTCACACGTTTTCGTGAGAAAAAAACAGAAAAATCGCTAATTACCGCTAAAATAAGCGTTACACAAAAAAATTTTCAAAATAAAAGTTGTAGGATTTCAAATTCTCTACATTTTTCATTATATAAATTTTTGCGCTAAAGTGCATATTAAAGACGCAATCTTAAAAAAAACATTTTTTACGTGAAAACAGCCTTACCAAGAATTTCAGGAAGCATGGCGCCTACCTTATCTTGTAGAGCATAAAAAATTTTGTAAACCTGGCGATTTTAAAAAAAATTACAGGACCCGTTTTTGAGAAAATCGCAAAAAGTGAAAAATGACAAATAAACTACTACTTCCGGTAAATAAATTTTGATGAAAATATTCGTGTCGGGTCTGGGGTAGTGGTATGTAACTTAAGTTTCAAGTTCGTACGATGTTCGTTCTTGAGATATTCTGTTCACACACAGACCAATCGCTAAAAACATATTTTTTGGGTTCAGGGAGTCTGAAAATGTGTAATATCCGGTGAAAACTCGATTTCGAAAAATCGACATGAAAACAATACTTTCCTTCCTATATATTCATACAGGCAAGAGAAAGTAAAAAACACCTTTTATAATTTGCTTTAAATATTCTAACCTTTGCCTCCCCCTACAATTCACTCCCTCAATATTACCCTCCATTATTGATAAATGTCTTAAGATATGCCCCACTAGCCTATATCTTCTTCTGGTAAGATGTTTCCATATTATTTTTTCATCCACTCGCCTAAGAACCTCTAAATTACTTATTTTGTTCACCCACCTAATCCTTAACATTTTCCTAAAACACCACATTTCAAAAGCTTCTCCTCTCTTCCTTTCTACAGCCCCTATCACCCACGTCCTACACTCCAAACATAATGTTTTAAGAAATTTTTCCTAATCAGTAAGCTGTTTTTCATTTCTCTAAAAAAAAATTTCGCATTTGGAGTGAAGGTAATCCTCGATATATTGTTGAGAAGCCTTTACATCTGGAAAAAGTGACCGTTTGGTGTGCTTTATGGGCTGGTGGAGTCATTGGTCCTTACTTCTTCAAAAATGATGTCGGGCAGAATGTTACAGTCAATGGTGACCGCTACAGAGCTATGATCAATGACTTTTTTGTTCCTGAATTGAATCGCCTTAATGTTGGAGAGCTGTGGTTTCAACAAGATGGTGCAACTTGTCACATAGCGCGTGCCACAATCGATTTACTGAAGGAAACGTTTGGTGAACGCATAATTTCTTGTTCTGGACCTGTAAATTATAAACTAACACCGCTGGACTATTTTCTGTGGGGGTAAGTGAAATCGTTAGTCTATGCCAATAAGCCACAGACAATTGATGACTTGGAAGGCAACATTCGCCGCGTTTTTACCAATATACGGCCCCAAATGCTGCAAAAAGTGGTCACAAATTGGACGTCTTGATTGGACCACGTCCGAGCCAGCCACGGCGACCACATGCCGAAAATTATTTTAAAATAAAAACGGCAAATAATTATCTTTAAAATAAAACCAATTCCGCGTCAATTGTTCAATTATTCTCTGTTTTATTTAATTTTAAATTTCTATACCTCTAAAAAAAACACCCTACATAATGTGTAAATGAGGTGTAGTCTTGTACAGACCCAGGCCGACCATTCCTAAGAGAGTTGGTTAATTGAACCCCAACCATCAAAGTACACCCACAACCACTGTCTATAGTGTTCAAATCCGTATAAAAGTAACTAATTTAACTAGAATTTGAACCAGGAGCCTTTGTCTCCGGAAATCAGCTGACTCACAGCAATAACTTTTACCAGTGTCCAACCTAAAGGATTATTCTTTAAAATATGGCAAAAAGTTTACTTTGAATTTTATAAATGAAGTCAGACACATCTTAAAACTTTTGAAACACCAGCTACACTCTTTCATTGCATTATTTTAAAAACAAAAGAATTACAAGCAAGCTTTGAAATTACCCGAACAAATTATACGTCATAGACAACAAATCTTGATTCATGGTCATTAAAAAGTAATCAAAATTATTTTTAACAGAAAATATAAAAAAAAACAATAAACCATTAAATTGGCATTATTATAGTCTAGGAAATTATATTACAAAATACACTAATCTTCCTAGAACTGCATTTGAAATTATTAAATTATATTTCTTTTTACAAACATAAAGCTTACATAATAATCAAGAATTAAAATTTTTTTTGATGAAATACTACCAACATTAAAATTTATAAAAATTTCTTAACATAAACAAAATTTTTCATAATTGTATGGCCGTAACAGGCAGGTGGAGTGTATAAATTATTTCCATTCAATCTGCCAGTTGCAGGGCTGCAAATATATTTTTTTTTTACCTGTCACCGCCACCCCTTCTAATTAATCATTTACTGTGTTGCCGGCCTTCGTCGGCGTGGTGGGCCCTTTAGCGGCGTACCAACAAACTTTTCGGCTGCCTTCCGATAGAGGGCTTTGTTGCCAAGGCCGAGCGACTCACCGCCCCCTACCACAGCACTCTCAGTAGCTATAAAAGCGCAATGCACTGAGCCGCTTGTCATTATGCTCTACATCTCCGACGAAGAGCGACCAACTACATCCATGAGATAGACTTGCAGCAGCTGTCGCTGCCTACGCTGGTCCCCTTCGAGACCAGCACAACGGTCCTTCTCAGGACCAATTTATTAAGGTTTTAACCAGCCCTTCTCAGGGCATCAACCTGAGCCACGGCTCTCATCGCAGCCACGCACTGCCTACACTGGTCTCCTTCGAGACCGGCACAATGGTCCTTCTCAGGACAAATTCATTAAAGTTTACACCACCTCTGCCCGCCCTGGTGGTCACACACCTAAATGGCCCTTTTCAGGGCCATTAAACACCTCTGCCCGCCCCGGCGGACACACACATAAACGGCCCTTTTCAGGGCCACCAAACAGATAAGGTTAGCCACTTAATGTCACCATCCGGTGACATACCTTTTATTTTATTTTTTATCGGTAACTGTACATTATTGACTACTACTCCCAATTTGATCGCTCTATTCTTACAAGTAAATTAGGCATGAGTTTGAACAGGTACTCCCAGTAGAGTTTGTTCATGGATGGCTGTCAGCGGGTCACCATACAAAGTCGCTTGCCCAACTGGTGTTACTGAACAAATTATATAACTTTCTACCTGTGACTGAATGGGCTGGCCCGAAGGACAAAAAACAAATAATTCTTTTTCTCATCATATGGTCAACTAATTATTTGAGTGAAGCATTTAACAACAGAATGGGTACAGGAGTAAAAAACACTAGTATCGGTTTTCTAATGATAGAAACCCGAGTTTCAACCCAAAGAATCTCTAAAACTATGAGTCGGATTTTAACTTACTTTACATCAAAATTTAGCTCATTTTATTTTGCGTTTAACTATAATAATCCTATATTTTTAATGTTGTTTAAAAATTACCATATCGAGAGGTTGGAAGACTAAAAGACCCGGTTTTTTTTGATACCGCAACAAATGTCATGTTTTTAGAGGTGTGTAACTATAAATATTTGAATGGAAAGTTTAAAATTTTAACACACCCGGTTTTTTTGATACCGCAACAAATATCATGTTTTTAGAGGTGTGTAACTCTATAAATATTAGACCGAAAAGTTTAAAATTTTAACACAACATAGACAGTTATATTCTTACAGCGTGTACGAAATTTCAAATTCATACGTTATTTAAATTTTGACTTATTAACAATATTCTCAACCCTTGCTATCTCGGTAATCGCTGGATCGTTCGGCACGGGCTAACTATCGTTTTATTCAGCGTAAGAAACTTAGTACTGATATGTTAATAACATGAAATATCTATTGGCCAATGTTGTGGTAGAATTTTTAAAAATAAGACTGGGTAATGCTGGGGGTGGGCGCTACTACCCATGTTGCCTGAATCTGACTGTCTACCTGAATTGACAATGCAGTCTGTCAATTTAGGTAGATAGTCCGACAGGATGTCACGTACACAAACTAGCAACATGGATAGTAACACCCCCCCCCATTACCCAGTCTATTTTTCAAAATTCTACCACAACATTGGCCAATATTCATGTTATTCAATTTCATGTTATTAACATATCTGTACTAAGTTTCTTACGCTGAATAAAACGATAGTTTGCCCGTGCCGAACGATCGAGCGATTACCGAGATAGCAAGGGTTGAGAATATTGTTAATAAGTCAAAATTTAAATAACGTATGAATTTGAAATTTCGTACACGCTGTAAGAATATAATTATCTATGTTGTGTTAAAATTTCAAACTTTCCGGTCAAATATTTATCGAGTTACACACCTCTAAACACATGACATTTGTTGCAGTATCAAAAAAACCGGGTCTTTTAGTCTTCCAACCTCGATATGGCAATTTTTAAACAACATTAAAAATGTAGGACTATTATAAGTAAACGCAGAATAAAATGAGCTAAATTTAGATGTTGTTGTATGTTGAAATCTGACACAGTTTTCGAGATGCTTTGGGTTGAAACTCGGGTGTCTATGATTGTTGTTGTTGTTTAGGTCATCAGCCGAAAGGCTGGTTTGAACCTGTAGAGGTTTTACCAAGTAAAACGAGGAGTGAGGTGGTTTACCATTGCCTTCCTCACTGAGTGGAAAAGTAAGCTTATCAGCATGCCGGGCCCTCTAAAAAGCACATATTTTTTGCTCTGTAAATGACACCTTCACTTCATTCACCACAGGGTCTGGCTGTATAATGAAATTCATTACTTTCAGAGGAGATAACTCTGATTAGTGTCTTTTACACCTCTACCTCTTCTGTTCTTAAATGATTCAGTCATTTAACTGGCTGAACATGTGATAAGAAACAGAACTATTTATTTTAGCCCTGCAACAAACAGATTGAGTGTAAATAATTTGACACTCCACCTGTCTGTTAAGGGCAGATGAAAGAGATAGTAGTCACAATTATCTCCTATTTCATTATACAGTTGGACCCTGTGGTGGTGAATGAAGTGAAGATGTCATTTGCAGGGTAGAAAGTAGATGCTTTTCAGAGGGCCTGGCATGCTGATAAGCATACTCTTTAACACGTTCAGCACAGCGGCTGGTATCACGGATGCTTCGCTGTGCCGACCTGCCATTGCAGTGAAAAAATACCATGCCGCCTTAAGGCGTCATTCGTCCCCGGAACGATCTTACTTATTTGCTCATCTACTCACCGGCTAAATATAGTACGGTATTATACACGTTTGTTGTTTCTACGAAATTTATATTTGAAATTCATTTTTTAGTTATTAGAAAAATTAATACGTATAAATTATTAAATAAATGAAAATTATTGTCGTGTGTAAAATAGAAAAATACAATTATGTTTGATAATGAATAATATTTAATTCAAAAAATTTAAATAAATAAAATACATTAAATAATTAAGTAATACAGTAGTAATAAAGCTTATTACTTTATAAAAACACAAAAACCTGCAAAAGAAACACAGTGCATAGAAATCGCGAGTTCAGAAAGTAACAGGAATTTTTCTTTTGAGTAATAATTAAACTATTTTTACGTAAAAATGTATTATTCTTACCTTTTATTTGTAAAAAGAAGTCACTGGAAACGAAGAAATTCGTAGAATAATTGATATAATTAAATAAAACAATAAAATTACACGGCACAAGGACGTTCGAATAGACTACAATTTTAAAAATTCGTCAAAAATTCCCGGCAGTTGGTAACGAACGACGATCTTCAGAGTGGCGCTCGTAGAATAGATCTGAACCCCTGAACAACCTTTACTAACACTGCCAGTACACCGGCGATTTATAAAAAGCTATAGAAATGTGGTATTGTATATGACGCCTTAAGGCGTCATTTGTCTCTGGAATGAACCTCGGTTTGACGCCTTAAGGTGGCATCCGTGCTGAACGTGTTAACTCTGTGAGTGTTGGCAACAGTAAACCAACTGACTTATTGCTTTACTTAGCCGCTAGAGGTTTAAATCCACCTTTCAGCTGATAACCAAAACAACAAAAACTTTAAGCAAAGACGATAAACACTAATTTAATGTTCTTAAAATGAAAATCTAAACCACACTCAGTATTGTTTCAAAAAATCTAGTGTGAAACACTCACACAACTTTCTCTTGCCAATGCAAATAATTAACAATATAATGTAACATTAGTAATAAAACATTAGAAATAAACAAAAAAACTATCCTCGATAAACATAACCTAATTTTAATCATGAGTGAAATACCCAAAATGAAAATCCACCTCAGTTTGGCTTAAAAATACGGAAAATCACTCTTTCACGCTAAACTAGGCACTGTACAAAAAAATGCTTTAAATAAATGTTGTAGATCTTTTAATTTCCTATAAATTTTATTATATACACTTTTGTTGTAAAATGCATACTAAGGCTGAAATCTTAAAAAAATCGATTTTTCACACGTTTTCGTGAGAAAAAAAACAGAAAATTGCTAATTACCACTAAACTAAGCATTACAGAAAAATGTTTCAAATAAAAGTTGTAGAATTTTAAATTGTCTACAAATTTTATTACATAAACTTTTGCGCTAAAATGCATAATAAAGCCGCTATCGTAAATAAACAATTTTTTTATGTGAAAACAGCCTCACCAAGAATTTCAGCAAACATGGCGCCTACCCTATCTTGTAGAGCATAAAAGGTTTAGAAAATGAGGCAGTTTAAAGAAAAATGGAAGGACCAGTTTTTAAGAAAATTGCAAAAAAGTGAAAAATTACACGAATAAACTACTACTTCCAGTTGACCGCATTTGATGAAAATGTTCGTGTCGGGTCCGGTAGTGGTACGTAAGTTTCAAGTTTCTACAATGTTCCGTTCTTGAGATATTCTTTTTACACACACACACAGACCAATCGCTAAAAACATATTTGTTGGGTTCAGGAGGTCTGAAAACGTGTAGATCCGGTGAAAACTCGATTTCGTAAAATCGACATGAAAACAATACTTTCCTTCCTATACATTCATATAGGCAAGAGAAAGTAAAAAAGACTAAAATCAATCTAGCGTGAACAAAAAACTCTGTGAGTTTTATATTACAACTTTCTTTTCCCAATGCAAATATTGAACCATATAACTTAACACGCGCCGCTTATGTGTCTCGACCTCAGAGGGGTAGGTGGATCAGAATTCATAAATGGATCAGAACGATTTGCTACAAGGTGAAGTTCGGCCGCCAAAGGGGCTGGGTGGATAACAATAATTAGAAATTTCAAGATATTAAAGTTTAAAGAGTTAAACTTTTGAAGGTTTTACAATTTTAGGTTAATGTTTAAAGTTTGAAAATTTCAACTTTAGATGTTAGTGTTATCATAATATTTTGAAATTTCAAGATATGAAAGTTTAAAGATGAAGGTTAAAGTTTCAAAATTTAAAATTTGAAGGTTTTACAATTTTAGGTTAATGTTTAAAGTTTCAAAATTTCAACTTTAAATGTTGTGGTTTGAATGTATGTTACTTTGAGTTTTTCGTTTTCTCATGCGACCTAAAAATTTTCGGGTTACCAAATTTTTATGTAATTTTCTTCGCTAAATAACATGTCGTTAACAAAATATTTATATTCCGAAAATTTTAAAATTTTTGTTGGGGTAGTAATCACCATAGGACCCCGCCTAAAATTTAATAAATTCTTCGTGACTCTAGGGGTATGTGTAACGTTTTGTTAATAAACGTCTCCGAAAAACCGTTGTGAAGGTGTAAAGAAATAAAAACGTGAAAACGGCAAGCCCTAAAAGCAGGAATGCTAGTGTTTTGAGTTTTCTTAGCGAAGAGGTAGGTTAAGGAAAACTTTAGTTACATGGCCTTGAAGTACTTTGGGAGAGGCACAAAAAAGATTCTATACATTTTTCCTCTACGAAGCACCGTTCAGGAGGTAAAAAAATACAACCCCCTACCAACGGTAAGGAAGTGAAACCTGAAAGTTTTCGCGTTACCAAATTTTTATTTAACTTTTAACGTCAAAAACAAGCCGTTAAAATAAATTTTGTATTCTAAAAATTTAGAAATTTCATAATTTTTGGATAGGGGTAGCAACGCCCATTGGATCGCTTTTTAAAGTTTAAAAAATTACCTGTGATGCTATAAGTACCTGTGACGTTTTGCTAATAAAAATTTGCCTAAAAACCGTTTTAAAGGTGTAAAGATAGGAAAACTGAAAACGGTAAACCCCAAAAAACCGAAATTTGGTTTTTGTAGTTTACTCAGAGGACCGGTGGGTTAAGGGCAACTTTAGTTATATAATCTTGAAGTACTTTTTGTGGGGCACAAAACAGGTTCATGCATTTTGACCCTATTATTCACTGTTAAGGAGATAAGGAAATACAACCCCTACTGCAGGCTGGAGGGTGCTAATTTAAAATTTTCGGGTTATAAAATTTTTGTGTAATTTTTACGCCAAACAACATGCCGTCAAAAGACTTTTTGTATTCAAAAAAGATAAACATTTCATATCTTTTGGATGAAGGTAGCGACCCCCGTAGGACCCAGATTTAAAATTTGAAAAATTAACCGTGACGCTTCGGGTACGTGTAACTGTTTAAAAATAAAAATTTGACGAAATAACCCATTTTGAAGGTGTAAAGAAAGAACAATATGAAAACGGCAAACCCCAAAAAGCCGAAATTTTGTTTTTTGAGTTTTCTCACCAAACCGGCAAGTTAAGGGCAACAATAGCTATATGGTTTTAAAGTACTTTGCAAGGGGTACAAAAAATATTCTATACAATTTTTCTCTACGATGCACCGTTTAGGAGATAAAAAATACAACCCCTACCACAGGCTACAGGGTGCTGAGTGAGAATTTTCGGGTAATCAAATTTTTGTGTAATTTTTAACGCCAAACAACATGCTGGTAAGAGATTTTTTATGTTCTAAAAATTTACAATTTTTATTATTTTTAGATAAGGGTAGCAACTCCCGTAGGACTTTGATTTAAAATTTGAAAAATTTTCCATAATGCGGAGGGTACGTGTAATGTGGTCCTAGCAAAAGTTTGCCAAAGAAACCCGTTTTGATGGTGTTACAAAAAAAAACTTGAAAAATGCAACCCCAAAAAAGCCGAAATTTTGTTTTTTTAGTTTTTTTTTACCAAACTGGCAAGTTGAGGACAACGATAGCTATATGATTTTAAAGTACATTAAAAGGGGTACAAAAAATATTCTGTACAATTTATTTTTACAATGCACCGTTAATGAGATAAAAAAATACAAACCCTACTGCAAAAAAGAGGGTGCAACTTTAAAATTTTCGGTTTATCACATTGTTATGTAATTTTTAACGCCAAACGACATGCCGTTATCAAATTTTTTGTATTCTAAAAATTTTAAAATTACATAATTTTTAAATAAGGGTACCAAACCCCGTAGGACCCCAATCTAAAATTTGAAAAGTCACCCGTGATTCCGGGAGTTAGTGTAACGTGGTCCTAATAAAAATTTGTCGATGAAACCCGTCTTCGTGGTGTTACAAAGAAAAACCTAAAGACTGCAACCCCGAATTTTTGTTTTTTGAGTTTTTCCAGCGAACCGGCGGGTTAAAGGCAACTTTATATATATGGTCTTAACGTACTTCGGGAGGGGAACAAAAATGGTGGCGGTGGCCTTTGCGCTACAAAACTTTGTTAAAAAGTTTGAAATATTCGGACGCATCCCCTGAGCTTTCGGGAAGATGTACCTTAAATTTGGCATTTTCCCGGGGGTTTCAGCCGACGCCCGACAAAAATGGTCCTCAGAGATTTTGCTTCTCGAGACCTCCTAATAGGCGAGAATTTCAATCAGCGAGTCATCAGTGGCTGGGGCTTTATATATTATAGATTAGTAATAAAACATTAGAAATTAATAAAAAAAACTAACCTCAAAAAACATAATCTTATTTTAATTATGAGTGAATGACGCAAAATGAAAATCAACTTAAGTTTGGCTTAATAATATGGAAAATCATGCACTGGCACTAAACTAAGCTCCGCAGAAAAAAATTCTATGAATAAAAGTTATAGATCTTTAAATTTTCTATAAATTTTATTACACACACTTTTGTCATAAAATGTATACTAAGGCTGAACTCTTAAAAAATCCATTTTTTACAAATTTTTGTGATAAAAAAAACAGAAAATCACAAATTACCACTAAACTAAGAATTATACCTAAATATTAGTTAATATTTTATGCAGTTAAGAATGTGGATCTGTTTTGATTTTAAATAAAGCGAAATTTCAATATCTATTATTCATTTTTTTCCTGAGTAATTCACATGATCTTTTCAGAATTATATTTTCTACAAATTTATTTAAGAAAAAATACGCCTTTATTTACATTTATGTAAGTAATCTTACGTTAAACTCAAAAATGTGTTATTTCATTGCACCAATTCTTGTGTTTTATGCAAGATATCTCTGAAAGTATTGCATTTACAGCTCTGGAACCAATTTTATTCGATTTTTCAGACTAAAAAACATAAGAAACAATCGTATTTTTGTATCTTTGTAACTACCTTAAACATTTTTATACGGCCTTACTTCACAGAGGGTACAGAGTTCTAGGTGAAATTTTTCGCTAGCTGTAACTCGCTAAATAAGCAATTTCAGGCATATGTTTATATGAACTTTTTTTCTTATTTTTAGCTATAGAATGAGATCCCAAGAGATTGCCGTGTAGTTTTGAATCACCCTGTATAGGAACAGAACTTCTTGATCCTTTTAATTCCGCTAAGAGATCTTACTGTAAAAAAAACACATACAATTCTGTTTCATATTCCATTTTATTATTGAAATATTTACAAAAAAAAAAACAAACATTATCAGGGGATACCACATAACCACATCAGACGAACTTATGTGCAACAAAAAAAAAAAAATCAAAAAGGTCAAACACAATAATAGTTAAAAATGAGAACAAAACTGATGAAGCTACAAAAAAAAACACTATCAAACAAAAATCCAGATATGCTTTTGAAGCAGAACAATTAACAGAAAACTGATATAAAAATATAAAAAAAATTCAACTTTTTTCTTATAATTCCCCTAACAAAACCAGTTTGATAAACGTTATCATGGATTACCAATTCGAGTAAATAAAAAATATTAAAACCGGTTTAACATAGCATGAAGATACACTTTCAATTCAATATTATATAATCACAATAAACATTTAGGAACACGATTAAACATGTTATAATAATCACTAAGTTAAATTTCATAATATTATCACTTATATCATGAGAAACATAATTACAGCATCTTCATATGTAAGCTTCTCATGCTATAACAAACCGGTACTAATCTTTTTTAAAATACAATAATAATTTATGGCTAAAAAAAATTATTACTATCACAATAACAATATATATTATTTACGGAAGGAAGAAAGATGTTTATAAGACAAAAATGAATCCTTACAATGTTTCTTCTCGAACAAGCGATACAATAATCAGACGGAAATAAATTATATTGCAAAGTAATCTTGTCCGATTTATAAATGCTTACAAAAAAATTCAACCATAAATTGTACTATTTATATACCTATATTTATTTACATACATACATTCACGCACACACACACAAATTCAGACACACACGTTATAAAAACTTTCACACTAAAGAAAAATTACACCCAAACATAATTTCAAAAGACAATTTTTATAATTTTGATAATAAATAAATATTACTTGATCCATACATATTTATTTTTCTTTAATAAATCAAGAAAAATAAATATTCACAGTATGTTTTTGTTCTTTAAATACGTGTGCTTTTTTTATTATTATTATTTTGTCATTATTAATATTTCTTCGTAAATTTTTCCTTGGTTACGTTGCGCAACAATAATAACTGTGAGATACACTTTAAACTGCGTATTTGTTCTGCATTATTCGTATAAAAAAGGCTATAGTTCGGTTCTTCTTCATTTTCTGCTTCGCCGACGTCACTTTTAAAGTTCGTCGTGGTCATGATCCTGAAAAAGATAAAAAAATTGTAAATAAAAAAAATCGGTAATTAAACTTCTACTGTAGTACAATTTTCGCTTAACCCTTTGAAGACCACGGGCCGATTCGTCGGCCTTTGTGTTTTTTTTGCTTGAAGACCGCCAGGCCAATCAGTCAGCCTTAACCGTTTGTGCGAAAAAGACGGCAGGCCGATGCGTCAGCCCATCGTATTGTTTATATTGTTGCTGTGTTCAGAAAGTAAGTACCGTTTTTAAAAAAACAAGTAAAACAATTTTTTTTCAACACAATTTTATTTCTACATGAAAGCCCAAACCTTAAACTATTTTTCGACATAGTTTCCACCGATGTTCAAACACTTGTCGTAGCGAGTGATCAATTTGTCAATACCCTCTTCGTAGAAGGTTCCCGCCAACGAATGTAGCCACGACTCCACGGCAGTTTTCACTTCATCGTCAGTTTCAAAGCGTTGCCCACCTAGCTCGCGCTTCATGTGCAGGAACAAGTGGTAGTAAGACGGTGCCAAGTCCGGGCTGTAGGGCGGGTGATCAAACTGCTCCCAATAAAATTGTCGAACCAATGTTTGAGTATCACCAGCGGTATGGGGCCGAGCATTTTCATGGAGCAACACAATTCCGTTACTGAGCATTCCTCTCCGTTTGTTTTGAATTGCCCGCCTTAGTTTTCTTAAGGTTTCGCAATACATTGCCCGCATTAATGGTTTCACCTCTTGGGAGAAAATCAATCAGTAAAACACCTTTCCGATCCCAAAAGACAGTGCACATGATTTTTTGTGCAGACATTGTCGTCTTAAATTTTTGTTTCTTCGGAGATTGCGTGAGTCGCCACTCCATTGACTGCTGTTTAGATTCCGGTGTGACATGACGAACCCAAGTTTCATCACCTGTCACAATTTTGTTTAAAAAATCCTCACCATCATCACTGTATCGTGTGAGAAGTCAAAGCACTTCCGAGTCTCTTGATTTTGTGCACATCAGTGGCGGGTACCTTTTACGAAGAGGGTATAGACAAATTGAACACTCACTACAACAAATGTTTGAACATCGGTGGAAACTATGTCGAAAAAAATTGTTTTACATGTTTTTTTTAAAAACTGTACTTACTTTCTGAACACGCCTCGTATAACAACATGAAACGTGTCCTAAATGCGTGTTGGTTATTATTTCAGTAAATATAATATTATTATGTATATTTAATTTCATATTACATTGTTTGTTCTGCTATATTATGTCTGCATATTCAAAAATAATTTCTTATTCAATCAGCTGTTTGCTGAGAGCAGAACTGAATAATGTATTGCGTGCAATTGTGTTGTTGTCTTGTGTTTAGTTTGAAGTTATCGTTCGTCAATCGTGCGCGATTTGTTTGTAAAGAATTTAGTGCAGTTAGATGTTAATTTCAGTGTTTATTATTAGTTTTTTAATTAGTGTAATTTATTTTTATAATTTGTATTCAGAAAACTAGTGAATCATCAAAGGATTGATATTTGTGAGTAAATTAATTTTTCTAAGCATGTTGGACGTGATTTTGAATTTTGTCATGTAAAAACGTTTTTGCGTGTAACTTTTTAATTTAACTTCAACAAAATTTATAAGCACGTACAGAACAAAATTCTCTACAAAATTAATAAGTTTCCCTTGATAAAATTGTTAATAGTTTTCATTAAAAATAATCAAAAACTTTCATTTTTTTTATAAAAAAAGGCTACTGACAAAAAAAACGTAAATTTTTTTTGAACATCTAGCATAATGGACTAAAACTGCAAGTATTTCTTGACATTTTCGTAAAAAATCACAATAATACCTTTCATATAACCAAGTTATGAATATTTTACTAATGCTTGCAAAATGACCTTTTTGAGTGTGGTCTTTTTCACACTTCTAATTGATAATGGGCTATAAAATTTTTGAACTGACCCAAAAAAAATTGTTACGAAAGTTGGTTCTCAAAGGGTTAATTTAAACTTTTGCTTCCAAATATCGTTTTAACACTTTGTGTGCTAAGCACGTAATTTTACGGAATTCGTATTTACGCGGTTATACTATGTATTTAATACTGTAATAATACTATGTATTTTGACAAATAATAATGCCAAAGTACTCATTGGAGGAAAAACGAGCAGAGCATTCCAAATTGACCAAGGAGTAAGGCAAGGCGACGCACTATCAGCACTACTTTTCAATCTAGCTCTGCAGAAAGTAGTTCAAAAGCTAAATCTCACAGGGAATATCATCTTCAAATCCAGTCAAGGACTAGCCTATGCGGATGACATAGTATTTATTGGTGGCTCGTAGTGCAGCAGCTCTAAAAGAAATGTTTCTCACACTTGAAAAGGAAGGGCTAGGGATAGGACTTGGAATCAACAACAACAAAACCAAGTACATGAAAGTGACTCCATCTCTGGCGAGGAGAACGGCTGAAGATTTTGAAGCAGGCAGATATAAATTTGAAAGTGTAGAAAAGTTTATTTACCTTGGTACTGAGCTCAATGTGAATAACAACCTCAGTAATGAAATAAGGAAGAGAATTGATCAGGGTAACAGAGCCTACTATGCAAACAGAAATTTAATAAAATCTAGGCTTATATCAAGATGTACAAAGAAGAAAATATATCAAACATTAATAAGACCGGTAGTATGGTTGTGAAGCATGGGTTCTTGGCTCTCGGAACGTTAACGCATTGAAGATTTTTGAAAGAAAGATTTTGAGAAGAATTCATGGTCCAATATATGACGAGGGCGAATGGAGAATAAGAACCAATGCAGAACTCAACACCATTTTACAAGGAAAAGATATAGTACGGTATATAAAGTCTAGACGAATCAGCTGGCTGGGACATGTGCACAGGATGGAACAGGACAGGATGCAGAGACAGATGCTTGTTGGGAGAATGGAGGGAACGAGGAGGAGGGTTCGCCCTAGAACACGCTGGCTGCAGGATGTGGAAAAGGATCTGACGAGCTTGGGGGTGAGGAACTGGAGGAGACGGGCGAGTCAGAGGGATGAATGGAGGCGCATTGTTGAGGAGGCCAAGGTCCACGTAGGGCTGTAGTGCTTCGTAAGTAAGTAAGTACTATGTAATAACACGTTCTTATATGGAATTCGATCATTTATTCTGAATTTACGTACATTTTAGTACAAAAGTACACTGTTAAAGCGCTAATACGTTAGTGTTTTATTTACTTATAACGAAAAGTTAACAGCGAGGTTATACATGAGTTTAGTTTTCACAAAAGAAATTTTAGTGCTTAGTTTGTTTTTTCTAAATTTAATAACACAGTTTTGTTTATAAAGTATTATAAAAGTGTATAATAGTTCAAATGCAGCGGAAAAATTTTTGGTTTTTCTACAAAATGACCTATGAAAAAATGACAAGATTTATTATTTTATTAAAACAAATAATTTATTTGATAAATACATTCTGTAGAACTGGGAGTGTACTTGATGAGAAACCACCTCGCCAGCCAACAAAGTTAACCGCGGAAGTTCTCAGATTTGAAAAATCGTTTAAAATCGCTTAGAAGATTATCATCGCAAGCTGGGATAACATTAACTACTGTTTTCAGAGCTACGAAAAAGTTACATTTGCATCCTTATCGCGTTGGCATTGCATTTGTAAGATTTGCTCGCTATGTAAGTCTCTACAATAAACACGCGTTCTTCCTTGGAAAAAACCATTGCTGACACAATATAATGAAACGACTGCTGTCACCACACTAATGCTTGACTGGAACATTTTAACTGTCTTAGGTAGTTGGCCTTGAGTACACTGTTGCCAACATACCGATTGGGGGACAGAAAATTTACAGATTTATTAATTCTATCTTCTTATAATCAGGGTTGCGTCCTTAATAAAACACCTGTTAGATACAATTAAAAAACAGAATAAAAGTTTACTGAACATAATTTTGACGTTGTTAGCAAAAGTTGAGGGGCTTGAGCATCATAAGTTACAAATCACAATACGAGACAAATTATGGAGTAATCAATACAAGGTTCGGCTAAAAAATAACCAAATTAATGCTATAAAATTATTTTTTTATTTCTTTACAACTTTGACATTATCCCCTTTAATTTACTCCCCTCCCCTATCCCTACACCGTTCCATACGGATTTTCCACTGATTGAAGCAGTGTTGAAAGTAATTTTCCATAAGCATGTTCACTGTCTCCATCCCTTTCTGTTTCACCGCATCAACAGATTCAAAACTGGTTCCTTTAAGCACAGCTTTCAAGGTTCAAAGAACAAAAAAACATCAAACGGAACAAGGTCTGGTGAATAGGGTGGATGCTCTGACAAGAGGGATCCCGTGCTTGGCAAAATACTTCTCGACATCCAGTGTAGCGCGGGAGAGGCATTATCATCGGCACATTTTAGCAAACGTTTTGCATGGTCAAATGCTCTTGCAAAATCTGCCAAACCGATTCTTTATCGATTCCTACTACTCCGCAACTGCGTGAATACTTCATCGACAGTCTTTTCTGATCAAAGTGCCGATTGTTTTATATGTTGTCATCCTGTATGTGGGTCATTATTAATCTCTTTTCGCCCCTCCTTAAACCGTTTTAACTACTAAAAAAAAAACCTGACAAAAAATTCAGGCTTCTGTAGCGGTCTTCCCAAGTTTCACCAAGAATTTTAAATTGACACGTTATTGTTCTTTCAAAACACTCGGCATTTTTCAGACGTACAACAAATACACAATCAGACAAGCACGGCTGCCAACGTCCAACTGAGCAAAACTTAGATGATTATGCAGCTGGAATGGAGACGGGGATGTCATGTGACTCGGCAATGTTACCCTCAGAGTGCGCGCTCGCTTTAATTGTCCGTAATACATTCAGTCCAGTTATTTTTCAGTCGGACCTCGTAACAATAACTATACTTTGTTTCATTTATTATTAATAATAGTGTTAATAATAAACTTACACAACTATAATAATAAACTACGTTAATAATAAACTTACGTACAGTAATCCCTCGTTATCCGCGGGGGTTACATTCCGGAGGGTTACCGCGGTTAGTAAAACCGCGGATAATAATAATACCTTACATGAACGAAAAGATGGGGGTTAGGTTCTACAGGTAAAGTCCTGTAGTCGTTTTAAGTGTTTTAATAGTTTTAGGAACATTTTACCATTATTATAGTCTATGAAGATATAATAAATACAGTACTGTACGCATAAAAAAATTTAAGTTGCTTTAAAATAGTTAGTTATGGCTCTTTGCTACTTCTTCTTTTCAAACTCCTTATGGACTTCTTCGTATGGTATCATCAGTTCCTGAGCCCTCTTCAATTGAAGGGCCCTTTCCATGACTGGATTCGTCTCCAACAAGTGGTCAGCGAACTGCATTGCCATGCTGAGGATCTCGTTGATGGTTTATGAAGAAATGCTTGGCTTCGTTTCAGGATCGTCAAACAAACAAAGAACTGTTCGTACGTACGAAGAAATTACAGTATGGTGCCTGGGCGTACGTATGGTAGTGAGGGTGGGGTGTTACTGGCGGGGCCTGGTACCCGGTAACTGGCTCACTACGTACATTAAGCGGAAATCTAGCTTGGCTCATGGCGGCCGTCACCATACTAGTATGTGACTCAAAATGATACGGATGCCAAAACATTTATTCAAACACAATGTTTGTAGAATTGTATGACATCCCAACCAAGTACGGTGTACACAAGGTGAGAAAACGTACGTATTTTAAAGTTTTAGGCCCACGGACAAAGTCCGCGGATACCAAGGGATTACTGTAATAATATTATTATTATTTTATTTTAACTTTAAAGTATCCCTAAAAATATTACTGGTTTTGATCTGTTCATCCAGATCGTTTAGTAATTTCTGGGTGAACTCGCTTGTAGTCAAATTACTTGGTAGTTTACTTATTAAGTGGTTACATATATAAAAAAAAAACTGCCTCCTACAAACATTAAGTTTTTAGTATTAGTAATTGTAGCTTCATAATTGTAATTGTCGTATTATAACTATAATAGTAGTACTAAAGTAATTGTAGCTTCAGCAATAGTTAAATGTCAGACAAACATTCTTGCGGCGAGAGATACACAAAACAAACTTTAAATTACTCACACTGCTTAACATTTGTGTATTAATTTCAACCAACATTTCTTCGTTCTATTGAATCTACACTCGCACTTTAGCCTCAACCGGAATTCCTAGCTTAATGGGGATCTCGCAATCAACGGCTAAAAACGAGTGATCGCGCGGGTACAAACAAAATAAAAACTACTCACTTCTTCTCCAGTCTCTGGTTTCTCTCCTGCTTCTTCTTCTTCATCGTCATCCTCATCTTCATCCTCGTCTTCTTCCTCGCTCTTTTTACTCTCGGATTCTCTCTTCTTCCTTTCCTCTTCATCTTGAGCGTCCTTCATTTTCTTTTCACCTTCCTGAAATAAATAAAAATGAATTTAATTATTGCAAAACACAAAAAAGTAATAAGATGTGCGATTGATTCAAAGGTAGAGCTGACGCCAAATAAGCTTGCCAATGTAGCTCCGCAAACAGTTCGAATTCAGTCGGTAGATTTCGTGTCTTAATACCGAACTACCGAATCACATGTTCTAAACGATGTAAATTATCATCTATTAGCGACGTTAAAAACATTCAATGACTGTTGGATGTAGTATAGTACAGTTACTCGAGTCATGAGTTTGCCTTTGTTTGCAACGATGGGTAAAGGGGGAAAAGCATCAATGTGCATGCGCGACTGCTTTAATTTCAGTACGACAAACACAACAACTTACACTATACCCACAGTATATACAGTAGATCACGAAACCTTTTGCACGTTAACTGTACAAATTTACAGTTGGTTACTGTAAACATTAATTTTGTTACTGTAAACCTTAATTTCTCCAAAACGTGGGATGACTATTCACACTGCTGAACAAAATCTAATATGCAGTGTAATAAAATACTGCGAAGTTAAAGCTAAACAAAAATGCCTTTCTTCGTCTCTTAACAAAAGCAATAAGCGAGTGGCTAACTACTGTCATGTTTCTCTTTCCAAAATTCGAAAAATAAAGACGTGAAGATGCTATTCTTCAACAGTTTTGTTGACTCTGGTAAACAAAGGAAATGGTTACGTAGATACTTAAGAAACTGATAGTAAAGATGCCGGTGACAGCGATAGTAAAGAAGGCGAGATTCATTAGTAGAAAATTTTGTTCCAATGGAATAAGTTAGCTGGTAATTACAGTAAATCAAACATTTCTAGTCATGTAATTAAATAATAGGCAATATTACAGGTCACATTTATTGCTGATAAGGTTAATGAAGAAAACATTTTCTCGAAATAAAACCACAGCTTACAAAATATACGTAGAAACTGCACGGTAGTGAAATGTACGAATAGTGTCTCTCTGTTGAGGTTGGCAGTACTGTCATATTTACACTTCCCTTCCTCACAACCCAACCATAAGCAAAAGGCAATCTTGTGACTTCAGTATCTATACTTGCCTTTCCCGACATGGTACGCACATGTGGTTTTTTTTACTTTCTCTTGCCTATATGAATATATAGGAAGGAAAGTATTGTTTTCATGTCGATTTTTTGAAATCGAGTTTTCACCGGATCTATACGTTTTCAGACCCCCTGAACCCACACAAGCATGTTTTTAGCGATTGGTCTGTGTGTATACAAAATATCTCAAGAACGGAACATCGTACAAACTTGAAACATGAAACTTAAGTTACATACCACTACCAGACCCGACATGAACATTTTCATCAAAATCGGTCAACCGGAAGTAGTAGTTTATTCGTATAATTTTTCACTTTTTTGCGATTTTCTTAAAAACTGGTCCTACAATTTTTTAAAAAATCGCCTGGTTTATTCAGTTTTTTATTCGCTACAAGATAGGGGTAGGCGCCATTTTTGCTGAAATTCTTGGTGAGGCTGTTTTCACGTAAAAACGTTTTTTTAAGATTACCGCGTTAATATGCATTTTAGCGCAAAAATTTATAAAAAAAAGTTGTAGAGAATTTAAAATTCTACAACTTTTATTTCAAACATTTTTTTGTATAACGCTTAGTTTAGCGATAATTTGCGATTTTCTGATTTTTTCTCACGAAAACATGTGAAAAATCAATTTTTTAAAGATTTCGGCCTTAGAATGCATTTTACGACAAAAGTGTATATAATAAAATTTATAGGAAATTAAAAGACCTACAACTTTTATTTAAAGCATTTTTCTCCACAGAGCCTAGTTGAGCGTGAAAGATTGATTTTCCGTATTTTTAGGCCAAGCTGAGGTTGATTTTCATTTTGCTCATGATTAAAATAAGGTTATGTTTTTGAGGTTAGTTTTTGTTTATTTCTAATGTTTTATTACTAATATTAGGTTTATTGTTAATTATTTGCATTGGCAAGAGAAAGTTGTGTGAGTGTTTCACACCAGATTTTTATTTTAAATAATGCTTTTACTACATATGAAGGGTCCAGGGGAAAAAACGTCAAAGTCACATAAAGTAACTTTTGAGAAAAACTGAATTTAAAAAGTTTAAGTAGTTGTGTATTCAACAATTATTTATAATTTTTCTCATAAAAATATTAAAAAAATAACTGAATATGTTTTAAACAAGATGTATATCTTCAAAACTTTAATATATGTTTTTCTTTTTTTTGTAATTATAAAATCTGGTTAAAAACTACCATCTTCCACTGGGAGTAACGATCATAGTCCATGTAAAGTCCACAACAGACAGCGAATAAACACACAAATTATTCTTTTAAATTCAATTTTTATTAATTTTAAATCAGTTAATAACTACAAAAATGATAAATTATTAACATACAAAATAATATAGATAAAAAATGAAGCTGCTGAAAAAAATAAATTCGTACTAAAAAAAAATTATACAAAAATATTAAATTATTCTTATTCGCAAATGGTTAATTAAGATAATTATTTTAAACAACAGTACAATAATGACTTTTTCACTAAACAGATGTTTTTGATGACAATATTTAAAAAAAATAAAAATCTGGTGTGAAACACTCATACAACTTTCTCTTGCCAGTGCAAATAATTTAAACAATATAACCTAACATTAGTAATAAAACATTAGAAATAAACAAAAAACATAACCTAATTTTAATCATGAGTGAAAGACGCAAAATGAAAATCAACCTCAGTTTGGCTTAAAAATATGGAAAATCATTCTTTCACACTAAACTAGGCTCTGTAGAGAAAAATGCTTTAAATAAAAGTTGTAGATCTTTTTATTTACTATAAAATTTATTATATACACTTTTGTCCTAAAATGCATTCTAAGGCCGAAATCTTAAAAAAATTGATTTTTCACACGTTTTCGTGAGAAAAAAACAGAAAATCGCTAATTACTGCTAAACTAAGCATTATACAAAAAAATGTTTGAAATAAGAGTTGTAGGTTTTTAAATTCTCTACAAATTTTATTATATAAGTTTTTGCGCTAAAATTTATAATGAAGCTGTAAAGTTAAAAAAACTATTTCTTTATGTGAAAACAGCCTCACCCAGAATTTCAGCAAACATGACGCCTACCCTATCTTGTAGAGAATAAAAAACTGAATAAACCAGGCAATTTTTAAAAAAATCGTAGGACCAGTTTTTGAGAAAATCGCAAAAAAGTGAAAAATTACACGAATAAACTACCACTTCTGGTTTTTATGAAAATATTCTTGTCGGGTCCGGTAATGGTATGTAACTAAAGTTTCAAGTTTCAAGTTCGTACGATGTTCCATTCTTGAGATATTCTGTTCACACACACACACATACACACGCACACGCACACACACACACACACACACACACACAGACCAATCGCTAAAAACATGTTTGTGTGGGTTCAGGGGGTCTGAAAACATATAGATCTGGTGAAAACTCGATTTCTTAAAATCGACATGAAAACAATACTTTCCTTCCTATATATTCATATAGACAAGAGAAAGTAAAAAACTGATACTATTCATCATGCAATGATGGCAGTGGTGGGGATTAAAATGGGACTCTGATTGTTATTCCACTGCAGCTCGCGGACTCTGATCACTCTTTCCCTTTGCCGTATATTTTAAAACTGCAATAAAAAGGAAACGGATCGTTTTTACCCTGTTTTGGACCGGCCACATCAAAGGCAACAACTTTAAGTACCGTATTCAGACGAACTATTGTCCCCTAGCCGTGGAAGTGAGAGAATGCTTAACGCTCTCACTCGCACAACCCATACGTGCCGTTCCAATAACATTGTCGTATAATTTTACTCATTGTTGTGAGCAAGCGTTTATGCACCCAGTAAACTAACAAGCAACACAATGACTGTAGTATGTTTTCAGATTTGGGTTATAACGGTAAATACCTTTGGGCGCATGCGTAGTTACGCCACATATCTCCCTCTCACTCGCTCGGCTATGGGAAATTAATTCATCTGATAGCTGTACATGATGCCATAAAAACCCAATTTTAAAATTTTTTGGACTGATCGTTTTTCTCCTGGGCCCTTCATATGTATATCACTGGTTTTGTTTATCCGCTCTTCTTCTGTAAACATCACAGTAAATTATGGCCAATCGTTGCTAATATTGCACATTGAACACATTCACTGGGTCTTTTATTGGTTTATTTCAAAAATCCGCACGGGGTCCGGTCCCAATAAATCCAGATTATTGATGTTCTACCGTACACTGAAATAAATTATTAATATTATCGGTTGCAGGTAAAAAACAATTCTACTTACAATCATTGGTTTCCATTTTTCTTCAGCGACCTTCTTAGCGTAATCTGGATCATCAGTGATAAGCACATCGCCGAATATCGTACCGGATTTCACTTGCCATAAATCAAAACCGATTGCGCCGACATCTTCTCTCAAGTATAAGTTTGAATCGGCTGAATAATCTGGGTTGTCGATTTCAGGATGGATCCAAGGTCCCTGTGTGTGCGACAATTAATTAATCCATTAGAAACCAATACATAAATATTAAAATTCTCATGAAAATATCTGGTATACTCTTTCATATTTTAACACATTCGAGAGCTTATTACATTGTTTTTAATAGAATAGTACGGATTGGTTTCATCTGTAGGTTATTTTTATAATTTTTGGGTTCCCAAAAATTCGTCACAGTAAATATTTAATGAAATAGTTTCTATGATTAAAATCAAGAAGTTGTGTATTGGCGATATCGTCCCTCCAATGGTGAACTCGCGAATGTGCAAATTTAGCGAATAAGAGTTAGTTAGCGCATGCTGATGTATACAACCCAACGCAAGCTGTAGTAAACTCGCGAACATATACCTTGTTCGGTTAGGGAGATACAGCCTTCATAACGTTACGAGAACACACAAAGTGTGTTAACCCCTTAACGGTTCCTTTTCTTAACCTTATCTATAGTTCATATCCTGCTCAATTTTTTTTTCCATAATTTTGAATAAAATTATTGAGTCTTGAATGTCAACTTGTAAACCAGGGTTTCCCGTAAATTCTTTCGACTCACAAAAAGTGTTTGTTTCATGGTAATTTACCCATTCCAATCCTAACACATCATTTCTCGGTCTATCAAAAGCAGTGACCAGAGCTGTTGTTGTAGCGTCTGGTTCATCAAAATCTACAAGATTTCTATCGAATATATCATCTAATATGTCACTACAAGAATCACTGTCACTATCTTGTAAATCGTAAAGAAGACGAAGGATCTCACTATCTTTCACTGCATTTGAATTGCCAGAGGTACCGGCCATCACTTACGAATAAATAATAAACAATCCTACTACAATAAACGGAATTGAAATACCGGACTAAATACTATGTATGAAATGAAACCTACTACTAAAAAACTATAAACAATATCGAATAGCTTACAATTTCTTTTCGTAAACTCTTATAACAAACTTATAACTTTACAACAAAACGCACCGAACTAACCAAAACATAACCTTTTACGCAACATTGGGGAGTACGACGTAAACAAATAACATAAAAGTCATCTAACCTATAGAAAGGAACCTTTACTAGAGCTAATATTAAAGTTACAGATATAAGATAAACTACTTTTAATGTTACGGCGAGATATTTCGACAGAAAACAGAATAAATCGAGACAAATTCAGTTGCGAGTTATCTCGTCGGGGCACTTTTCTACAACATTTACGTTGCGAGATATCTCGTCATAAACCATTAAGGGGTTAAAGAAGAAAGTATTGAATTTGTTTTTTGCTCTCCTGTAAAACTGAGAATTTGCATGTTCATGAGTTAACCATTGGATGGACGATATAGTGTCCATATCTTACGTATTAATATTTGGAATACGAGCACATATCCCGACTGAAGACGTCGCTCCAGTGTGAAATGGCCTATAGACTGGAACAGATTTCATATAGTTTTGGAAACTACACCTAGAGGGGGAGAGAGAGAGAGAATGCAAAGGGAACAGATAGGTCACTAAACCCTTTTAGTGCCGGGGGCCGATCGAATCTGCCACGGATGAATATGCGAGAAGTGCCATGGCCGATCGGACGTACGAGGGTTATTCGGAAAGTAAGGTCCGAATCTCCGTAACTAAACAAATGTGACGCAAACAACGTATTGCGTATGCGCGTCGACTCCCGGCATGCCTTGCGTGTAAAACGACTATTTGCATTCGTATTGTTACAATGTGCTATTTACAGTATTATTAGTTCAAAATGTTTCAAACAATTCATCAGCTCGCCGACTCTGAAATTTGTACCGATGTACAGTTTTTGACAGCTAGGATCATTTCAGCGGCAGAAATTTATCGCCAGATAACTGAAGTGTACGGACTCAATGCGATGAGTGACAGAAGAGTGCATAAGTTACTGAGAAATTTTAAGAATGGACGGGTCAATGTCCATGATGAACCGCGATCAGGCCGACCATCAGTGGTGACAGAAGATTTGGTTAATGCCGTGGAAGAAAAGATTCGTGAAGACCGGCGATTCACTGTTTCAAGTTTATCATTGGAGTTTCTGAATGCGAGCAGAACAACTTTGTACAAAAATGTGTCTGAAAATTTGCAATTTCACAAATTGTGATCGCATCATTTGGATGGGAACAGGTTGACCACCCGCCATATAGTCCAGACTTGGTACCAAGTGATTTTCACTTGTTCCGCTACCTAAAGGAGTTTTTCGGTGGCAAGCGGTTCGGCACAGATGACGACGTGAAAGAAGCTGTTCAAGACTGGTTATCCTCACCGGCGGCGAACTTCTATTATACAGGCATACAAAAGCTTGTTCAACGTTATGATAAATGTTTAAATAAAAATGGAAACTATGTGTGTTCAGTATTGCAATAAGTTCAAATACCCCGCGCCGTCGATCATTCTAGAATAGGATCTTCCCGCTCGTTTAAATCCCTAATATTGATTCTGCATTGATTACCTCACTAATTAGTTCTACGCATGTGTGATCCTCGCTCACGTGGCTCGCTCTCCGCCAATAGCAAAATTCAACTAATTTCTGGCTCTCACTTCGCCATTGTTCCTTCCTTCCTGATTCTCTCACTGAAAGTCAACCTTCCGAACGGGTTGGTCGTGTAGCGCACCACGGTCTCAACGGACGCTATCAGCCCGCTTGTGCTGGCGTCATTTTCATGTAACGCATTGGACATTCCAATACCATATTGCCGTTAATACTTTAATTACGGCCCCAGATAACGAGCTATGCAGTGTAAAACACGCGTGCAATTAGTCAACGAACTATTCATGTTGAATTTCATTCAACTGATTACCGGACCTTGTGAAATTTGTGTTACTCCGTGTTGTGAACCTGTAAACCGTTATCCTAACTGCAATTACTCAAGTGTTAGCAGTGCTTTATTTCTATTGTTAACGTGCCTTTTGTGACTTGTTTATTGTGTGAAATCTGTACAGATCTTATCAAACGTTTTAGTGTCTTCGTACAACGTCGTTACCGAGCCGAAGCATCCTGGGAAACCTACGCACTCAAAATCGAGTAAGTACTGCTAAAATTATCACTAATTGCAGTTTTATCCCATGTGTATGTTCCTATCCAATATCCAAAATTACCTATTCACTAACAAGCCAAGCATTACGCCTAATGTGCGCGTCGAAGCCACATCGCGTCTTTTGTTTCCTGGTTGTATTAGATCCAACCGCCTTAACGAAATTAAGCAGAATGTAGGAATCATACAAACATTTGATTACCGCATTGCACAATGTGGAAAAATAAAGAAAGAAGTAACATACAATAAAAAAGGTTTTTTGAAAAAATCTTATATTGTTTATTTTTTTTTAGAAATCGGACCTTACTTTCCGAATAACCCTCGTATATCAGATGTAGCAGAATAGTGACTGCTACTAACCCTAAGTAATCCAAATTTTTTGTAATCCAAACAGCTGTGGATTTTATTAGTTCGGATTATCCAGGGCCTCCTGTAATGTGTAACTACTGGAGTACAACATTGCCACAATAGTTGCTAGTTAACACTTCATAAACCTTTGATAGGTATGCTTACTACTATCAATAAGGTCGAGTTTATTTAAGAAAAAGCTTTGCACAGTTGAACCTTATTGGCATTTTATGAAGTTATAGATAATAATAACTTCATGAAAATTAATAAGAACAAAACGAAAGTGTTGTGCAGCAGCAAGAGTGGTTTAGAAGAGATGGGATATTTAAAAGTACGCAACGAAAACGTACAGGAAGTTGGGGAATTGTGCTATCTAGGGAGTAAAATAACAAAGGATGGTAGAAGCACAAGTGATATCAAGAGTAGAATTGCTCAAGCTAGAAAAGCCTTTGAAATGAAAAACAGCTCACTGACTACAAACATTGATTTACAGATTAAGAAAAATTTCTTAAAACATTATGTTTGGAGTGTAGCATTATACGGAAGTGAAACGTGGGTGATAGGGGCTGTAGAAAAGAAGAGGATAGAGGCTTTTGAAATGTGGTGTTATAGGAAAATGTTACAGATTAGGTGGGTGGACAAAATAAGTAATTTAGAGGTTCATAGGCGAGTGGATGAAAAAAGAAGTATATGGAAGCATCTAACCAGAAGAAGGGACAGGCTAGTGGGGCATATCTTAAGACATCCAGGTATTGGGCTATCAATAATGGAGGGTAATATTGAGGGAGTGAATTGTAGGGGGAGGCAAAGGTTAGAATATTTAAAGCAAATTATAAAAGGTGTTTTTTACTTTCTCTTGCCTGTATGAATATATAGGAAGGAAAGTATTGTTTTCATGGCGATTTTTCGAAATCGAGTTTTCACCGAATATTACACATTTTCATTACATATTACACATTGTCTGAAAATGTATAGATCCGGTGAAAACTCGATTTCTTAAAAATCGACATGAAAACAATACATTTTTTTTTTACGGATTAATTTTACAGCAAACGCCGTTTCTCCGTTCCCAACTTCCATTTTCCTCTATCGAAGCAAACGTCCTCCTCATGGTTTCTAGCATCCATTGCCTCCCCTACATCGTCCTTCCAACCCCTTCGTGGTCACCCTCTCCTCCTCCTTTCTGGTGGGATCCATTCTAATATTTTTCGGGGCCATCTATCTGCTCCCATCCTCTTCACATGGCCGAACCATATCAACTGTCTTCTTTCTGTCTCTTCATAAATTGTTCTTGATAAAACAATACTTTCCTTCCTATATATTCATATGTTGTTGTTTAGGTCATCAGCCGAAAGGCTGGTTTGAACCTGTAGAGGTTTTACTAAGTAAAACGAGGAGTGAGGTGGTTTACCATTGCCTTCCTCACTGAGTGGAAAAGTACGCTTATCAGCATGCCGGGCCCTCTGAAAAGCACATATTTTCCACTCTGTAAATGACACCTTCACTTCATTCACCACAGGGTCTGGCTGTATAATGAAATTCATTACTTTCAGAGGAGATAACTCTGATTAGTGTATTTTACACCTCTACCTCTTCTGTTCTTAAATGATTCAGTAATTTAATTGGCTGACCATGTGATAAGAAACAGAACTATTTATTTTAGCCCTGCACTGAACAGATTGAGTGTAAATAATTTGACACTCCACCTGTCAGTTATGGGCAGATATATTCATATAGGCAAGAGAAAGTAAAAAAAAAGATAATAATACTGGTAAGTAGGCTACCCACACATTGCAACTAGCGCGCAACGATCATTTGCTTCGTGAGTTGCACGAATGTGGTAAGGAAGGATTCATATCAGCGTACGCTACCGTGTTGTTTTGTTGTTACTTTTGTTCGGTGCTTAGAAAATTCAACTTTTTTACGGGGAAAGCAAGCATTCGTACTGATATAAAGTTAAGATAAGTTATTCTACACTTTTTTTTGTCATATTGTACTATACAAGTTGTTATAATACGCATTCTTACCACTAAACATTATGTGATCCCATTTCAATACATTCCTTGGTAAATATACCTACCAGGGCTTAACAAAAAAAAAAGAAATGTCTTACTGTTCTGGTAATATGAATACATTATTCAAGACCCAGTAAAACAAAATTTAATATTTTACAACATAAATATTTTTCCCCGTAGTACTGTCCTAAACAGGGTGATTCAAAACTATAACGCAATCTCTTGGAATCTCATTCTATAGCTAAAAATAAGAAAAACAGTTCATATAAACATATGCCTGAAAACGCTTAGTTAGCGAATTACAGCTAGCGAAAAATTTCACCAAGAACTCTGTACCCTCGGTGAAGTAAGCCCGTATAAAAATGTTGAGGGTAGTTACAAAGATACAAATGCGATTGTTTCTTATGTTTTTTAATCTGAAAAATTGAATAAAATTGGTTCCAGAGCTGAAAATGCAATACTTTCAGAGATATCTTACATAAAACACAAGAATCGGTGCAAAGAAATCACACATTTTTGTGTTTAACGTAAGATTACTTCCATATGTGGTAAATAAAGGTGTATTTTTTCTGAAATAAATTTGTAGAAAATTTAATTCTGAACAGATTCATGTGAATTACTCAGGAAAAAAATGAATAACAGATATTGAAATTTCGCTTTATTTAAAATCATAACAGACGCACATAAAACGCACATTCTTAACTACATAAAATATTAGGTTGGGAGTAACAACTGATCATTATCAGCTGTTACTCCCAACCTACATATTATAGTTAATATTTTATGCTGTTAAGAATGTGCGTCTGTTTTGATTTTAAATAAAGCAAAATTTCAATATCTGTTTTTCATTTTTTTCCTGAGTAATTCACATGAATCTTTTCAGAATTAAATTTTCTACAAATTTATTTAAGAAAAAATACACCTTTATTTACCACATATGGAAGTAATCTTACGTTAAACACAAAATTTGTTATTTCTCTGCACCAATTCTTGTGTTTTATGTAAGATATCTCTGAAAGTATTGCATTTACAGCTCTGGAGCCAATTTTATTCAATTTTTCAGATTAAAAAACATAAGAAACAATAGTATTAGTACCTTTGTAACTACGTTTAACATTTTTATATGGCCTTACTTCACCGAGGGTACAGAGTTCTAGGTGAAATTTTTTGCTAGCTGTAATTCGCTAACTAAGCGTTTTCAGGCGGCATATGTTTATATGAACTTTTTTACTTATTTTTAGCTATAGAATGGGATCCCAAAAGATTGCCGTATAGTTTTGAATCACCCTGTATAAAAAGGGTTAACACAATGGGTACGATGTAGATTGTCCCGACAGACTAGAAAATTTTACTGACATTTTTAAAAACAAAACGATTACACCGCTAAAGTATAATTTACCTTATATTTAGGATTGTCGATTTGTTTTGGTTTCCATTCGCCTTTGTATTCTGGGTTGTTAACCATCGGTGCTTCCCATTCTCCGTCCATTTCATCATCCCAATCTTCTGGCCTGAAAAACAAAAATACAGACATAACCATAAAACATTTAAAACTTTTACAGCTGAATTGGAAACTACGTTTAAACCTCCTTTGTGCCGAGTTAGGAAATTAACAACCTCGTTCTCACTAAGTCCGGTAAATATATTAAAGGCTTCACTTAAAAATACATGGGTCATTCGGAAAGTAAAGAATGTTTTGACGAGCTGCATAGTTCCTTGACCACCGAGTCAATAGCTATGTCCACACTCGTGCGATGTAGCATGCTACATCGTATGCGCTTAGAGGCATGCCATTTTACCTGTCTCCACTCGTTTCAAGAGCTTTATCTCAAAAAAAAAAAAAAAAAAACAAATATTTTTCAACACTACACTAAATTAACACTTTGTGTGCTAAGCATGAAATTTTACGGAACAATGATACATTTACAACATGCGAGGAAAGTTTTTGTAAACTTTTCCATGGAGAATTGAGCAATCTTGTTTTCACATTCTCTTAACGTCATCTGTCAAGAGAGTTGGTCAACCACTACGTTTTCTGCTGCAAACAATACCTGCCTCTAAAAATCAATTAGTTAGCCTAGAAATTGACTAGAATAGAGTGGAGGAACACCAAAAAATTTAATTTGAAATGATTCTTTTACACTCGCATACGATTTTGTAGCAAAATATTGTTCAAGAATGAAAACCTGTTGTTCTAGGGTAAAAGACATTCTGTTCGTAACACAACTGGAAACAGCACAAAATTTTACGCAACTCAAGGAGAATCAACTCAAACTGTCGTATCTATACCGGTTGAGTAGGGCTACCAACTTTGCGTCACAAAACAAAATATCCCTTTCTTAGAGAAAAATTACCAGACATTAACAATTGGGTAACAGGACTAAAAAATCACCCGGTATTATTTTATTAAAACAATTTAACAATTTATAATACACCATTGAAAACTAGAAGATTTGATGTTTCCAGCCATGTTAGTACCATCTCAATACTCCTTATAATGTTATTTTTACAATATTTCAAATATAAACAAAAATGGCCAGCATTCTATAAACGTCCACGGTTTTTTGTCCCTAGCACTCAAAGTATTAAAGCCTGTTCTTTCCTGCGTTGACTGGTTTGACCTAGATTATTTAATTTGAAACTAGTCGGAGAAGCAGTAATTTACGCATAAAGAGTACGCAGATTGTAGCCGGTTTTCCGTTAACCGTTCTAGTGGCAAACATCGCAACTGCGACTCTATTGATGGTGGCCGAAGCGGTAGTCACAATTGCGACGTTAGTTGCATGTCTTCATTCAACTGTTGTTTAAATTCGTATATTTCATATTTGCCGCTAGTGCGTGTTATTAATCGATAGTGTACATTTTTATTTCCCTTTTAGAACCGTAATACGATAGTCTTGTCTAAAATAATTCCCTTCAATGGCTTTCTGAAAACTGTAAATAAATCACCACATGGGTTGCCATCTTGTTCTTTCTACACGTGCTTTTAGTTTGTTTACGATTTATTTCGTTTACGTTTCTTCTACTCTAATCTACATAAAATCGTAAACAATTTGCATATAATGAAATTAGTGTTAGTGTCTTGGATAGGTTTAAAAATTAAGTGAAAACTTTGTACAACATTTTTCTTTTTTTTAATAAAAATGTGAAAATAGCCACTAAAATATATCAAGGTAAGTTACCTTTACCATATACGAGGGGGTACCCAAAAGTATCCGGAATAGCTCTGCTGTGGGCGGAGCTTGTGCAGTACAAATTCCCGCCACTAGGCTGCTTGTAGCGCTACTCATTGCCAGTTCAATGCCATTTTGTTCGTTGATCTAGCTTGTTCTGTTCTCGTGCAGTGATTGTTCTCGCTAGTGCTGTTTTGTGCTCGTGTCGTTTTTCATGATGGCAAGTTTTAATGAACAACGTGCGGCTGTGAAATTTTGCTTCTTGCTCGGTAAAAACGCCGCGGAAACAGTTGTAATGTTGAACACAGCTTACAAAGACAACGCTATTGGAAAAACCCAAGTGTACGAGTGGTTTTTGCGCTTTAAAAATGGCGACATGTCGATTGAGAACAAACCTCGTTCTGGACGACCGTCGACTTCCCGAACAGACGAAAATGTTGTGAAAGTGAAAGAAATTGTACGAACAGACCGACGACAGACCATTGACTTTTTATCTTTAAGTGTTAAGAAGACTACGAAACAGCATTCGTCGTAAAAGACCTAATTTGTGGCAGACAGGGGACTGGTTTTTCCACCACGACAACGCGCCTGCACACACGGCAATCTCGGTTACCCAGTTTTTGGCGAAAAACGGCATGGTTTTGCTACCACACGCACCGTACTCACCCGATCTGGCTCCGTGTGATTTTTTCTTGTTCCCACGCATGAAAAGGGGCATGAAAGGTCTCCGATTTAACAACGTTGATGATGTCAAGAAAAAAACGACGGATGAGCTGGCAGCCATCACTGAAGAGGAGTACAAAAAATGTTTTGAACAGTGGAAGCACCGGTGGGACAAATGTATTAGTTGTAATGGAGAGTATTTTGAAGGGGATAAAAGGTTCTTTTGTAAAAAAATTAAAAATAAATAGTTTTAAATAATAATTCCGGTTTCTTTTGGGTACCCCCCTCGTACTGTATTAAAATTTGAAATTTTCTGTTTAATTTGATGTATTATTTGTTGTATATTTAATGAGAATTGATTTTTACTTTCTCTTGCCTATATGAATATATAGTAAGGAATGTATTATTTTCATGTCGATTTTAAGAAATCAAGTTTTCAGACCCCCTGAACCCAAAAAACATGTTTTCAGCGATTGGTCTGTGTGTGTGTGTGTGTGAACAAACAGAATATCTCAAGAATGGAACATCGTACGAACTTGAAACTTAAGTTACATACCACTACCAGCCCCGACACGATCATTTTCATCAAAATTGGTCAACCGAAAGTAGTAGTTTATTTGTGTAATTTTTCACTTTTTTGCGATTTTCTCAAAAACTGGTCCTACGATTTTTTTAAAATCGTCTGGTTAACTTAATTTTTTATGCTCTAAGAGATAGAGTAGGCGCCATGTTTACTAAAATTCTTGGTCAGGCTGTTTTCACGTAAAGAAATTGTTTTTCTCAGATTACAGCTGTAATATGCATTTTAGCGCAAAAATTTATTTAATAAAATATATATAAAATTTAAAATCCTACAACTTTTATTTCAAACATTTCTTTGTATAACGCTTAGTTTAGCGGTAATTAGCAATTTTCTGTTTTTTCCCCACGAAAACATGTGAAAAATCTATTTTTTAAAAGAATTGGCCTTTTACGACAAAAGTGTATATAATCAAATTTATAGGAAATTAAAGATGTACAACTTTTATTTAGAGCATTTTTCTCTACAGAGCCTAGTTTAGCATGAAAGTGATTTTCCGTATTTTTAAGCCAAACTGAGGTCGGTTTTCATTTTGCGTCTTTCATTCATGATTAAAATAAGGTTATGTTTTTTGAGGTTAATCTTTTGTTTATTTCTAGATTATTGGTCATTTTTAGTATTGGCAAGAGAAAGTTGTGTGAGTGTTTCACACCAGATTTTCGAAATACCAGCTGCAACATGCGTAAAAAGTACTAGCCAATTCTAGGTTTTACGGATAGGGTTAAAGTGGTTTTTAAACGGCCGTTACTCCGTCCAGGCTTTTCATAAAAGAACAGTGTTTAAGTACGTTGAAGATCAGAGTTTTCCCTGTATGAACATTTTAAAATAGAAGTCTGACGTTCGATTTTAAAATGCCGGCCAGTGATTTTAAAATGACAAAAAATGAGGTGTTTTACTATGGCCTTCCTCGCTGAGTTATAAAAGTATGCTTATCAGCATGCCAGGCCCTCTGAAAAGCATCAACTTTCTATCCTGCAAATGACATCTTCACTTTATTCATCACAGGGTCTGGCTGTATAATGAAATTCATTACTCCCAGAGGAGATAACGCTGACTGGTGTCTTTTACACTTCTACCTCTTCTCTTCTTAAATGATTCAGGCATTTAATTGGCTGACCATGTGTTAAGAAACAAAACTATTTATTTTAGCCCTGCAATGAACAGATTGAGTATAAATAATTTGACACTCAACCTGTCCGTTACAGGCAGGCTTTCAATTTACAACAACACAAATATACAATTTTACACACAAAAGCGTAGAATATTTTAGATTAAAAAAACAAAAACGTTAACATTTTATAAAATTATTAGTTACAGATCCTTTCAAAAATTGGTTTTACCCATTATCATCTCATAATAAAAATTGGTACGTCACTTACTTAAACAATAATACAAACTATCACCTAAATTTTCTTAAAAATTTTTGATTCCCATAATTATTTTTCAAAATCAAAGTGTACTTCCGAAATTTGAAATATTTTCCATACAAAAACAAAAATTTCAAAAATCTACAAGTTGTTACAATTTAATAATAGCGTATTAAAATTAGAAACTATCAAATAAAAATTTCTATTTGACAAAAGCCTAACCACATATTCCCACACAGGTTTAGTTCCAATGGCCCAGCCTGCTGGCGTAGTGATTAGTGCAACTGGCTTCTACGCCGGGGTCCCAGGTTCGATTCCCGGTCAAGTTTTTGCGATTTTTTATATATTATCCATCTTATTATCTGCATTAGTGGTAATTGCAAAACAATCTAATGTAAAATAAAAACAAAAGGTTTGGTTTTACAATTTCCAGTGAGTTGGTGGGACGTAACCCTAGCAAACAGTAAGAGATTCCTATCCTAGTTAAGACATTTACGCATACTTTTCGGCATCCTTGTCGGGGATAAGTTGTGGCTTGTCCCAGTCATCAGGTTTCTTGTCATCTGGGTCATCAATGGTTGGATTGTCTTCCCAGTCATCGGGTTTCTTGGCAGATGGATCTTTGATTTTCTTTGGTGGCAAAAAGTCCCAGTCCGCTTCCAATTCGCCGGATTCAACCTTTTCATTGTCGATTAAAACCTGACAAGATAAAAATACAGAGAATCAGAAACTGACAATACAAAAAACAATACAATGACACTACATTAGCAGGTATATCTTTTTACATATTATAGATATTTATAGATAACGCTATTATTTATAGATATTTATTATATTTTATTTATTATTTATAGATATTTACATATCTTTTTACTTTCTCTCCCCTATACAAAAATGTAGGAAGGAAAGTATTGTCTTCATGTCGATTATTCGGAATCAAGTTTTCATCAGGTATACACTTTTCAGACCCCCCCTCAACCCAACAAAACATGTTTTTAGCGATTGATCCACACTCGTATGTGTGTGTGAACATAATATCTGAAGAACGGAACATTGTACAAAGTTGAAACTTAAAACTTAAGTTAGATACCACTACTGTACCCGATACAAACATTTTCATCAAAATCAGTCAACCAGAAGTAGTTTATTCTTGCAATTTTCTCAAGAACGGCCCCTACTATTTTTTAAAAAATCACCTCATTTACTAAATTTTTTATTCTTTACATGATAGGGTAGGTGCCATGTCTGCTGAAATTCTTGGGGAGGCTGTTTCCTTGTAAAAAGATTGTTTTTTTTTAAGATTTCGGCTTCAATATGCATTTTAGCACAAAAAAGTATATAATAAAAGTTGTAGAGAATTTAAAATCCTACTACTTTTATTACAAATATTTTTTTCTATAACGCTTAGTTTAGTGGTAATTAGTGATTTTCTGTTTTTTTCTCACTAAAACTTGAGAAAAATTGATTTTTTTAAGATTTCAGCCTTAGTATGCATTTTACGACAAAAATGTTTATAATAAAATTTAAAGGAAATTAAAAGATCTACAACTTTTACTTAGAGCATTTTTCTCTACAGAACCTAGTTTAGCGTGAAAGAGTGATTTTCCGTATTTTTAAGCTAAACTGAGGTTAATTTTCATTTTTCGTCTTTCACTCATGATTAAAATTAGGTTATGTTTATTGAGGTAAGTTTTTTGTTTACTTTTAATGTTTTATTACAAATGTTAGGTTATATTGTTAATTATTTGCATTGGCAAGAGAAAGTTGTGAGTTGAGTTTTTCACACCAGATTTTTCTGTTTATTTAATAGTACTTTTCACAGTTGAAGAAACTCCGTTGTTCCACGCGTTTTAGACCAATCACAACGTTTGCCAGCGTTATGAGATTGTACCTGACAAACATTAAGCGCGCATGCTTATAAGAGCCCCAGTAGTTCACTCTCGTCTTGCATCTCGTACTGAACACATCGATTATAGAGCGCGTTAACATGCAATACTTTATAATACAGGGTCCGGCAGATTAATCTGACGATTTTGTATTCATCGGTATGTTGGCAACACTGTGAATAGAAAGTTGGTACAGTTGCTACGGGACAGTGCTAATAAAGGGTGATTTAAAAAGAGCGCCGGTTTTTAAACGGCTGGTAAATTTTTTTCTATCGGTTGGCAACATTGTTTGACCTCATTTCTATTACGGAGAACATTCCGATTGACGATTCAGTTATAGTTTCTCTTGTTCACAGTGTAGTACTCTCGCAGTCTGTGTCTAACCATGGAGAAGTTTACTATTGCGCAACGAGTGTTAATCGTCAAAACATTTTACCAGAGTGGAGAGAGTTATGCGGCTACTGTCAGGCGACTTCGCGGTACTCTAGAACGTAATGAATCAACAGTTCGCAGGCTCATGAAAAAGTTTTTTGAGACGGGTTCAACAGTCGACCTTAAAAGTTCTGGCCGAACTGAGCAGAACGGTGTGTTGATTCGTGACAGTGTGGCTGTTAGCCCAGCAAAATCAATACGTCGCCGTTCTCAACAATTGGGTTTAAGATGTTCTTCTGTACGGAGAATTCTTCGTTACGATCTCCAATATCACCCGTATAAAATTCAGTTGACGCAACATTTAAAAGTGGCAGACCACCAGAAGAGACGACAGTTTGTTGACTGGGTATTGAGAAAACGGCAGGATGATGACACCTTCGCAAACAAAATCATTTTCAGTGATGAGGCGCACTTCCACTTAAACGGTTTTGTTAATAAACAGAACTGCCGTATGTGGGGTTTAGAAAACCCTCGGGTGGTTAATGAAAAGGAAATGTATGCACAGCGAGTGACAGTTTGGTGCGGCTTTTGGTCGGGCGGTGTCATCGGCCCTTTTTTTTTAAAAATCAAGAAGGACAAGCCGTGACAGTAAATGGAGACCGATACCGTACGATGATTAGGGAGTTTTTGTGGCGTCATTTGGATGGAATAGACATTGACGAGTTGTGGTTTCAGCAGGATGGTGCCACCTGTCACGCTGCACGAGAAACAATATTGTTGCTCCGTGAACGGTTCCAGGATCGCATCATTTCTCGTAATTCCGACCATCAATGGCCACCAAGGTCGTGTGACTTGACGCCTTGTGACTTTCATCTTTGGGGTCATCTGAAGTCATTGGTGTATGCCAATAAACCCCGAAACATCAATGACTTGAAGGAGGAAATTCGACGGGTTATCGGGCAAATGGAAGTCGAAACTTGTCGTGCAGTAATATCCAATTTCATGGACAGAGTTGATGCGTGCCAGCGCAGTAGAGGAGGACACATGCATGACATCATTTTTCATACATAAAATCGGAAGGTAAGATTAACTTGTTGATGTATTTATTTTCAGTTTTTCAATAAAATAAATCTCTTAATTTGATATATAAAAACCGGCGCTCTTTTTGAATCACCCTATACTACCATTTTAGTAGCAGTCGTGAGTTGGTCGTGTGAGCACCGTGCTTTTGTGATAGAAGCGTATTTCAAAAACAATGATTCTGTTATAGCTACATTTTAATTTAAACCGAAACGAGTCTTTTCCAAGTAGGAATATGATATTGCTGTGGGTGAAAAACTTTCGTTTAACATCGTCTGCTTTGAAACTGAAACCAACAGGACGAAAGCGTAGTGTGAGAACGCCTGAAAACATTGAGGCTGTAAGGTTATCTGTGTCGCAGTCTCCACGGCGTTCCGTAGCGAACTGTGCTGCCGCACTAAGAATGTCTGACCGAAGTGTGAGAAGAATCCTTCATGATGACCTTCAGTTCCATCCGTAAAAGATGATGTTCGTTCCAACAACTTACTGAAAATGACTACGTGTCTCGCAAAACAGCATGAGAACTAATTCTCGAAAATGTCCACCAAGACGCCATAATGCTTTCAAGCGACGAGGCACATTTTCATTTGTCTGGATATGTTAGCAAGCAGAATTTTCGGTATTGGGCCGCTGTTAACTCACAAGAAGTTCACCAGCGACCACTTCATAGTGAATACATTACAGTATGGTGCGCAACTTCAAAATTAGGCATATTAAGCCTATATTTCTTTGACGAGGCAGATCCAAGAGTAACAGTAACGTCTCATCGGTACGTGACAATGTTACAGAACTTTTAGATACCAAAAATTATTGACCTTGGATCGAATGAAATGTTCTTCCAACAAGATGGCGCAACTGCTCATACGGTACGAATTTCGATGGATGTTTTACGGGAAACTTTTCCAGGACATCTAATTTCACGGCGACATTCTATGACACGGCGTTATTCTATGGCCAGCACGATCACCTGATTTAGCAATTTGTGATTATTTCCTTTGGGGCTATCTCAAAGACAGAATTTACTGTGTTTGACCACGTTCAATTGCAGAACTCAAGACCGCCATTCAGCGAGAAATTGCAGCAGTTTCACCAGCGATAGTTGAACGAGCAACAAGAAATTTTCGTATGAGGTTGACATAATTTTCAAATGAAATATGGAAGTGAACTATTGAAATGTTGTAAGTAAAATAGTATAATTTGAATTTTCATTTGACTCATTTAACTTTGTTGTACTATGAATCGTGCTTTTTTTATTGACCCTCCAAAATCATCAATTATTCTGCCGGACCCTGTATAATCAACTGGTTGTGTGTTTATAGGTTATAATTGTATTGGAAGACTAAATATATAACAGAGCTACCAGAACAAGTATTGGTAACATTGCTGACAAGTCATTGGCTAGCAACGAAGTGGGTAATGAGCAAGGCGAAAGTTCAGAACTCATCAACTTTGAAAAATCTCATGTGAAACACTCACACAACTTTCTCTTGCCAATGCAAATAATTACCAATAAACCTAACAATAGTAATAAAACATTAGAAATAAACAAAAAATTAACCTCAATAAACATAACCTAATTTTAATCATACATGAAAAACGCAAAATGAAAATCAACCTCGGTTTGGCTTAAAAATACGGAAAATCGCTCTTTCACGCTAAACTAGGCACTGTACATAAAAATGCTTAAAATAAACGTTCTAGATCTTTTACATTTCCTATAAATTTTATTATATACACTTTTAGTCGTAAAATGCATACTAAGGTCGAAATCTTTAAAAAATAGATTTTTCACACGTTTTCATGAGAATAAAAACAGAAAATTGCTAATTACCGCTAAACTAAGCGTTATACAAAAAAATGTTTGAAATAAAAGTTGTAGAATTTTAATTTCTCTACAATTTTAATTATATTCAATTTTGTTGTAAAATGCATAATAAAGCTGCTATCTTTAAAACCACTTTTTTACGTTAAAACAGCTTCACCAAGAATTTCAGCAAACATGACACCTACCTTATCTTGTAGAGCATTAAAATTTTTTAGTAAACCAGGCGATTTTTAAAAAAATTGTAGGACCAGTTTTTGAGAAAATTGCAAAAAAGTGAAATATTACACAAATAAACTACCACTTCCGGTTGACCGATTTTGATGAAAATGTTCGTCGCGTCCGATAGTGGTATGTAACTTAAGTTTCAACTTCGTACGACGTTCCGTTCTTGAGATATTTTGTAAACACACACACACACACACAGACCAATCGCTAAAAACATTCTTTTTGGGTTCAGGGGGTCTGAAACGTGTATATTCGGGTGAAGAGTGTATTTGTTAAAATCGACATGAAAACAATACTTTCCTTCCTATATATTCATATAGGCAAGAGAAAGTAAAAATAGTATAGTCATAAAACTACAACAAACTTGTAAATGAATTAGATATCGGAAAATAAATACAACATCAGAACAGTACAAACATTGGGAACGGTGCCTTTGTTTTTAAAACAAAAGAGACTAATTGGGTAATAACTCACATACACCAGTAACCAATTACAATTACAATAATAATAATAGTTTAATCAACAAGCAAAGCTGTTACAAAGTTGATACAAATTACAATATTACAATTAACGATTGATTGAAGTACAACTAATCCATTACATTTTCGTGAAAAAAAAAACACAGAAAATCACCAATTACCGCTAAACTAAGCGTTCTACATAAAAAATGTAGATTTTTAAATTCTCTACAACTTTTACTAAATACATTTTTGCGCTAAAATGCATATTAAAGTCGCAATATTAAAAAAAAAAACATTTGTTTACGAGAAAACAGCCTCACCAAGAATTTCAGCAGAAATGGCGCCTACCTTATCTTGTAAAGAATAAAAAATTCAGGAAACCAGGTGATTTAAAAAAAATCATATGACCAGTTTTTGAGAAAATTGCAAAAAAGTGAAAAATGACACGAATAAACTACTACTTCCAGTTGACCGATTTTGATGAAAATGTTCGTCGCGTCCGGTAGTGGTATGAAACTTAAGTTTCAAGTTTGTATGATATTCCGTTCTTGAGATATTCTGTTCACACACACACACACAAACACACACCAATAGCTAAAAACATTTTTTTTGGGTTCAGGGGGTCTGAAATTGTGTAGATCCGATGAAAACTCGATTTCTTAAAATCAACATGAAAACAATACTTTCCTTTCCTTCCTACATATTCATATGGGCAAGAGAAAGTAAAAAGAACAAGAGAAAGTAAAAATTAGTCGGCAAACATTCGAAGGACTTACCTCGTAAGTATTGTCAGGCCTTACGATAAGCGTATACAAATGCGAGTACACATCATCCTTACAACGAATGTCTTTATTGATCAAATGATTCTTTCCCTTGTAACTGAAGATCACATGTACTTTCTTTGTTCCGGGCCCGCAGATATCAGGACCTAAAACGACAGAAAAGAAAAGAGATAAATGCTAAATCCAAGACTTTTACTCGTGTTGCAATACTATAGTCACTTGAGTCATGAGTTTGCCCTTGTTTGCAACAAGGGGTAAAGGGGGAAAAGCATCACTGCGCATGCGCGACTGCTTTAATATCACTACGACGAACATAACAACTTACACTGTACCCAGAGCATAGCCTACACAGTATATTGCGGCACGTTTTGTAGGTTAACTGTATGAATCTAACCGTTTGTTACCATAAACAGAAACGTCGGTTTCTCGAAAACGTGGTCTAACTATTCACAGTGCTAAACGCAATGTAATAAAATGTTGTGAAGTTGAAGCTAAACAAAAATACCTTTCCTTGCCTCTTAACAAAAGCCATGAGCGAGCGGCTAACTACTCTGATGTTACTCTTTCCACAATTCGAAAAATAAAGAAGGAAATTAAGGATGTGAAGAAGCTATTCTTTAACAGTACAGTTGACACCTGGTTATAAAAAGAAAACAGTTAGGTAGATACTAGAGAGACTGGAAATGAAAACGCTGGTGAAAGCAATAGTAAAGAAGGCGATTCATTCGTAATTACAACAGTAAATCAAACATTTCTAGTCATGTAATTAAGCTATAAGCAATATTACAGATCGTATTTTATTTTTTATAAGGTTTATGAAGAAAACATTTTCTTGGAATAAACCACAGCTTATAAAATGTATCTAGAATTAACACAGTAGTGAAATGTATGAGTAGTGTCTCACTGTTGATGTTGGCAGCACTGCAAATATTTCACTGCCCTTCCATTTGCAAAAGGCAATCTCGTGACTTCAGTATCTATACAAAGAAAAATATTTCAGTCCTCGTCCATAACGTGGATGCTGTGCTAATTTTAGCATTTCACAACCTACGTGCAGTTTCAGTTTGTGCAAGAGTTGTTTGTATCGGGCACTTTTAAAACTGTTACTTTTTTTTTTTTGATTTATGACCACAAAGGATCACTTTAGTCTCTTTGGTTATAGTTCTTTTTCTTCGGCAGTTTATTTCCTTTTCATTTCTTTCTTGCAAATATTTTTTCATTCTGTCGGATCTTGCTTTTCTCAATTCGTCTGGACAAACCTGTTCTTTTCGTTTAATTGTTCTTACTGATAAAATGTTCTTACTTATAAAAGAACTCCTTGATTTTAAGTTTTATTTAAATAGCTCTTAATTAAAAGAAAAACTTACGTGATAATAAATTCTGGATGAGAATTTTTAAAGTTTTTTTTATATTTAATAAACTAATATGTCCACCATTCGTTGCCCTCCATACGTCCAAACGGTAATCCACTTCTTCCCACATACTTGCCAGCACGTCGGGTGTTATTGTTGCTACAATAAACCCATGTTTATAAAACCTTTTTCATTATTTAGATGAGAGGAAACCATCTTAGAAGTTTGTCGGGTTACTCGTGAGACACCCTGTATAAATGACTTTCTGCAGGGTGATTTTTTTAGTCCTGTTACCCAATTGTTAATGTCTGGTAATTTTTTTCTAAGAAAGGAATATTTTGTTTTATGACAAAGTTGGTAGCCCTACTCAACCGGTATAGATACGACAGTTTGAGTTGATTCTCCTTGAGTTGCGTAAAATTTTGTGCTGTTTCCAGTTGTGTTACGAACAGAATGTCTTTTACCCTAAAACAACGGGTTTTCATTCGTGAACAATATTTTGCTACAAAATCATATGCGAGTGTAAAAGAATCATTTTAAATTAAATTTTTTGGTGTTCCTCCACTCTATTCTAGTCAATTTCTAGGCTAACTAACTGATTTTTAGAGGCAGGTATTGTTTGCAGCAGAAAACGTAGTGGTCGACCAACTCTCTTGACAGATGACGTTAAGAGAATGTGAAAACAAGATTGCTCAATTCTCCATGGAAAAGTTTACAAAAACTTTCCTCGCATGTTGATTTGTCGTGTTCGAGTGCTCAGAAAGCTGCTAAAAAATTGAAATTGTATCCGTATCACATACGATTAGTTCTAGAGCTTCAGCCTCCAGATTTAAACAAGAGATTGTTTTAGGATAAAAGACATTCTGTTCGTAGCACGACCGGAAATGGCACAAAATTTTACACAGCTCAAGGAGAATCAACTCACACTGCCATATCCATACTGGTTGAGTAGGGCTACCGACTTAGTGTCACAAAACAAAATTTATTTTTTTTAGAAAAATATTACCAGACATTAACAATTGGGTAACAGGACTAAAAAACTACCCTGTATAATAATGCAGGTTTTGTAATATTGGCGGAATGAATTAAACTTAAAACGGGTCCTTTGGACTTACCAAACATGAGAAGATAAGGCGATTCACCGTGCATGTCAGTTTGTTCTAACGATGAGTCAAACACCTTAACGTAGCCACCACCGCAATCAATGTTTTGTTCATGTTTCACTCTGAATTGTACGACCAACGGTTTGTCTTTATTGCTAAACGACGGGAATTTCCTTGAGAGCGCATAGAACCTGGCATCTTGCGATGTCTGTATACCTGAAAACACATCATCAAAAAACCCCATTAATTGCATTTAAAAATTACTCAATCCATTTTAGGGTTGCGACGGTGTTTCATATTACTATTAGAATATCATGTAAAGACTTCTCACAACTTTCTCTTGCCAATGTCAATAATGAACAATATAAACCCATGTTAAATCACGAGTAAACCATGCAAAATAAAAAACATAACCTAATTTTAATCATGAGTGAATGATGCAAAAAGTAAATCAACCTGTTTCACTTAAAAATTAGGAAAATCACTATTGGCAGTGAAATATAGGCTCTGTAGCCTATATTTTACTAGAAAATAAAAAAAAAATCTTAATTTGCTCTAAAATGCAAATTAAGGCCGAAATCGTAATAAAACAATTTTTTCCTTAGAGATCACAGGCCCCCTCGGCAGAAAAGGCGATTACACTACTTTGAAGAGAATTAAAAATGTAGTAAATAAGGTGATTTAAACAAAAATCACATGGGACATTTTTGAGACAATCACAAAAAATCTGGTGTGAAACACTCGCACAACTTTCTCTTGCCGATGCAAATAATTAACAATAAACCTAACGTTAGTAGTAATAAAACATTAGAAATAAACAAAAATTAACCTCAATAAACATAACCTAATTTTAATCATAAGTGAGACGCTAAATGAAAATCAACCTCCATTCAGCTTAAAAATACGGAAAATCACTTTCACGCTAAACTAGGCTCTGTAGAGAAAAATGCTGTAAATAAAAGTTGTAGATCTTTTGATTTCCTATAAATTTGATTATATACACTTTTGCCGTAAAATGCATACTGAGGCCAAAATCTTAAAAAATCCATTTTTCACAAATGTTTATAAAAAAAACGGAAAATTGCTAATTATTGCTAAACTAAGCGTTATACAAAAAAATGTTACAAATAAAAGTTGTAGCATTGTAAATTCCCTACATTTTTTTTGAATAAATTTTTGCGCTAAAATGCACATTAAAGCCGTAAGCTTAAAAAAACAGTATTTTTACGTGAAAACAGCCTCACCAAGAATTTCAGAAAACATGGCGCCTACCCTATCTTGTAGAGCATAAAAAATTTAGTAAACCAGGCAATTTAAAAAAAAAAATTTACAACCGGTCTTTGAGTAAATTGCAAAAAAAGTGAAAAATTTCATGAGATATTTTGTACACAGACCAATTGCTGAAAACATGTTTTTTGGGTTCAGGGGGTCTGATAACGTGTAGATCTGGTGAAAACTCAATTTCAAAAAATCGAAATTAAAACAATACTTTCCTTCCTACATATTCATATAGGCAAGAGAAAGTAAAACGTAGTAAATAAGGCGTTTAAAAACAAAATCACACGAGCCATTTTCGAGATGATCACAAAAAAGTGAAAAAAATTGCAAGAATGAACTACTACTTCTGGTTGACCGAGTTTGATGAAAATTTTTATTTAGATAGTGGTCTCCAACTTAAGGTTCTAGTTTCAACGTTGCATGATGCTCCATTTTCGGTATATTTTGTTCACACACAGACCAGTTGCTAACAACATCTTTTTTAGCATCATGGGGCCTGAAAACTTGTATATCCGATGATAATACTATCCTTTCCTATATATTCTAATACGACAAATAAAGTGTAAAAATATTGGAAAATTCATTATACCTTTATCTTTTTCCGGATCGTTATAAAATTTTCCAGCTGTCCATTCAAATTTTCCAAATTCTTTTCCGGGATGTTCTGAGTACACCCATTTCTCTTCCCAGGAAGCTGTAACAAACAGAAATAAACATTTATACAAGCAAATCAAACTTGAATGCTAAATAGAACCAGCAGAATTAAACCGGGTAAAAACCAACGGCAAGAAACAGATTTAACATATCAAAGGCACTTAAGTTTATGACCAACCAGGTTGGTCAAGAGGTAAAGTTGTCACCGTGAGTGAGCTGTTTTAACAGCCGAGACGAAGGTTCCTGGTTCAAATCTTAATAAAGGTAGTTACTTTTATACGGATTTGAATAGCAAACAGTGGTTACCAGTGTACTTTGATGGTTTGGGTTCAATTAACCAAATTCTCTCAGGAATGGTCAGCCTGGGTCTGTACAAGACCACACCTCATCCTTATTTTATTGGGTGAAGAGGTTGCCGTTTAATGTTTCTAAATTGAACACATTGCAACATACAAACATTAGGGATAACCCCAACGAAGTAGAGACTGCCGATGAGATCTAGCCAATAACAGGCAAGGTTGGGTGTGAGGTTCCCCTTCCCTTCGCCAAGTCACACTATTTCACCAAACTCCAGCTGACATTTGTTAGGCTGTCATTCACAACGGGACCACAATGTGACAACGCAAGATATGATTAACGAAATTCAATTGGCCGTACGCTGTGATCTAGGTCATAATACTCCGCCTTCATCTGTAGTTTCTAGTTCGTTAACCTATAGATTGGTTTCTCTGTTCCATACACAAGGCGAGTTCAGAAAGTAAGTACAGTTTCATTCTACTGCCGCCGTAGCACTGCAATCAGTGTTCTGCACATGCGCACTAGTCGTCCTTGTTCACTGGCTATCGACTCACACCATTGTAGTTGTTCTACGTTGTGTTTTCAGTTTTCTCTGAACGTTTAAAATGTTTAAGACAATTAGTGATCCCGATTGTGAGATTCGTTCTGTAATAAGATTTTTGAATGCAAGGAATGTGAAACCGGCTGAAATTTATCGTCAACTTTGAGATGTTTACGGGGAAGACTTGATGAGTGGTGAGAAAGTGGGTTAGAATGTTCAATGGCGGTCGAACAAATGTGCATGATATAAATCGGAGCGGTCGGCCTTCACTTGGTCACCGATGATCTGGTAAGGGCAGTTGACGAAAAAATCCAAGAGAACAGACGTTTCAATATGACAACGCTATCTGACGATTTCCAACAAATTTCACGCAATCTTTTGTACGAAATTGTTACGGAACGCTTAGGTTATCGCAAGCTGTGTTCCCGATGGGTTCCAAAAACCAAGAGACTCGGAAGTGCTTTGACTTTTCTCACACGGTACAGTGATGATGGTGAGGATTTTTTAAACAAAATTGTGACAGGTGATAAAATTGCGTCCGTCATGTCACACCGGAATCTACACAGCAGTCAATGGAGTGGCGACACACGTAATCCCCGAACAAACAAAAATCAAGACGACAATGTCTGCACAAAAAATTATGTGCACTGTCTTTTGGGATCGGAAAGGTGTTTTGCTGATTAATTTACTCCCAAGAGGTGAAACCATTAATGCAGCAAGGTATTGTGAAACCTTAAGAAAACTAAGGCGGGCAATTCAAAACAAACTGAGAGGAATGCTCAGAAACGGTAAAATTGTGTTGCTCCATGACAATGCTCGGCCCCATACCGCTGGTGACACTCAAATATTGGTTCGACAATTTCGTTGGGAGCAGTTCGATCACCCGCCCTACAGCCCGGACTTGGCACCGTCTGACTACCACTTGTTCCTGCACATAAAGCGCGAGCTAGGCGGCCAACGCTTTGAAACAGACGAAGTGAAACTGCCGTGGAGTCGTGGCTACATTCGTTGGCGGGAACCTTCTACGAAGAGGGTATAGACAAATTGATATCCCGCTCACGACAAGTGTTTGAACATCGGTGGAAACTATGTCGAAAAATAGTTTAAGGTTTGGGCTTTCATGTAGAAATAAAATTGTTTGTTACTTTCTCTTGCCTATATGAATATATAGGAAGGAAAGTATTGTTTTCATGTCGATTTTTCGAAATCGAGTTTTCACCGGATCTATACGTTTTCAGACCCCCTGAACCCAAAAAACATGTTTTTAGCGATTGGTCTGTGTGTGTGTGTGTGTGTGTCTGTGTGAACAGAATTTCTCAAGAATGGAACATCGTACGAACTTGAAACTTAAGTTACGTACCACTACCGGACTCGACACGAACATTTTCATCAAAATCGGTCAACCGGAAGTGGTAGTTTATTCGTGTAATTTTTCACTTTTTTGCGATTTTCTCAAAAACTGGTCCTACGATTTCTTTTAAAATCGCCTGGTTTACTCGATTTTTTATTCTCTACAAGATAGGGTAGGCGTCATGTTTGCTGAAATTCTGGGTGAGGCTGTTTTCACGTAAAAACGGTATTTTTTTAAGATTACAGCTTTAATATGCATTTTAGCGCAAAACTTTATATAATAAAAGTTGTAGAGAAATAAAAATTCTACAACTTTTATTTCAAACAATTTTTTGTATAACGCTTAGTTTAGCGGTAATTTGCGATTTTCTGTTTTTTTTCTCACGAAAATGTGTGAAAAATTGATTTTTTTTAGATTTCGGCCTTAGTATGCATTTTACGACAAAAGTGTATATAATTTAATTTATAGAAAATTAAAAAGATCTACAACTTTTATTTAAAGCATTTTTCTCTACAGAGCCTAGTTTAGAGAGAGAGAGTGATTTTCCGTATTTCTAAGCCAAACTGAGGTTGATTTTCATTTTGCATCATTCACTCATGATTAAAATAAGGTTATTTTTATTGAGGTTAGTTTTTTGTTATATCTAATGTTTTTACTAATGTTAGGATTATTGTTTATTATTTGCATTGGCAAGAGAAAGTTGTGTGAGTGTTTCACACCAGATTTTTTTTTTTTTTTAAAACTGTACTTACTTTCTGAACACGCCTCTCGTATAATTACTTAATAGTCATGTATATGCGAAATAGGCGTAACACTTTATTTTTAAACCACATTTAAATCTTATGATATATCGCCTGTCATAACAAACGATAAAATTTAATAATTCAACAATTTTGCCTGCCAATTGTACAAATACAAACACGAACAATCTATTATAATTGCACCACAATAAATTACGTCTGCAAACTGTTCAAATGAAACCCATCAGTCAACTTTTAAACAGATTTAATTAATTCCAAATCGTATTCGCGACCAATTTAATTAAGTTTTGAACCTAACATAATCTATGAAAAAAAAAATTTGGTATGTAACACTCACACAACTTTCTCTTGCCAATGCAAATAATGCCCAATATAACCTAACATTACTAATAAAATATAAGAAATTAACAAAAAACTAACCTCAAAAAACAAACTTATTTTAATCATGAGTGAACGACGTAAAATGAAAATGAACCTGTTTGGCTTAAAAATACGGGAAATCACTCTTTCATGCTAAACTAGGCTCTGTAGAGAAAAATGCTTGAAATAAAAGTCTTCTTTTAATTTCCTATAAATTTGATTATATACTTTTGTCATAAAATGCACACTAAGGCCGAAATCTTTAAAAAATCGATTTTTCACACGTTTTTGCGAGAAAAAACAGAAAATTGCCAATTACCGCTAAACTAAGCATTATACAAAAAAATGTTTCAGATAAGGAGTTGTAGGATTTTGAATTCTCAACTATTTCATTATATAAATTCTTGCGCTAAAATGCATATTACAGCTGTAATCTTAAAAAAAAAACAAATTTTTTACATGAAAATAGCCTCACCACCAATTTCAACAAACATGGCGCCTACCCTATCTTGTTGAGCATAAAAAATTATGTTAATTAGATTTTTAAAAAAATTGTAGGACCAGTTTTTGAGAAAATCGCAAAAAAGTGAAAAATTACACGAATAAACTACTACTTCCGGTTGACCGATATTGATGAAAATGTTCGTGTCAGGTCCGGTAGTGGTATGTAACTTAAGTTTTAAGTTCGTAAGATGTTCTGTTCACACACACGCACGCACACACACACACACACACACACACACAGACCAATCGCTAAAAACATTGTTTTTTTTTGGGTTCAGGGGGTCTGTTTATGTGTAGATCCGGTGAAAAGTGGATTTCTTGAAATCGCTATGAAAACAATACTTACCTTCCTATATATTCATGTAGGCAAGAGAAAGTAAAAAATTAATTGTACAAACTGCACGAGCATTTTTGAAAATTTGAATGCAGTTTGCAATATTGAGAAAAAAAATCTCAAAATTGTCACCATCGTAAAATTTGGACAAATTATATTTTAAACCAGTCTAATATATAAAGTCGCAAAACTTTATCATGGCTGCATTATTTAATGGGTCCATCGTATCCTGCAATAAATCGTATGGTGATGTACAGGGTGATTCAAAACTACACGGCAACCTTTTGGGATCTCGTTCTATAGCTAAAAAAAAGAAAAAAAGTTCATATAAACATATGCCTGAAAACGCTTAGTTAGCGAGTTACGGCTAGCGAAAAATTTCACCAAGAACTCTGTACCCTCAGTGAAGTAAGGCCGTATAAAAATGTTAAAGGTTGTTACAAAGATACAAATACGGTTGTTTCTTATGTTTTTTAATCTGAAAAATTGAATAAAATTGGTTCCAGCTGTAAATGCAATACTTTCAGAGATATCTTACATAAGCAGATGCACATAAAATGCAGATTCTGCGTCGTTTTATGTGCGTCTGTTTTGATTTTAAATAAAGCAAAATTTCAATATCTATTATTCATTATTTTTCCTGAGTAATTCACAAGAATCTTTTCAGAATTAAATTTTGAACACATTTATTTAAGAAAAAACACACCTTTATTTACCATTTATGGAAGTAATCTTACGTTAAACACAAAAATGTGTCATTTCTTTGCGCCAATTCTTGTGTTTTATGTAAAATATCTCTGAAAGTATTGCATTTACAGCTCTGGAACCAATTTTATTCAATTTTTCAGATTAAAAAACATAAGAAACAACCGTATTTGTATCTTTGTAACTACCTTTAACATTTTTATACGACCTTACTTCACCGAGGGTACAGAGTTCTAGGTGAAATTTTTCGCTAGCCGTAACTCGCTAACTAAGCGTTTTCAGGCATATGTTTAAAATGAACTTTTTTTCTTATTTTTAGCTATAGAATGAGATCCCAAGAGATTGCCTATAGTTTTGAAACACCCTGTATATTGACCTAACTTAAACAAGTTTTATTTTATACTGCCCTACCGATTTCTATAGCCACCGAAGCAGCTTCGCGTAGCACAAGGGTAACTAATGAATTTCGCTAAAATCTGATAGTTTTGTAAGGTACAATAGACCGCGCCCAGTGACAACACAGGGCAACCAACCTAACAGCGAAATAATGTACCAATGCAAAGCAAAGTACAGTAACTATCTGAAATCCCTGTAAAATCATTACTGTCTGTGAGAAAGTAATTACTTCAAAAATTGTTCTTTATTAAACATTTAAATCATATTAATACGGTATACTTACTCGATATTTTGTCTGTTCCATTCATAAATTAAAGGGGCCTATAATAAAGTATTTAAAGGCATAATAAAAATAAATTTGTAATACTTTTCTTAAACTTAGATGTATAACCTCAAAATCTTATAAATGAAATTTACAAACAATATATTAGGTGCTACTACAGTATGTGGCCTACCAGCGTTATGTTAAGTGAAATTTGTATTTCTTGATGTGGTAGCACTTTCCCCTAACACATTTGGCGCGTAAATATTCACATATTTTACAGGCTATGTGATATTAACCCGTAACCCTCTCATTGAAGTGAGCGACAGACGCTAGCAACATCCGTAGCATTGAAGCCGCCGTTTGAATTGTTTTTTTTATCCATCTTTTATCCAAAAAATTTGAAATTTTTACGACACGTTCACAAATTGTTGGCCGTTGTTTTAAAAAAAAAAAAACCATGCAAATCTGTTTTTTTTTACGCCTTATAAAGCTAACTTACGAAAAACATGTTGCAATTCGTGTACATTTTCAGCTTTGAAGCTAAAATTTCAAGCCTACATATATTTTTTTCCTGTTTCTTTTAGTTGGTATTATAGAAAAATGTCTAACAGAAAATTTGATGTAACGTACGTGTATTAAACGTAACGTATTAAACAAACTCACCACTATATGCCACGGTAAAAAAATCTCGTAAAAAAGTAAAAAATCCCGCGTCTTTCAACTCAGTTCATTGAACCATTCGTACAGATATTACATATATAAAAGCAACATATAAAAGAGCGTGATTTTGTTAACAAATACATATATAACAATCGTAGTATATTTTTGAAGGGTGGCCATAAATCTTATGGAAAGGGGAACGTAAACATATTACAAAATAAAGACATACAGATGTTTCGATCTCTCTCTTTTACCCTATGAGCTATGCTTGACCTTGCAAAGACCACTATTCTACATACGATCCCCTCTACAATTCTCGCTTTCAAACGCACTTGTAACTGAATTTTTACATGTCCTATAGCCTCGCACAAGTCTTTTAGGAAATATGTACAAAAACAGTTTTACCACAACATTTAGAAATCAATAGAAAATTTCCCACGTATCGTATTTTATTTCTGAAAAGCATAGCTTGTACCTCGTTTCATTGGCTACATTTAAACTACACATGTTACTAGGGTACGCCTTGAATGACCTCCACAAACTAACAGACTGTTGAATGCTTACACACTTATCAAAGACACATAATTTTACGCTTACCGCTGCAGATGGGTTAAGAAAAAAGGACAAATTACATACAATAATTTACAATAGCAAATAATACGATAAGGATTCACCCAGTTATTTTTAGTCAGTCTGCACACACTGTGAATGTCATCGAGAAAAGCAACAAACAAATCAGGTTCTACTTTTCTCAATTTTCCATGATACATGGTCAAGGTACGAATGAAATAATTCTTTTGGAACACCTCCATTTTGTTAAAGAATGTTTACTATTGTGTCCAACCACGATCCCTCAATTGCTTGTGTATTGGCTCCTGTTAGTGGATCTACATAATTTCGCTGATGGTTAACCGTTGAATGCAGGTATAGGTTTCAGACGAACTAATGTCCCATAGCCAAGCAAGTGAGAAGGAGATATGTAGCATAACTACGCATGCGCTCAAAAGTCTTTACCGTTGTAATCCAATATGAAAACATACTACAGTCGTTATCTTGCTTGTTAGTTTACTGCATGCATAAACGCTTGCTCACAACAATGAGTAAAATTATACGACAATGGTATTGGAACGGCGCGTATGGGTTGTGCGAGTGAGAGCGTTATGCATTCTCTCACTCCCACGGCTAGGGGACTGCAGTTCTTCTGAATACTGTAACCTATACTATTTTTCAAGGGTGATGAGCTGTGAACGTATGCATTGCCCCCTACCCACTTTATAGCTCGCCAATCACTTGCCAGCAACGTCGCCAATACTAGCTCTTGTAGCTCTGTTAAATATTTCATCGGCCATTTTTTTGGTCTTTCAATAACAATTATAACCTATAAACATACAATCAGCTGATTATATTATGAAGTATTGCGTGTTAACGTGCTCTATAAATTGTTGTGTTCAGTACGAGATGCAAGACGAGAGTGAACTATTGCGGCTCTTATACGTATGCGCGCGTAATGTTTGTCAGGTACAATCTGACAACGCTGGCAAACGTTCTGATTGGTCTTAACGTGTGGAACAGCAGAGGTCATCAACCTTAAAAAGCATATTAATTGTTTTTTTAAGTAACTGAAAATTCTTGAAACATCTTAACTGATTGCGGAGAAAAATGTACCTAAGTAAGAAAAACAAATATTTGGGAAAACACATTCAAAGTTACAGTTAGTGATATTAGTGGATTGGAGCAGCGTAAGAAGAGGAGGCATCTTGATCACTCTTCTAAAAACAACAGACAACATCGTGAGCTAACCCATTACAGCAGCTGACAATATTAATACGTTATTGCTAGGCAACCACAAAAAGGAACAATTAATTAAAAATGGAGACCCAGTAGAAGAAGGAGGAGGAGAAGAAGGAGAAGAAGAAGCAGGAGACAAAGCAAGAGGAGGAGAAGAATCAAATGGAGGAGGAAAAGCAGCAGGAGGAGGAGACTCAGAAGGAGAAAAAGCAGCAGGAGGAGGAGGAGACGCAGAAGGAGAAAAAGAAGCAGGAGACAAAGAAAGAGGAGGAGGAGGAGAAGCAGCAGGAGGAAAAGGAGGAGGAGAAGCAGGAGAGAAAGCAAGAGGAGGAGAAGAATCAAATGGAGGAGGGAAAGCAGCAGAAGGAGAAGGAGGAGGAGAAAAAGAAGCAGGAGACAAAGAAAGAGGAGGAGGAGAAGCAGGAGAGAAAGCAAGAGGAGGAAAAGAATCAAATGGAGGAGGGAAAGCAGCAGGAGGAGGAGAAGAAGCAGACACAGAAGAAGAAGCAGAGGGAGATGCAAGACGAGAGTGAACTACGATGGCTCTTACACGCATAGGCACATAATTTTTGTCAGGTACAATCTGACAACGCTGGCAAACATTCGGATAGGTCTAATTGTGTGGAACAGCAGAACTCATCAACCGTGAAAAAAGCATATTAATGTTCACATAACCTGTAAAATATGTAAATATTTTTTTTAAAACCTATTGCTCACAACCATAACCTAATGTAATTCCCATAACCTGCAAAAAATATGTGAATATTTTTGTGCCAAAAGTGCTGCCACATCAAGAAATACAAATTTCACCAAACATATCGAGGTAGGCCATGTACTATAGCAGCACCCAATATTAGATATTTTTGCACCAACATGCTTCAGTCAATCAAGAGTCCATCTCTAGATGTACACAATCTAAAACTCCAATTCTCATACATATATTCACACATACAATTCCTGTGTGGTTCGCTGCAAATGTGGAAATAAAAATAAACCAAAAAAAACCGGAGTTTTTCATTGGTTATCTTAAATTATTAAGATGGGATATTATTAAAAGTAGGAAAAATAAAGTAGTAAAATGAAATAAATAAAATTATACAAATAAGTGAACACGAAAGTCAAACAGAGTGTTTTTGTTGCTGGGGCTACTTATTCTGGCAGTTTGTTGCACAACCAAAACATATTTTCTTTTGATGTTCGCCGCATATAGGTTTGCAGCAAAAGAGACAGTATGTAGTTCTATGTCTTCTTTTTGTGAATGAACACTCACTGCAGTACTTCCTTGGAGCTTTTTCTTCTTGACGCGTAACATTTATTGCCGGTTCCTTTACACCCAATACTGCTTGAATTGCAGTTCGCTAAGGTTTGAAGGCAGTTACGGTACATATAAATAAAATGGTATTACAAACATACAAAATTATAATGCTCTATTAGTGGTTATACGTAAATTTATACGCCTAACATATACAGCATCGGTGGAGATGCAAAAAATTTACGTATTAAAATTATCGTGTATAAGTGGAGATACAAAAAAATTACTCACTAGCTTTTGTTAAAGGCACCAGTACCATAAATACACGCAGTAATTAGATACGATTTCGTTACGAGACAACGGTCAACTAACTCCTTATAGCATATCTGGAAGATACGGGTGGTGCAGCCTACTGATTTGGAGGGGCAAGCGTTGTTGACGTAATATGCGTAAGATTTACTCCACTCCACCATTCTAGGGTTAATACACTAACATGGAGATGCCATTAAAAAATTGTTCAAAGCATATTTAACGCTATTTATTGAATTAAATGAAAATTAGTACACTGATATATTTAAAACTATTTTCTGCTGCCACGCCTCCTATATTTTTTCTCAATTTTTAATGTAACAGTTCAAAAATTTCAATCCTAATCACACAAATTACAATTTTGGTGAGGGTATTATCTTTTCTATATGATTACATAATCATTCATTTAAACAAATTATTATTATCAATACAACAATTATTTGCTCAAACATATTTTTAATTAATTCGAATGAGATTTACTTTTTCACAACAATACTAGTTACATTAATATAGCAGCTGACAAGATATGCTAAAAACTTAAGTTAATACAATGAAATCAAATTTATCAGGTGGTATTTTACACAAAAGTTGTCGATAAGTTATTTGGTAGGATTTTCCACATCATTAAAATCAATTAAGTAACTCAAAGAGCATTGTTAAGTTCCACTGAAGTGGAAAATTTATAAAAATTACCATAAAATTTTCTGCTTTCTGAGGTAATTGTACAAGAGAAATCCACTACTACAGAGAGTAGAGTCATTTTTGCTTTCACTTTTCTTGATCTAGCCAAATAATTAAACTTTAATCAAAATTTATTATAATTTCAACTCAATTACTAAAGAAAACTTAATTTTTTTAAATTTTACGTCAGTTATGAGCAAAAATTACAGAATATCTAAATGTACATAACAAAACGCATCTGAATAAAAATTACCAAATATAAATATCGGATTAAATTGCCGCATCTGTTTCCAACAATTTGTGAAAATTACCTATGGATAAATAAATATAATTCAATTTAAATTAAAAATAAAATACTTTAACATAAATCAACATGATAAATAATTTCCACGTAAGGTACATTCATGATTACTCCTGAAATAAAATACACGTAAAAAATTTTCTAACAATACATTAGGAATATATAAAATTAACAAAGCCGGTAACTTACAATCTGTAAAGGAATCTTCAAAATATACTTCAGCTTGTGAAAAAGTTACTGCTAGAACAGCAAGAAGACTAGTTATTAAATACATTTCAAATTATAAAATTTATTACGAACTAAACACACTTCTACCTCCCTCGAGATGAAGAAATAAATTAACACCGAAAGAAAGCTTACTGCTATAGCAGCAGACAAGACAGATGGAATGCTACGATTGGTCAAAGGTGCAGAACCAATCAGACAAAACCACGCTCGGTCAACGAAGTTAAAACATTGTTATGTTAGAAAACTAAATAAATGTTTATTATAACAATCATTAATATTAAAATTTTTAATTAATAAAACCAATAATATATTAAATATAATTAAAATAAAAATATTTTGCTTTTATATAATTCGTAATTAGTATTTTTATAACATGTACAATCAACTGTATTTGATATCACAGAAACATGATCTAGTAATATACCCAGTTACCATCGTGAATACGATGTTTAATTTAAAATAATTTTACAGAACTATAGTTATATATTTATATAATATACTGAATATGATAATATGTACAATAATAATTATAGTAATGTTGGATGCAATGATTCTTTGACAGAACCAGGTTAGGTTCTTCAATGTTTGTAAACAAAAGTCAACTTAAGTACAATGAATACGAAAGTCACTAACGCTCGGCAAAAATTATTTGATTTACAAAAGAAATATGCAGTTAATAATTTACAAAAATATACTAAAACATTATCATCTAGTAATGAATCTTTGGTTAGTAGTTCAGATTCTATATCAAGCTCAACAAAATTTCAAAAGAAGGACTTCGGTGATGTAAATAAACATAGTAAAGGTAATGATATAAATGTAGCTAAAGATATTGAATTAGCTAGTGTAAATGCTAAAGAAACTAGAAATGAAAAGGATGAACCTTTGGTGAGTAAAATACATTCAGATTCTGAAATTAATTCAGTAATTACAGAAAAATCAGATAAGGTAGATGAACAAAACATAACTCCTAAAGATTTCAGTAATAATTCAGATATATCATCAAATCAATCTAAAATAACTGTAAAATATAGTGGTTCTGAAATAGAAGAGATATTATCTGAAGAAATAATAGAATCTTCACAGTCAGGGGCTGATCTTTTAGCAAATGTTCATTTAGTTTCTGAGGATCTTTTAGAAGATATTGAATCTAGTATTGCATCAAATAATAGTATAAAAGAAGATGGCCATGGTAGAATTTCCGCCGTTCAAAGTATAAAAAGTTTACAATTAAGTTCACCAATTGAACCACCTAAACTGGAAAAATTTAGTAGTTATGAATCTGATTTTGAGTCAACTGTAGGCAATGAATCAAAATCCAGTTCATCATTGAATGAAGATAAACGAATTGATTTATTACCAGAAATTGTATTAAATGAATTCGTTTTAGATAAAATCGATAAAGAATCCTCTATAAAAGAATTAACTAATTCAAAAAAAAGTTCAAATGAGTCAATTTCTTCAAAAAAAAGTTTAAGTAAAGTTACCACAGAAAATATTATCAGTAATAATTTAGATGAAATAAATTACTCAAGTTCTGAAGATACTAATAAAAATTTTAATTCCAAAGAGAATAAAATTGATGTATCATTTGATTCTAATTCTATTACTAATAAACAATCCAAAGAGAATAAAGATAAAAGTCATACATTATCTAGTGTGAAAACAGATTTATCATTGGTTAATCATGAAAAATTAAAACATAAATCTTTAAAAAGTGATATTGGTATAAATGTAAAACTACCTAACGTAATTCTAAAACATGTTGGAATTCAAACTGTTAATCAGTTTTCTGATGAGTTGAAAGAGGAATCTACTTATGTAAAACCTAAACGAAAATTTCTTGTCGATACATCTGTAAAAAATAAAAGTTATCGTCCAGTTGTTAGAGCAAGTAAATTATATGAATATTCTACAAATATACCGGATTTTGAATTTAATCCGTACCTTCATAGTTCAGTCAAAGGTATGTTATGAATTTTTAACCCTTTCTAACTCAGTGTGACATAGAAGTCACATTGGAGTGAAATAAATAGTAAATATCAAAATTTTAGTTATTACCGACTACTATGTATTAAAGAACGCTGGGTGTGAAGTGTAATAATTTTCTGTACCATAGCCAGGAATTGAATCGGAGACCTCTGCTTTAAAGTGTAGCATGCTGACTGTTGCGCCATGGAGGCGACCATTAGTTTCTTTTTAAAGTTATTTCTAGTTTTAAATATTTGTGTTCATATAGTAAAATAAAGTAGCATTTCCTTTTAAATATGTTTCATGTATTTACAAGTATATTTTTCAACTATTTGTGGAATAGTGATTTTATCCATATTGTTAAGAACTTTCATACCATCAAGTCCCAATGTGATGTACGTGCCATACTTTTTGTCAGACCATCAAAAAAAGGTCTAAAGGTCTAAAAGTAATTTTATTACTCTAAAATGTCAGTAAAATGTATGAAACAATGTAGACATATTTTTTTTGTATAGTTAAAAAATTTGGGATTGAAAGGGTTAAGTTAATGTACAATTTTTCTGTCCTTTAATCTTGTGTTATTTGTGTTTAGTTCATCTGTCGAAAATCTGGTTTGAACCTTGGTTTCACTGCAAATACTTGACATTTACAAATAATTAACCAAATTCTTAAATTTGCTATGTACAATATTTGGACCTATTCCGTTATTTCACATCATTAAAAGATCGTGTGAATACACCTTTACTGTTCGACCCAGCAATCGCCAGCACGTGCTTAGTTCCGTCGACCAGCGATCGCCTGTTTCTTTTATTTTCAGTTTTATTTTATTTTTGGTTGTTTTTCCTTTATTCTTTTACAAGTTTCACAAATAATTTACAAGCTTTATTTTACAACCTAGCAACCCCCGCTCGCTTTGCTTCACAGCAGCGAATGTAAGCCTCATTAAATTATTTTAAATCCTCTCTATATACAATGTTTGAGGTTTTGTTGCCCTGTGGCGACAAAATAAATTGTTTTTCTGCACTTCCAGCTCTAAAAAGTTCGAAACATAGTTGTCCATGAGTGAAGGAAGCACTCTTGTCTCAAATCGATGCCCACCGTTTTAAATGTTTGTCCCTGCGATTTAACAGAATTGAATAGAATGCATAGAAGAATACCGATGGAAAGAAAGAGACAGTTGATATATGGCTGAGATGAGAGACAGTAATACGTGGGTGGGTGCGGCACGCAGAGTAATTGGAAATATATGACTCATTCACTACCTGTCGAATGAAAACAAATGTATGAAATACAGTTTTTTTTTTGTCATCAGTCTCTCGACTGGTTTGATGCAGTTCTCCAACCTGTTCTATCTTGCGCAAGTCGTTTCATATCTACATACCTGTAACACCCTACATCTTTTGTAATTTGCTTTATATATTCTAATCTTTGCCTCCCTCTACAATTTACTCCCTCAATGTTACCCTCCATTATTGATAGCCCAATACCTGGAAGCCTTAGGATATGCCCCACTAGCCTATCCCTTCTTTTGGTAAGATGCTTCCATATACTTCTTTTTTCATCCACTCGCCTAAGAACCTCTAAATTACTTATTTTGTCCACCCACCTAATCTTTAACATTTTCCTATAACACCACATTTCAAAAGCTTCTATCCTCTTCCGTTCTACAGCCCCTATCACCCACGTTTCACTTCCGTATAATGCTACACTCCAAACATAATGTTTTAAGAAGTTTTTCCTAATCTGTAAATCAATGTTTGCAGTCAGTAAGCTGTTTTTCATTTCAAAGGCTTTTCTAGCTTGAGCAATTCTACTCTTGATATCACTCGTGCTTCTACCATCCTTTGTTATTTTACTCCCTAGATAGCAGAATTCCCCAACTTCCTGTATGTTTTCGTTGCCTACTTTTAAATTTCCCATCTCTTCTAAACCACTCTTGCTGCTGCACAACACTTTCGTTTTGTTGTTATTAATTTTCATGAAGTAATCCTTCCTCAAGATCTCATCCATTCCATTTAAGGCATCCTCTAGTTCATTCTTTGCCTCGGCTAATACTACTGTATCATCGGCGAATCTCAACATTTTTATTGTTTCTCCTTGAATTTTTATTCCTACGTCAAATTTCTCCTTCACTTCATTTTATAGCCTCTTCTATATACAAGTTAAAAAGTAGTGGTGACAAAGAACAACCTTGTCGTACACCTTTTCTTAACAGCAGCCTCTTTTTCGTACCCCCTTGATTCTCAAAACAGCCGTTTGATTCTTATACAGACTGTAGATAACTTTCCTTTCTTTGTATTTAATTCCTAGCCTTTTCAAAGTTTTAAACATTTTACTCCAGTCCAGATTGTCAAATGCTTTCTCTAAATCTATAAATGCCATAAAAGTGGTTTATTTTTCTGTATCCTTTTCTCAATAATCAGTCTCAGAGCCAATATTGCATCTCGAGTTCCCATTCTCCTTCTAAATCCAAATTGGTCATCGTCCAATACTTCTTCTACTCGGTGTTCTATTCTCCTGTATATAATTCTTGTCAGTATCTTAGATGCATGGCATGTTAGGCTGATGGTTCTGTAATGTTCACACTTCTCCGCTCCTGACTTTTTTGGTATTGGAATCATAATATTTTTTTTAAAGTCCGATGGTACCTCTCCACTCCCATACATTCTGCACACAAGTTTGTATAATTTGTTTTGAGCAACTTTGCCACATCGTAATAATAATTCCGATGGTATGTTATCTATTCCTGGTGTCTTATTCATATTCATATCCTTAAGTGCCCGATCGAATTCTTCTCGTAGTATAGGGTCCCCTTTTTGATCTTCTTCAACATCAGTTTCTTGTTCTATCGCATCATATTCTAATTCTTTTCCCATGTAGAGTTGCTTTACGTATTCCTTCCATCTTTCAGCTCTCTCTTGGCCATTCAACAATGGTTTACCACCTGCGCTTTGTAAATTAACAGCTTTCATCTTTCGTTCTCCAAAGTTTTCCCTTATTTTTCTATAAGCTGCGTCCACTTTACCAACTGCCATTTTACTTTCAATGTCCATACATTTCGCTCTGATCCACTCTTCCTTCGCTTTCTTACACCTTTTGTTTATGGTATTTCTCAAGTAGCAATATTGCCTTTTACCTCTCTCGTCCTTTGCGTTTTTATATTTTCTTCGCTCATCCATCAGTTCTAAAATATTATTAGTAATCCACGGTTTCCTACCTCTTCTTTTAGTATGTCCTAACCATTCTTCCGCTGCTTTCACTACCACCTCCTTGAAGTTTATCCACTCCTCCTCTACATTTCCTGTGTCATTACCTCTTTCTTCTATCCCTTTTTGAATACTCTCCTGGAAACCTACCTGGTTGTCTTGTTCTCTTAGTTTGTCTACATCCCACCTAGCATTTCCCTGTCTCTTCTTCAGTTTTTTAAGTTTAAGCCTGCTATCCATTACTACTAAGTTATGATCACTCCCTATGTCTGCACCTGGATAGGCTTTACAGTTCATAATCTGGTTTCTGAATCTTTGTCTACAGTGCAAGTACTATGAAATACAGTACAAAAATAAAAATTTTGAATATTTCCAAATTTTTAATGTTTTTGGAATTAAATGTTATTCTTCACATTTTTCTATGAAATATTAAAGTTGAATCGTGCTTCTAACCCAAAAAATACATCATCCAGAGGATTTAAAAAAAATAAAAGTGTTATGCACCCGATAAACTAAAACATGCGACATCGTCATAATTTAAGTTTCATAACTCACTTAATTAAAGTTACTTAAAGTTGCAAAATAGCCTATATCGATCAGGAAGCTCTAAGCTTTACAACAATGAAAGATTTTTTTAAAAATTAGTTCAGTAGTTTCTGAGATTACCTCTGTTACCGGATGGCGACATTAAGTGGTTAACCTTATCTGTTTGGTGGCCCTGAAAAGGGTCGTTTAGGTGTGTCTCCGCCGGGGCAGGCAGAGGTGTTTGATGGCCTTGTAAAGGGCCGGTGTAAACCTTATTGAATTGGTCCTGAGAAGGACAGTTGTGCTGGTCTCAAAGGAGACCAGCGTAGGCAGCACGTGGCTGCTGCTGCAAGTGCCAGAGCATCTGCCTTCTTTATCTCGTGGATGCAGTCGGTCGATCTTTGTCGGAGATGTAGACCGTAATGGCAAGCGGTTCAGTGCACTGCGCTTTTATAGCTACTGAGAGCGCTGTGGTATGGGGCGGTAACTCGCTCGACCTTGGCAACAAAGCCCTCTATCGGAAGGCAGCCGAAAGGTTTGTCGGTGCGCCGCTAAAGGGCCCACCGCGCCGACAAAGGCCGGAAGAAGTATTGAAGGCCGGCAACACAGTAAATGATTAATTAGAAGGGGTGGCGGTGACACCTCATACATATAAACAAACAGACAGACATTTCTTCTTTACTATTATTATTAGTGGTAAAGCTCCCAAAGTGGAAGACGCTAAGTAAATCTGGTTGGTTTTTGGGATTTCTTGTCCTTTTTATCCGCCCACCAGTTTTTCATTCTTTGTGAGAATTCAGCTTTTCTCTGTTCACTCCACTTTGTTCCGGTTCTTGGAGCTTTTGTCTCTGGTTTAACCTCCCATTTTTTTACTTTTGTTCTAAAACTGTCTCTTATGAGAATTTCTTCTTTGGTGATTTTGGCCAATTCTAAATCTTTTTTAACACTTTGTATCCATTCCCCCCCCCCCCCTTTAACAAGTGATGATACATATTTTACCATTCTCTTTGTGAGTCTATTGTCAGGAAGCCTCATAATGTGGCCATAAAATTGAAGGTGTCTTTTCCTCATGTCTGTCTCTATGTTGGAATATTCTTCAATTTTAGACGTTCTCTGTAATCTGTACCCGTTTTCGGTCCATCTAGGTCCAAGAATTTTCCTAATTATTTTTAATTCTTCTTTCTTTAAGCTTTCCATATCTGTTTTCCTGTTAAGTGTCAAGGTCTCACTGGCATATAAAATTGTTGGTTTGATTACTGTATTGTAATGTTTAATTTTGGCATTTAAAGATAAACATTTTTTATTATAAAGGTTTTGCACCAATCCTAGGCCTCTACAAGCTTTTTGTATTCTCTCCTGTTGTAAATATTTTTCAAAAAAAACTTCTCCTAGATATTTAAAGTATGGTACCCTGTTAATTTCTCCATGTTTGGTTTGTAATTTTGATATTTTAAATTTTCAGTAGTAAACACTGTTTTTTTCTTCTTTATTAGTATAGATTACACAACAAAATTAAGATCATTTCATGTATTTAAAAATACAGAAAATAACACAGATTTATCAAAAAATTACATCTTCGCATCAATCAATTGATGCGTACTCATTGCACCAACTATAAATGAAGAGAATGATTGTTTGATAATCCAACTTCGTATTATCGAGAAATGTGTCTCATCTTAAGAGGTTTACGAATTCTGCAGATTGTTTTATTACACACCTAACGATCCTGGCCAGTGGTGTTCAGTATCATATCGTGTCCATTTAAACAAATGCGCGTATTATGCAGTATTCCTGTCTCTTGAAGGAAATGTATAGATCTTTCATTTGTAAAAATAATAGGAGCTATTTCTTAGATTCATTATAATTATTACTTTCTCTTGCCTATATGAGTATATAGGAAGGAAAGTATTGTTTTCATGTCGATTTTAAGAAATCGAGTTTTCACCGGATCTATACGTTTTCAGACCCCCTGAACCCAAAACACATGTTTTTAGCGATTGGTCTGTGTGTCTGTGTGTGACCAGAATATCTCAAGAACGGAACATCGTACGAACTTGAAACTTGAAACTTAAGTTACATACCACTACCGGACCCGACATGAACATTTTCATCAAAATCGGTCAACCGGAAGTAGTAGTTTATTCGTATAATTTTTCACTTTTTTGCGATTTTCTCAAAAACTGGTCCTACGATTTTTTTAAAAGTCGCCTGGTTTATTTAATTTTTTATTCTCTACAAGATAGGATAGGCGCCATGTTTGCTGAAATTCTGCGTGAGGCTGTTTTTACGTAAAAACATTTTCTTTTTAAGATTACGGCTTTAATATGCATTTTAGCGCAAAATGTTATGTAATAAAAGTTGTAGAGAATGTAAAATTCTACAACTTTTATTTCAAACATTTTTTTGTATAACGCTTAGTTTAGCGGTAATTAGCAATTTTCTGTTTTTTCTCACGAAAACGCGTGAAAAATCTATTTTTTAAAGATTTCGGCCTTAGAATGCATTTTACGACAAAAGTGTATATAATAAAATTTATAGGAAATTAAAAGACCTACAACTTTTATTTAAAGCATTTTTCTCCACAGAGCCTAGTTGAGCGTGAAAGATTGATTTTCCGTATTTTTAGGCCAAACTGAGGTTGATTTTCATTTTGCGTCTTTTACTCATGATTAAAATAAGGTTATGTTTTTGAGGTTAGTTTTTTGTTTATTTCTAATGTTTTATTACTAATATTAAGTTTATTGTTAAATATTTGCACTGGCAAGAGAAAGTCGTGTGAGTGTTTCACACCAGGTTTTTATTATTTCCAATAATTTGGGAAATGAAAATCTAGCTCCAGAAAAGTTTTTGAATTATTAAATTTATTTAATATCTGTAATTATATTTTTTCAGATGGGTTACCTGTCGAAAAATTATTGGACAAGATAATACGCAATCAAATTTCAATGACTAAACATTTTATCAATTCTCATCATCAGTTATATTTACAATGTTGCCAAACTGTTCAATCTATGAACAAAAATTACAAGAAAAATAAAATATCTGTATTCGTTTGATACTAATTTCAAAATAAAATTGTTTTTTGTGTAAATATTTTGGTTGTCTTTAATACTTTTAAGTTGATAAATTTTATTCATATTTATTCTCTGTTTAAAATGCTTTTCACGGTTCAGAAGCATCTGCTGTTTCATGCGTTTAGACCAATCAGAACGTTTGATAGCGTTGTCCTGAATCCTGAATCCTGGTTGAGAGGGCTAAGAAGCCCTATGATGGCGACATCGTGTTAAGGAACACCTGGTCGCTCGGGGAACAATATAACAGAATAATTGCAACCTCAAGAAATTTAGGGGGAATTTTATAGTTTAAATAGGAAATAGGATTCTGGTTCATGGGACATTGGAACTGGGACTTGAAAGGAGGTAATTCATTTTTAGAAGTTATCTGTGGAAAATTTAAAGTAAGGGACAAGTGGGTTTAAGAGCGGCTCTTTTATTTTATTTTATATTTCAGTGGCCTTTTTTCAGTTTTGTGGGAGTCCTATTATCTTGGGGAGGGGAAGGCATGCATTTTACTGAACGTGGACTAAAGGTATAATTTAAGGTAGTGGTTAGTTTATGATTTCAGGGGAGACGGAAAGGGTAGAGTTTGGCATAATCACCGGCCTTTTTATGTTCTGAGTGTTTATCAATTTAAAATGGCGGCTCTTTTCACCGTAGTGGAGTGATTATGCATAGGAACATGGGGACAACTACCAACTGGGGGGAGTGAGTCATACAAGTAGAAGGGGCATGGGCAAATAAGAGGAATACAGGGCAGAATAAAAATGTGGCAACTCTAAATTTTGTTAAGTGGGTCATACTGGAATTTAGATAAAGTCGTGGAATGGTAATGGCATAGAGACTTCAGGTGGGTGTGGACGTCGGTACAAGTCCTGAATGATCTGGGGTCCGTCAGTTTTCCCAGCGTCGTGTAGCCGTTTTGAGGTATTGTAAATCTGACAGCGTTGTCAGATTGTATGAATGTATCAGCTTGACAAACATTACATGTGCATGCCTCTAAGAGCCACAGTAGTTCACTTGTGTTTTGCATCTCGTACTGAACACATAGATTATAGAATGTGTTAACATGCAATACTTTATTATACACGGTGATTCAAAACTATACTGCAATCTCTTGGGATCTCATTCTGTAGCTAAAAATAAGAAAAAAAGTTCATATAAACATATGCCTGAAAACGCTTAGTTAGCGAGTTACGGCTAGCGAAAAATTTCACCTACAACTCTGTACCCTCGGTGAAGTAACGCCGTATAAAAATGTTAAAGGTAGTTACAAAGATACAAATACGATTGTTTCTTATGATTTTTAATCTGAAAAATTGAATAAAATTGGTTCCAGAGCTGTAAATGCAATACTTTCAGATATCTTACATAAAACAAGAATTGGTGCAAAGAAATAACACATTTTTGTGTTTAACGTAAGATTACTTCCATAAATGGTAAATAAAGGTATATTTTTTCTTGAATAAATTAGTAGAAAATTTAATTCTGAAAAGATTCATGTGAATTACTCAGGAAAAAAATGAATAATAGATATTGAAATTTCGCTTTCTTTTAAAATCAAAACAGATGCACATAAAACGCACATTCTTAACTGCATAAAATATTACCTAATATTTAGGTTGGGAGCTGTTACTCCCAACCTGTTACTGCGAGACTTGCAGTAAACTTCTTTATTGATTGTTTGACCTCACGGCAAAAAATCAATCAGTAAAACTGCTTTTCTGTCCCAAAACACTGAACACATGACTTCTCGGGTTGTCAAAATTTGTTTTGGTTTAACTCATACAGGCGACTACGCAGGCGGCAGCATTCTATGAAGAGGGTATACAAAAGCTTGTATTATGCTATGACAAATTCCTGGAAAATCACGGGAGTTATGTCGAAAAATAGTTTAAGAGTTGTAGATTTTAATGAAATAAATTTCATTGATGTATCTGTACTTGTTCTTTTTTTTATTTCAAAACGGAACTTACTTTACGAACGTACCTCGTACATATATTTCGAAGGGCCCCCTTTGGATACATGCCTGTGAATGGTTTCATCTTTTACTTTGTTCCTCCGAAATCCACTTCATGCGTTCACTGTGTACCTTCCTCCATCTTTCATCCATCTGTTCGCTTTCTCGCCTCATTTTGATATCTTGTTAAGGTCATCAGCTGAAAGGCTGGTTTGAACCCAGAGGCTTAACTCAGTAAAACAAGAAGTGACATGGTTTACCATTGCCAATGCTCACTGAGTGGAAAAGTATGCTTATCAGCATGCCGGGCCCTCTGAAAAGCATCTACTTTCCACCCTACAGATGAAACCTTCACTTCATTCACCATACAGTCTGGCTGTATAATAAAATTCATTACTCTCATCAACTGTGACTAGTGTCTTTTACACCTGTACCTCTTCTGTTGTTAAATACTTCAGTCATACGAGGTGTAGCTATTAAATAATGAGACTGACGTAAGAAAATTTTATTTTTATTTTATACATAATCTCCTATTGTCACCTTCAATATACACTCCTTCTCTATTCCTACAACGCTCCATGTGAATTTTCCATTGTTGGAAACAGTGCTGGAAGTCATCTTCTTCAGGACACGTGCCGCTTTCTCTTTTACAGCTTCCACAGACTCAAATCTAGTCCCTTTTAATGTAGATTTCACTTTAGGGAACAGGTAGAAGTCACATGGTGCAAGATCTGGTGAATAAGGTGGATGTTCTAACACTGAGATGCTGTAATGGCTAGGAACCTCTTGACAGATAACGCGGAATGAGCTGGCGCATTGTCTTGGTGGAGAACCCATGATTTGTCCTTCCACATTTCGGGGTGTTTTTCCTTACACTTTGATGTAGTTTAGAAAGTACCTCAAGGTAGTGATATTGATTAATTGTTTGACCTTCAGGAACCCAGTGAAGGTACACAATCCCATGAATATCAAAAAAAACAAACATCATTGCTTTAATGCTTTAAATTTCGACTTGCTCATTCAAGCTTTTTTGGCTCTCAGTAAAGTTTGACTCTTTCAGTGTATGGATTGGTGCTTTGTTTCCGGATCATAATAAAAAACCCATGTTTCATCACATGTTATTATCTTGTACTTGTTCCCTAAGGTGAAATCTGCATTAAAAGGGACAAAATTTGAGGCTGTGGAAGCTGTAAAAGAGAAAGCGAAACGTATCCTGAAGAAGCTGACAGAAGATGACTTCCAGCACTATTTCCAACAATGGAAAATTCACATGGAGCGTTGTAGGGATAGAGAAGGAGTGTATATTGAAGGTGACAATAAGTGATCATGTATAAAATAAAAATAAAATTATTTACAATGTCAGTCTCATTATTTAATAGCCACACCTCGTATGACATGCTTTCAGTGTTCTTGGAGAGGGGGGCCTGTGCCTTTGTGGTAAAATTTTTTTATAAGATTGCGGCCTTAATGTATATCCTAGAGCAAAAGTGTATATAAAGTTGTTGAACGTTAAAAAATCTACAACTTTTATTTCAAGTGTTTCTTTATACAGAGCCTACTTTGGTCCCAATTAGTAAATTTCTGTATTTTTACTTTCTCTTGCCTATATGAATATATAGGAAGAAAAGTATTGTTTTCATGTCGATTTTAAGAAATTGAGTTTTCACCGGATATACGCGTTTTCAGACCCCTTGAACCCAAAAAACATGTTTTTACTGAATGTTCATGTTATTGTTCTGTGTGTGTGTGAACAGAATATATCAAGAACAGAACATCGTACGAAGTTGAAACTAGGAACTTAACCCTTTATAGGGCAGTACTACAGGGTAAATGCCCAAAACGGGCAGGTGGAGTGTTATTTTAATTGCACTCTATCTGTTTGGTTCAGGGCTAAAAAAATAGTTCTGTTTCTTATCACATAGTCAGCCACTTACATGACTGAACTATTTAAGAACAGAAGAGGTGGTGTAAAAGACACTAGTCAGAGTTATCTCCTCTGAGAGTAATGAATTTCACTATGCAGCCAGACCCTGTGGTGAATGAAGTGAAGGTATCATTTGCAGGGTGGAAAGTGAGTGCTTTTCGTAGGGCCTGGCATGCTGATAAGCATACTCTTTCAACTCAATGAGGAAGGCATCTGTAAACCACCTTACTCCTCGTTTTTACTTAGTAAAACCTCTAGAGGTTCAAACCAGCCTTTCGGCTGTTGACCTAAACAACAACTACGGGGTAAAATATATATGTTGTAAAATGTTAAATTTTGTTTTATAGGGACTTGAATAATGTATTTCTAGTGGCAGAACAGTAAGATATTTCTCTTTTTTTATGTTAAGCCCTGGTAAGTATAGGCTGCTTACCATGGAATATAAAATAAAAATAAAATGTTTTACAACGTCAGTCTCGTTATTTAATAACCACACCTCATATAATTAACTGACCATGTGATAAGAAAACTACTAGGGCTATTCAGAAAGTAGGGAACGTTTTGTAAATAAACAAAAACTATGTAAAAGAAAAATTTTTTATTATATACATCTGAAAGAGTGACTAAAATACTACTTTTCTACATAGTCACCAAGCAAATTGAGGCACTTGTCATAGCGGTGGACAAGCTTCAAAATTCCTTCGTCGTAGAAATCCGCCGCCTGCGACCGCAGCCACTCAGTGACGCGCGCCCGGAGTTTTGGGACAGGCAAGGTGTGCTGCTCATTGACTTTCTCGAGCGTGGTGCAACAATAAACTCTGATCGGTACTGCCAAACATTGCGCAACCTTAGGAGAGCAGTTCAAAACAAGCGCCGAGGAAAGTTGTCATCAAAAATTTTGTTTCTTCATGACAATGCCCGACCTCACCCGGCAAACCGCACAAAAGAACTCCTTGATTCATTCAAATGGGAGGTTTTCCCTCATCCACCCTATAGTCCTGATCTTGCACCGAGTGATTTTCACTTGTTTCCAAGAATGAAGAACTGGCTAGCAACACAGCGCTTCGACGACGACGAGGAACTCCGGGTGCGCGTCACTGAGTGGCTGCGGTCGCAGGCGGCGGATTTCTACGACGAAGGAATTTTGAAGCTTGTCCACCGCTATGACAAGTGCCTCAATTTGCTTGGTGACTATGTAGAAAAGTAGTATTTTAGTCACTCTTTCAGATGTATATAATAAAAAATTTTTCTTTTACATAGTTTTTGTTTATTTACAAAACGTTCCCTACTTTCTGAATAGCCCTCGTATTTATTTTATGCTATTACTCCTCCTGGACTCCAGGAGGAGTATAGGACATGTCGTCAGTTATAACACCTGAAATACATATAAGAATCACACAATGTATCATTACTATCAAGAAAGAAATTCTTGTACGCTATAAAAAGTTTCACCGATCAAGTAATTTTTCAGATTTTTTTAAAGGAATTCAAATCCTCACAACATTTTAAAAATTGGGGTAATTTATTCATGAATTTTCACCCTGCATAAGTAGGTTTTTGTTCAAACAATTTTGTGGAGTGATTAGCCACATAATAATCATTCCTGTTTCTCGTGTTATGATTGTGAACACTGAAATTCTGCATAAAATTATTTTGCCTAACATATAATCACCTCAAAAATGTAGAGGGAGGGAACTGTAAGCAATTTAAGCTCCTTAAATAGTGGCCTGCATAAGGTTAGCTGGTTAGCTCCCACCATACACCTAATAGCTTTCTTTTGAATTTTAAAAACCCTAGTAGCCCTGGAACTAACAGATCAAGTGCACATAATTTGACACTCCACCTGCCTGTTATCGGGAAAAACATCCTTTATATTAGTTTAAACATTCCTAATATCAAAAGGGTTAATTAATTTATTTAAGACAGATTGTAAGAAAATATATTTTAGAAAAAATTCATACGGCTTGAAGACTGGCGTAAAATTGACTACCAATCAATTTTTTTATGAACGTAATTTATTATCTGTGAAATTATAACAATAATGTATACAAAAATTAGATAAATTAAACGTATTTCTACCTCGTAAAGATAAAAAATTATTACAGAAGATAAGAATAGTGTATATACTATAAACATTAAAGCTATCTATTTTACGTGCATTAATTTCATACAGAACCCACCAATAACAGTTCTACACCTAAGAAATAAAAATATAATTTATGTTAATAAAATTGGCCTGCACATAGCACGTTAGCAATTGCTAGCCTCACAGGGGTTGTGAATATCACTAGACTTGGTTATACCAAGGTAATTTTTACTCTCTCTTACCTAACTACAGTGTAACCTCAGAAATCCGAACCTCTAAAATCCGAAATTTCGGATAATCCGAACACCAATTTTGCAAGAAGCTAAAAAAATTCTACTCTTGAAAAGTGATGGAAAGTTATACTAATTACAAATCAGAAATGAATTTAATATTTATTTGAACATTTTAGTTGATATTTTATAATGAATACGTCACCTTAATTGGTTGGAACAAAATCGGTTATCTTCTTCTGACGCAAGGAAGTAATCCTGCTTGAAGCGGCGATGTTGCGCCAGCGTCGCATAAACATCACGTCCGTCGGAATAGCGGCAGCATGCTGTTCTACGTAGCGCAGAGCAACTTCAAGTGCACTAGTGGCATCTGCATATGAAATAACATCAGTCGAGACGTCCTCTTCTTCACTTTCTTCGACTGCGGCATTATTTTGGTCTTGTTCCTGGACCATTGAAACAATAGCGCCATCGCTTAAATATTGATTACCGGGGTCGTCATCTGCAAACCATTTTTGAAGACAGTTTTCTTCGGCTTCTTCGCATCCAGGAATCTGCTGAACGATATGTTTTCCATTTGATGCTGCACAACAAAATTTGTTTCTTCAAATGCAAGGCTTGGAATTGAAATGAAATGCTGGAATTGGGTGACTAGGCGGGCTATTTTTAGCGCGTGTTGCCATAGTAATGATAAATCACTCAAAGCCAATGACACTACACCGCCTGCCACTATCTGGCGTGTCGCCGTACAGTGCAAATCACTGCTACTGCGTCACTAACACATACAGACGCTTTAACAGACCACCCACAATTCATAGCCTTTTTTATTTGGAATGGTAAAGGTAAATTACCAAGTGCCCCGCATAATCCGAATTTTCTGGAATCCGAACGGGGGTCAGCCCCAATTAGTTCGGATTTCTGAGGTTACACTGTATCTATATATATAAAATTTGAATTGAAATACAGTCAACTCCCGGTTATCCGCGGAATTGGGTGGCACGAGTGCCGCGGATTATCCGCAAAGTGATGAAAAAAGCGTAGGCATATACAGTAGTATACTTATAAAATCTTTATTAATTTTTTGTCCTTTAAAGTACATAAATAATATGTACAATAATGAAAACACTCGCTTAAATTACAAAATATAACATTAAAATTTTAAATGTTGTTAATTATTTTTTGTCCCTAAAAATGTTTGTTTACTGTATTTTTTTAAAATTAGTACATACAATGTATTTAGGAAAAAAAATATAAAAATAATATTTACGAGTACTTACAAATGATGTGCAGAAGCTATGTTGTAATAGAAGTCACAACGTTTTAAAAAAAGTCAGTCATCTGCTTTTGTTTTTTTGAGTTAAAACACTTTTTCTTGATTTTGGATAGAAGTTTTCTCAACATAAGTTTGTCACAAAGCAAAGCATGTGCTTTACTTAACAAAGCGCGTATTTACAAATTAAGCGTGTGCTTTACTTTACAAAGCATGTATTTACAAATTTAAGCATGGGCTTTTTTCCATTTCCATTTTATGACCACAAAGGATCACTTTAGTTAGTTCTTTTTCTTCGGCAGTTTATTTCCTTTTCATTTCTTTCTTGCCAATACTTTTTCATTCTGTCGGATCTTGCTTTTCTCAATTCGTCTGAACAAACCTGTTCTTTTCGTTTAATTGTTCTTACTGATAAAATTTTGTTTTTAAAGCACGTGCTTTACTTTATAAAGCGCATATTTACAAATTTAAGCGTATGCGCTTTACTTTACAAAGCGCGTACTTCCTGTGCTGTACAAATTTTATCTTTAATGTTATCACATTACAAGAAATTTACTTAACGTTAAGAAAAAAGAACGAAAAAAAATTTTATCCGACATGCGCGGATAATCGGTAGTTGACTGTATCAAGGTAATTTTTACTTTCTCTTGCCTATCTACAGTTCAGCCGTCACTTAGTTTGCTCGTACTGTCAACAAACCAAAACCAGCTACTACAGGGTGCACCCTAGGGTCCACCACTTTATGGATGTCGTATTCCTATTAAGTTAACTATGTTTTAAATTATAAGTACTTTAAGTACTTAACACATCAGTTGTGATATGATGTAGGCCTAACAATTTCATTTATAAAAATACTTTTAAAAGTATTTTGTAGGTATTTAAATACTTTTGAAAGTATTTTGTTGTTACTTTTTAATCAGTGTGTACACATTTTGATATAATGCGCATGCTCAGTGACGTCATTATTTGTTTACAGTAGGAGCAAACTAACAGAGGCTGGACTTTATATATATAAAATTCTATGTATGTGTGTGTGTGTGTGTGTGTTCCCCTTTATCTCCTAAATTACTGAACCAATTTTCATGCAGTTTTTTTATATTGTAACTATGATGCCGGTGCAGGTTTTAGGCTATTGAAACCCTTAAAAAGTTAGCCCTAAAGGGTTGAAAATAATGTTTATGTCCTATATTAAGGCTTTTATGAGGTTAGATAATCTGCTGCTTTTAAACCAGCTGATGTGATTCAAATAAAGTGATATGATTTAGCAAAAGCGACGTGGTGCTAAGGATCAGCTGGTGACAACATCACATGATAATTTTATTCTATTTTATTATGTAGATACGATTTTATATTGTTGAGTTTGATTTTATAAAAGTAAAGTTCCATGTTCCTTTAATTTGTTTTAATTTTCTTTTGATTGCTGAGTGATCAATTGATCACTCAGTAATCATGAGAAAAACACAACCTAATTTTAAACATAAGTGAATGACGCAGAATGAAAATCAGCTTCTGTAGTTTTTAAAAATTTGTAAAATCATTAACTGACGCTAAACTAGGCTCTGTAGAGGAAAATGCTAAATGTACATAAAAAAATCTGGTGTGAAACACTCACACAACTTTTTCTTGCCAATGCAAATAATTAACAATAAACCTAGCATTATTAAAAAAATATTAGAAATAAACAACAACCTAACCTCAAAAACATAACTTTATTTTAATCATGACTGAATGATGCAAAATGAAAATCGAACTCAGTTTGGCTTAAAAAAACGGAAAATCACTCTTTCACGCTAAACTAGGCTCTGTAGAGAAAAATGCTTTAAATAAAAGTTGTAGAACTTTTAATTTCCTATAAATTTTATTACATACACTTTTGTCGTAAAATGCATTCTAAGACCGAAATCTTTAAAAAAATCGATTTTTTACACGTTTTCGTGAGAAAAACACAGAAAATTGCTAATTACCGCTAAACTAAGCGTTATATAAAAAAATGTTTAAATAAAAAGTTGTAGAATTTTACATTCTCTACAACTTTTATTATATAACGTTTTGCACTAAAATACATATTAAAGCCGCAATCTTAAAAAGAAAATGTTTTTACGTAAAAACAGCCTTACGCAGAATTTCAGCAAACATGGCGCCTACCCTATCTTGTAGAGCATAAAAAATGTAGTAAACCAGGCGATTTTAAAAAAAATCGTAGGACCAGTTTTTGAGCAAAAAAGTGAAAAATTATACGAATAAACTACTTCCGGTTGACCGATTTTGATGAAAATGTTCGTGTCAGGTTTGGTAGTGGTATGTAACTTAAGTTTCAAGTTTCAAGTTCGTACGATGTTCCGTTCTTGAGATATTCTGTTCACACACAGACACACAGACCAATCGCTAAAAACATGTTTGTGTGGGTTCAGGGGGTCTGAAAACGTATAGATCCGGTGAAAACTCGATTTCTTAAAATCGACATGAAAACAATACTTTCCTTCCTATATATTCATATAGGCAAGAGAAAGTAAAAAAGGACCTTTTCCATTACGAGGGTTACTATTTATATTTTGAGTGTTGGCAGCACTGATTGTTGTTGGGTATCAGCTGATGTTTTTATTTGAAAGTTTGATATTTTTAACAATAACTTACACTAGATATATTGTAAATAAAGCATTGTTTGTGTCGTCTGTAGCCATTTAAAAAGATTGTGTCAGTCAAAAAATGGAATTGAGTCGTGAAAACTTTCGTGCAATGATTTATTACGATTTCCAACGTGGATTAACTAGACAACAGTGCACTGATCAACTTAATTCCACTTTTGGTGATGAAGCCCCATCCTTTGCCACAGTGAAATGCTGGTATAACGAGTTCAATCGTGGTCGTCGTTCTCTCAATGATGAATTTCATGAAGGTCATCCAAATTATCCCAATTTTTTAAATGTAAGGATTTGAATTCCTTTAAAAAGAATCTGAAAAATTACTTGATCGGTGAAACTTTTTATAGCGTACAAGAATTTCTTTCTTGATAGTAGTGATACATTGTGTGATTCTTATATGTATTTCAGGTGTTATAGCTGACATGTCCTATAATACTCCTCCTGGAGTATCCAGGGCGCAAAAAAAAAGAAAAAAAAGAGAAATGAACTGAAGCTTCTGTACACATGGCTGTTTCAACTGATAATGGATAACTGACAAATGGCTTGATGGTTTTCCAATTGAGCCAGCTTTCAGTTTTGATGTTTACACACCAGTTTTAACAGACATCTCAACTGAAACTGAAACGGATATAAGAACTGAACTGACCATGTAAAAGGGGGCTTACACATAGAGGTACAAACACAAATAGTCTTTACAACAAAATAAAAACCTCTTTGTTGAGATGTGCATATCATTATAATTTCTTCCTTAACTTACAATAATTAAAACTTAATGTATAAACCAATTATAGTACTAAGTACGTCTAAAAAATTAATTAATACTATAAATAGTAATTTGTTTCTATAATTTACAAATATTTTTATTTAAAAAAATTTAAACCGTTCCTTTTTTCGTATTTTATTACGAGGTACGTTCGTAAAGTAAGTACAGTTTTGAAATAAAAAAAAGAACAAGTACAGATACATCAATGAAATTTATTTCATTAAAATCTACAACTCTTAAACTATTTTTTGACATAATTCCCGTGATTTTCCAGGAATTTGTCATAGCGTGGTACAATGTTTTGTATACCCTCTTCATAGAATGCCGTCGCCTGTATGAGTTAAACCAAAACAAATCTTGACACCTCAAGAAGTCATGTGTTCAGTGTTTTGGGACAGAAAAGGAATTTTACTTATTTATTTTTTGTCGCAACGTCAAACAATCAATAAAGAAGTTTACTGCAAGACTCTCAAGAAACTGCGCCGCGCAATACAGAACAAGCACCGAGGAATGCTCACGAAAGGTATGGTTTTCATTCATGACAATGCCTGACCACACGCTGCGAATGAGACAAAAAGACTCATTCAGGACTTTGGCTGGGACTTGTTCAACCATCCTCCGTACAGCCCTGACCTCGCTCCTTGCGACTTTCATTTGTTTCTGTATCTGAAGTCTTTCCTTGGCGGTCAGCAGTTGAACAACGATGAAGAGCTGAAAGAACATGTTACCTCTTGGTTGACTACACAGGGAGCAGCGTTCTATGAAGAGGGTATACAAAAGCTTGTACTACGCTATGACAAATGCCTGGAAAATCACAGGAGTTATGTTGAAAAATAGTTTAAGAGTTGTAGATTTTTATGAAATAAATTTCATTGTTGTATCTATACTTGTTCGTTTTTTATTTCAAAACGGAACTTACTTTACGAGCGTACCTCGTAGATTGTGACTAGGTTTACAAGTGACTTGTTAACCAAAATAATATTCCAGCTTGTTGTTTCTTTAATTGATTTCAGTACAATAAAAAATTAATTTTATTTTATTAGTAATTCTAATAAATTTAATGTAAATAACCTAGTTAGAAATAAATTTCATCATTTTTGTTTTGTTTTCTGTACGAGGTATATTTTTTGATCAAAAATATGATTGAGGGAACTTGGACATTATGTTAATTAAGTCGGGAATTGCCTCAGACCCTTTTTCCCTTTCTCTTATAACAGAAAACTAAAGTGGTTTCTCTTATAGGGTTTCTCTTTATAGCGGCGAAATCTTATGGTCCCTTCAATTCCGCTATAGAGACATTTTACTGTTGTAAAATGTCAACATTTTGTTGTATTTGTAGACTTTAAATGTTGTATACAATGTTTACAATTGAATGTTTTTAATGTTGCTAATAGATGATAATTTACATCGTTTAAAACATGTGATTTAGAAGGCAGTTTGGGGATCTTTTCCGTTATCCAACAAGAAATGTACTGACTGCATTTAGCACTTGTTATGCGGCTTGCGTCACCCTCAATAAACATAACCTAATTTTAATCATAATATAATATGAAGGACGCCAAATGAAAATCAATCTTAGTTAGTTTCCTATAAATTTTATTATATACACTTTTATCGTTAAATGCATAGACTACTAAGGCCGAAATCTTAAAAAATTAATTTTTTGCAAGTTTTCGTGAGAAAAAAACAGAAAATTGCTAATTACCGCTAAACTAACTGTTATAAAAAAAAATGTTTGAAATAAAAGTTGTAGGATTTTACATTCTCTACAACTTTAATTATATACATTTTGCGGTAAAATGCATAAAAACGCCGAAATCTTACAAAAATCTTTTTTTACGTGAAAACAGCCTCACCAAGAATTTCAGCAAACATGACTCCTACCCTATCTTGTAGAGCATAAAAAAATTAAGTAAATGAGGCAATTTAAAAAAAATCGTAGGACCAGTTTTTGAGAAAATCGCAAAAAAGTGAAAAATTACACGAATAAACTACTACTTCCGATTGACCGATTTTGATGAAAATGTTCGTGTCGGGTCCGGTAGTGGTATGTAACTTAAGTTTCAAGTTTCAAGTTCGTACGATGTTTCGTTCTTGAGATATTTTGTATACACACACACACACACACACACACACAGACCAATTGCTAAAAACATGTTTTTACAACAGCATGTTCTTCGTTTGTAACACGTTCGACTAAACGTACAAAATTCATGTTTGTAACGCAACGAATGCAATAACACTGAATACCATAGTCATGTGCAGAACCGCCATGAGAGGAAGGGAGAAGGAGATGACTCATCTTGACAAACCTAAATTAAATAAAATAATAATAACAGTAATAACATAACAATAACAACATTAACTATGAGTAATGGCTATGCGTAATGGAATGAGTCATAAATAGTTTAAAAGTTAAATAAATATTATGTATTGTATGTAGTATTTGTGTATATGTAGTGAAATGCAGTACTAAGTTTCGCGTTCAATAATGGGTTACGCGACCCGTATAACACTTGCTAAATGCAGTACATTTCTTGTGAGATAACGGAAAAGATCCCAGTTTGGTACTAAGACACAAAATCTACCAACTGTTCATGCAGCTACGCAGGCAAGCTTATTTGATGTCCGCTCAACACTTACACATTGCAGCAGCCAAGCATTTAAATAGTGGCTTTTTAGTGGTAGTGGTACAGTTAATAATACGAGGGTCATTCGTAAAATAAGGTTCCCTAACCTGTCGAGACAGAATGCAATGTGCTGGGAGATCTGGCAACACTGTCTTACTCATCAGCTCTCCCTCTCTTTTTCCGCACCACTCCCGCCTCGCTACGTCGATCAGTGCCGGCCTAGCAGCCTTCGAAGATGGAGCTCCCTATCGCTGTTACCGCCAGATGCGAAATTCGCGCTGTGATACATTTTTTAAATGCAAAACAAATTTCAACTATTGACATTCATCGTCAGTTAACCGAAGTTTATGGCGAAAACTGCATATCTGTTCAACATGTTCGGAAATGGTGTAGAGAATTCAGTGAAGGCCGCATGGAAATTCACGATGAAAACCGAAGGGGACGGCCTTCAGTTTCAGATGGAATTGTTGAAAAAATTTTGATAAGACTTTTTGCCTCATGGAACAACAGTAAATTCTGACAGATATTGCGACACATTAAGAAAACTGAGACGCGCGATCCAGAACCGCCACAGAGGAAGATTGTCCAGTGGTGTGAGGCTTCTCCATGACAACGCTCGACCTCATGTCTCACATCAAACTCAAGAACTGCTGACAGATTTTGGCTGGACTGTTGTACCCCACCCCCCTACAGCCCGGACCTAGCCCCAAGTGATTATCACTCATTCCCAAAATTAAAGGAACACTTGGGTTGCCTACGCTTCAGTACCGATGATGAAGTCAAGGAAGAGGTTACTCGATTCCTCAAAGGATTGGCAGCAGAATTCTACAACATGGGGATAGAAAAGTTGGAGCATCGTCTGCAAAAGTATTTGGACAGAAACAACAATTATGTAGAAAAATAGCATAAGTTTTAAGCTTTTAATTAATATATAACACTAAGATAAAAAATATAGCTGTCTGTTTTTAAAAATCATGGGATTATTTTACGAATGACCCTCGTACAAACATCAATAACCCAATGCGGACATAGGAATCTGTCCCATGAAATCTGAGGTCTTGGTAGCAATAGGTCATTAATATACGTGCAGAGAGCACTTTCATGCATTAAAAACGACTTAAATTAAAAAAAATTATACCTCGTACAAGACAAAAATTGACATGGACTCACTATCGCAGTGTTTAGAATATTAATAAATAAATGAAAGACAAATTGGATGCAGGTTGTCCTGTTGTTCTAATAACTAATTAAACCTAATAAAAGTAATAACGACAGCTTCTATAGTTGATTTCACGTTCAGAATACAGTATGGGAAGTCCATAAGCAATGTACAGGGTGATTTTTTAGTCCTGTTACCCAATTGTTAATGTCTGGTAATATTTTTCTAAAAAAAAATAAATTTTGTTTTGTGACACTAAGTTGGTAATCGTACTCAACCAGTATGGATATGGCAGTGTGAGTTGATTCTCCTTGAGCTGTGTAAAACTTTGTGCCATTTCCGGTCGTGCTACGAACAGAATGTCTTTTATCCTAAAACAATCTTTTGTTTAAATCTGGAGGCTGAAGCTCTAGAACTAATCGTATGTGATACGGATACAATTTCAATTTTTTATCAGCTTTCTGAGCACTCGAACACGACAAATCAACATGCGAGGAAAGTTTTTGTAAACTTTTCCATGGAGAATTGAGCAGTCTTGTTTTCACATTCTCTTAATGTCATCTGTCAAGAGAGTTGGTCGACCACTACGTTTTCTGCTGCAAACAATACCTGCCTGTAAAAATCAGTTAGTTAGCCTAGAAATTGACTAGAATAGAGTGGAGGAACACCAAAAAATTTAATTTGAAATGATTCTTTTACACTCGCATACGATTTTGTAGCAAAATATTGTTCAAGAATGAAAACCCGTTGTTCTAGGGTAAAAGACATTCTGTTCATAACACAACTGGAAACAGCACAAAATTTTACGCAACTCAAGGAGAATCAACTCAAACTGTCGTATCTATATTAGTTGAGTAGGGCTACCAACTTTGTGTCACAAAACCAAATATCCCTTTCTTAGAAAAAAATTACCAGACATTAACAATTGGGTAACAGGACTAAAAAATCACCCAGTACTACGTAATTATTTTGCGACCAAAACAATTTACGACACAACCAAAAGTACTTGTACGAGATTTTTCGTTACGGTGAAGTTTGTTATTTTGTGATAACGACATTATATTTTATGATTGATTTGGTAAGGAACATTATTTATTTTATTTTATTGTTGAGAAATTGGTGTGGCTTGCTCCTTTTTTTTTTTAATTTCATTATTTAACGTTGCATCAACTGCAACGGTCATTAGCGATGACGTTGCGGTGTAACTTTTTGTACAATGGAGGATGAAATGATTTTTTGTAACGTATGAAAATATGCCGTGCCCGAGTGGAATTTGAACCCAGGACTGCATGATGAGAGGCGAGCACGTTACAAACTGCGCCACTGGGGCCGGCTTGCTTTTTATTTTAAATATTCAAGGGGAGATTGCACGATAGTTTTAACTCAAAATTTCGATTTTTGGTTTTTTATGTTTTTCAATCATTTAGGCCTAGATCGACCAGAAAAACATAAAATTACGTCAAAAAAATAAATGTTTTTAGTGTTCAATGTATTATTGAAATGTTCAAATAATGTTTGTGTCGGGTCCAATAGTGGTATGTAACGTAAGTTTCAAGTTTCAAGTTTGTACAATGTTCCATTCTTGAGATATTCTGTTCACACACACGCACGCGCGCGCACACACACGCACGCGCGCGCACACGCACGCATGCGCGCACACACACACACACAGACCAATCGCTAAAAACATGTTTTTTGGGTTCAGGGGGTCCGAAAACGTGTAGATCCGGTGAAAACACAATTTCGAAAAATTGACATGAAAATAATATTTTCCTTCCTATATATTCATATAGGCAAGAGAAAGGAAAATGTTGGATAACCGGAATCTTACTGTACTTGTTAATTATTCCTTTCGTTTCTCAATTCAAAGATCTTCCATTATTCTTTATAACAACGGACTGGTGTACATAACAAATAAACAATTAAAAACAACAAGCTGGAATATATATTAATAAAATTATACAACGATATAATAATAAACACTCAAAAAATTAAATGTAAAAATAAACAAAAAATGGAAAATATCACAAAATGGTGTTATCTGTATAAAAAGAACTGTTCAGAAAGTAATATTATTAGTTTTATGTTATATTATCAATAAAATTGATGGGTAATGAAATAATATTGGCACAGTAAATTAGTTGGACAATAGTAAGGACTTATACTGGAGCGCAGGTGGCACAGGCCGTTTGAGACGGACACGAGCAGGACAGGCCAGGCAGAGCAGATATTTCTCCCAGCGTACACTGGAGTAGAGAACAGAAAAAAGAACTGTCACTGTGAACGAGTCACGGTTACTTATAATTCACGGTGACCTCAGTTATTGAGATAGGTGAGTAACCGTTCCCCAGTCACTATAAGACAGGACTGTTCCCCAGTCACTGGAAGACAGGACAACACGGCGAATGTTCACCGTACTATTCTACAATATAGCAAAGCCTCTCGTTCCCCAGTCACTGTTACAAAGATCGCTTACTCATTCTCTGTTCACTGTTTAAGGCAGGACGACACGGCGACCGTAATTCTACAGTTCCTTCAATCACTTTTACAAAAATCAGTTACTTATTCGCTGTTCACTGTCACTTTTAAGAGAGAACAAATTCTTTAACTTAGGAACTAGTGAACAAATTCACTCACTCATTCACTGTTCACAGTTACTAGAGAAAACAACAGAATATGCTTTCTCTTCTTCAAGGCCCCTATGATAGCTACGAGAGATATGTTGGTCTGTTCACTGGGCTTAGTGCTCTCCTTTGATAACCGGCACGTCCATTCTTTTTTATTTCAATTTTTACGCACTCTTCTCTCTCTCTTTCTCACTATCATCTACTAGACTAAACAAAACAAGGGTATTTCCTTTACATCTCTGATCGCTGTAACACAATTACATTACAGTATTATTTTTATAGCAAGCCGCGTTCTACCTAGCTATTTTATTTATAATGTGCGTTGTTATTTTTCAGTTGTAAATATTGTTTCTTGTACTTTCTCTTTTTTATAAAAAATGTTATTTTTATTAATAATCTAGGATACCTTGTGTTAATCAGTTTTAGGCTAAATTTTTATTTTAGTTATATATTATGTAGACCATTTTTTAATTTATCAAAACTTCAGTTATCATGAAATAACAACTGAAAACATTACTATTATTTCATGATAGCAGCTGAAAAATGTACTAAGAAAATACACAGTGATTGATAAATCACTAGTAACTATTAAAAGTAACGGTGAACGCAAAATCACTGTCACCGTGATCATGGTGACTGGTTGAAACAAAGAACGCTCTTCACTACACTGGACAGGTGAATATTGTTTTCAGGTTCAAAAAGTAGCTCATGTTTGGCCATTTAGCGCGTTGGATCATTTTAGTAAGAGTAATAGGTTACTATCGGATTCGTCCGATTCAGTTAAAGAAGAATTAATCTTACTTATATTGTATTGATTGAATTACCGTATTTACGCGTGTATAAGCCGCACCCTGTTTTGAAGCAAGTAAATTGGGTAAAAAATGTTTTTCCAACTATGGATAGCAGGAACTACAACCAACAAAAGTACCTATATAGCCTTTTCAAATACCGGTATTGTGTCGCAATGAATTCTTAGTAGATAGTATTGTAATCGAAGGAAACATACTAATGAATGGTAAAACCCATAAATCACCCAATACAATGAATGTCATTCATACATATATCTATACAATGCAACCCATTTCCTCTTTCTATGCTTTTCGTTACTTTCCTGTGTCCCTGTTTCACTCTACAAAAACTACGAAAGTAGCCTGTCTCCATTCGATCTTTGTCATAACGTGAGTTGAATTTGTCGGTGCAACATGGGGCGAGAACGAGTTGGCTACAATGAAAAATTCAAGCTGCAAGTGGTGCGTTACCAGAAGAAAACGGGAAACGTGCGGCAGGGAGAAAATTCGATGTTCACGAAAAAAAAGTATGGAGGTGGATCCAAGCAAAGGCCACACTTCAAAAAGCATCAAAAAATCGACAATCTTTTCGCGGAAAGAAGGCAAAATATCCTGAAATAGAGACCGTTCTCTTGGATTATGTGCGTAACATACGAGCTAACGGATTTGCTGTGTCTGTAAAAATGTTGCAGTTTGAAGGCCAAAAGATAGCAGAAAGCATAAACATTTCTCGTGATGACTTCAAGGGAAGCTACGGCTGGGCAAGAAGATTATGGCACGACACGGCTTGGTTATTCGATGACGGACCACATTGACGCAACGGCTTCCTGATACGTACCAAGACAAACTTTTCGAGTTTCAAAGGCATGTTCTGGAGCTAAGAAAGGTGAACGATTATTATATGGGGGCGATTGGAAATTGTGATGAAACTCCAGTATTTTTCGACATGCCGAATGAAACAACAGTGAATGCTTCAGGTGAAAGAACAGTGTTAGTGCGAACTGCTGGGGCAGAAAAGCAGCGATGTACTGTGATGTTGAGCATCACTGCAGATGGACGTAAACTACCGCCTTACGTGGTGTTTAAGCGCAAAACAGTTCCTAAAGAAAAGCTGCCTTCAGGAATTTTAGTGAGAGCACAGGAAAAGGGATGGATGACAGAAAAACTTTATATGGACTGGTTAAACTCTGTATGGTTTCGGCGTCCTGGTGCACTCCTACGTCCGCGATCTATGCTCATTATTAACAGTTTTCGAGCACATATATGACAGAAAACGTTAAAGATAAATTGAGGCAAGAAAAGTGTGACATGGTTGTTATACCAGGAGGAACGACGGGCATGTTACAATCCCTTGATGAATCGATCAATCACCCATTCAAAGTACATTGCGGAGTTTATATCAGGCCTGGAGAAGCAGATCTACAGAAATGACACCGACTGGACGATTGAAGAAACCTTCATTATCTCAAATGTGCGAATGGATTCTGGCTGCCTGGAAAATCATTCCCTCAGAAATGGTGTCCAAGAGCTTCAAAGTAACATCAATTTCAAATGCGATGGACGGGACCGAAGATAATGCGGTGTGGCAACAATCATCTGATAGCGAAAATACAAGCATGAATGACGACTGCAGCGATGAATCAAACGATGAACAATAGTCCATTTACCATATTTTAATTTTCATTAGGTATGTAATACTGTATTTTTCATTTTAATAAATTGTTTTCAATCTCATATTTGAAGTTTTATTCATACTTATATTTGTCATAAGTATGTAGATATAGCTTATCTCGAATATAAGCCGCACCCCATTATTTCACGTTCAGTTTTGTTAAAAAAAGTGCGGCCTATACACGCGTAAATACGGTACTTAATTGTATTGTATTTCAAAACGAAGGGAGAAAATTTAATGGCAAACTGACTTTATAAAAAAACACAAAACGCATGGTAAGTACAAGTTAACACAAGTTTGATGATACTACATTCAAGAATTATACTAGGTTTACAACTGAAGAGTTTTTCATGTAATCAGCACAAATTTTATTAGCTTCTCTTAGAGCAATGTGTTTCCTGCTCAACGCGTGTCCTGTTCACTCTCTGTTGGCATATGTCTGTTGGGGTAGTACATACATCACTCACATTCGTTCGGTGATTAATCTGCAAAAATCTTTTCTATACGCTATTAACGGATACAAAAAACACGATCGTATGAGCCTATTCCAAGAATTTTGAGTCCTACCTCTCAGGCATTTATTTGTGTATAAGGTGCTCCTTCAATTCTATTGGGCGTGTGGTAACCGCAAAGTAATAATTGATCTCAATAAAACCAATTGTGCTACTAGGAATGGTGGAAAAATAAGGACAAGAAAACCAAATAGTACATTTTTTCAGAAGTCATTTCTCTATCTTGAGGGGGGGTTCATCTACACAATTCCATCGTATATACACAGTATTACATCACCACATCGTATGAAACATAAACTTAAATATCATATCCTATCAATATACGAGCAAGAACTTGAGAAACTTTTCCAAGTTTTAAAATAACTGTTCTCTGATTATTTTTTGCTTTCCTCATTGCAGTAGTTTTTTTTCTGTGCTCATTAATTGAATTAATTCTCATAAGTAAAAATATCCACGTGTATTCCCTAAAATTAATGTAAAGTAGTTTTAGTTTTAGTTTTTTTTTGAAAAAAAAAATTTTTATTATTATTTTTTATATAAATTTAATGGTATTTTATCATTTATTTTTAATGCTTTTAACAAAAACCGTTTAATGTATTTCTTGTACCCTTTTTAGATTTTATAATAATATTTTTTATAGTAGTTGTTAGTATATACAAATTTGTTTAAAATATTTTTTTGTTTACTCCTATACGCGGACAGAACTCTTTGTGAAGAAAAGTTTTTGGGTATTAGTATAATTAGTTAAAAATATTGTAAATAGCTTAGTATAGTAATAATTGTACGAGGGCAAATCAAATATAAACGGTAATTTTGCTGTTGACTGTACCAAACACGTTCGGACCAGATGTAGCGGTGAGCAGTTGTTGTTTTGTTTAATAGGAGTGGGGGGAACAGCTTACTTCGCAGCATTGTTGCGTTCTGCTATCAGTACAGCCATGACCGAGCGAGAGGTACATCCATCTGTTGCGCAACGAATCGTCATAAAATTTTTAGCAAATGAACGTGTTAAGCCTTTGGAAATTTTTACTTGTTTGCGAGCACAGTTTGGGGACACTACTCTGTCTAAGAATCGAGTGTATACGTGGGCCAGAGAATTTAGGGGTGGGCGAGAACGTGTTAAAAACGAAAGTCACCGTCGACGCCCAAGGTCAAGTCTCACAGATGACAACATTAGTGCCGTTCGAGAGCTTATTGAAGGTGATCGCCGGTTAAATGTTCAAGAAATCTTGTCAGAAATTGGTATCAGCTACGGGAGTGTTCAGTCTGCAATCACAGACCACCTTGGCTTCAGAAAGATTAGTGCTCGATGGGTTCCGAGGTTGCTGTCCGGAAATCAAAAACAGGTCAGGTCGGAGATCGCCGGGAGACTTCTGCATCGATTTCAAGAAGAAGGTGAAGATTTTTTGAGGCACATCGTCACATGTGATGAGACGTGGGTCCACCATTACACTCCCGAATCGAAAATGGCAAGTAAGGAGTGGCGAAGGAAGGATGAAGGCTGCCCAGTGAAAGCCAAAACTCGTCTCTCAGCCGGAAAAGTTCTTGCAACAATTTTTTTTGATTCAAGGGGAGTTCTACTCATTGATTTTCTTCACGATCAACGAACAGTGGATGCGGCTTACTACTGCCAGGTGCTACAGTCGGCAAAAACCAGTTACCGAAACAAAAGACGAGGTGTGCCCATTAGAGATGTCATCCTTCTCCATGACAACGCAAGGCCTCACACCGCATTGTTGACAAGGGATAAATTGGAAGAAATGGGCTGGGAAACTCTCGAACACCCTCCTTACAGTCCAGACTTTCCCCTTGTGACTACTTTTTGTTTGCGCCTCTGAAAGAATCACTTGGAGGAAAACGATTTGAAAGCAATGAAGATGACGAGAAGCACATGCGCGATTTGTTGACAACTCTCCCTCAATCTTTTTATGAACAGGCAATATTCAAGCTTCCAAATCGGTGGCAGAAGTGTGTAGATAATGCAGGAGACTATACTGAAAAATGTTGAAGGCATAGTTTTTGTATAATATTATTCAATAAATATAATTTTAAAAATTACCGTTTATATTTGATTCGCCCTTGTAGTGTAATTAGTTAAAAATATTGTAAATAGCTTAGTATAAAATGAATTAATATAATAATTTCACTAACCTTCTTTTTAAACTGCGTCACCTTTATTTTATTCCTACTTACACGTGTTTCGGTGGATCCACCATCATCAGAGTAAATGAAAAATTGAAACTAAAAATTTTTTTCATTTATTTAAAATTTACAGAAGATGATACATCTTCAGTCACTTAAATAAAACTGATTTAAAATTAATTTATTTTAATTTATCCCTTCTCATATTTACTGTAGATAGCAGCAGCAGTCAATATCACTTCATCATTCCTAAATTTTATCTGTTCATTCAAAATGTCCTGCTTTTGCTCTTTTAAATATTTATAAATATGGAACATCTCATATTTTTCAATTTTATTTTTATTCTCTATATTACATTGTTCTATTATATTGAAATGTTCATCTATTTTACCAAATTTATGTTTTTCTTCTTTTATATGATTGGAATAGTTAGATATAATGTAGTCACATTTCAGTGCTTTTTTATGTTCATTATACCTCACTTGAAAATTACGACTAGTCATACCAATGTAAAATTTTTTACAATCCTCATTACCACAATCTATTTTATACACACCCTTTTTATTGCTTAGTGTTTCATTTATATTATTTTTAATTATATTTGTGGACAGTAGTTTTTTATTATTACATGTGTATGCGATTTTATAAAATTTATTTAATGTTCTGTATAATTTATTGTTAATAGTTTTATTGTATTTTAATGCAATAAATGGTTTATGTTTTATTTTATTATCTAATATAAGGGTGGTTCTCAAGTTATTTTTAAAATGTAGTTTGTTTTTAATTTTATTTATTACTTTATTTATTTCTTTTTCATGATACCCATTCTTTTGTGCTATGAATTTTATTGTTCTTAATTCATTTTCTAGTAGTTTTTTATCTTTTACATAATTATATGCTCTGTGAATCATACTATGGTAAGCTGCCATTTTATGTTTATGAATAAAATAAAGGTGACGCAGTTTAAAAAGAAGGTTAGTGAAATTATTATATTAATTCATTTTATGAAATAGAAATATTTCAAACTGCAGGATGCATTATAAAGATTTATTTTTGAATGATAGCTTAGTATAGTAATAATTGTATTATGTTTAACTAAATAAAATAAAACTGTCGCTGCTCGACACAAGACACGTTGCTGTGTCACACTATCATGTCTGCCTCCCAATATACGGTACGCTACTGGCAACAATCGGTGCACAGTTTTCACTCCTGTCCTGCCCTGTGCTCCAGTATACGCCCTGCCGTATACATTGCGACATTCGACCTGTTTAAAAATATCACGGATAAAATTTTACGACGGTTACTTTCTGAACAGTTCTTACGATATTAGTAATAATAAGTATACGATATTACATGATTAATTGTACTATAATATTTTTTATTGTTTAAAACTTATCCGTAATTAAATCGATAAATCATTTAAGCCAATCCCCCGAATCATTAAATCTCATACTTAAATATTTTTTATACATTTATTATTAAAAATTATATATTCATAATAACTATTTTACAACATACAACTATAAAAAAATATTTAATATACATTATATTACACGTATTATATTATATTTTATATATATATATATATAACGAAACAGATTAGAGCGTAGGATTGACTTCGGATAATACCATTGGCATGCTACACTAAACACGCGTTTACTCACCACGTAACCACATGTCATCGTACATCTACGAACATGTTATCTCTTGTATTTTTATTTATTACGTTTACTCTTTACGTTTTTACCGCCGAATAATCTATCATGTCAGTTCGCTATATTCTGTCCAACCGTGATTCGGCGCACCGAGGCGAAGAACTCCCACCGATTTATCTTTTGACGCCGTTATCAAATCTAAATCGGAAAAAAATCAGTCAAGGAAAATTATCTTCAAATCCAAAATTTTTATTTAGACACATATAACTTCAATTTTTTAATCAAATACAAATAAAATAAAATAAAATTTAAAAAAATAAATAAAATAAATAATAAAATCTGGTGTGAAACACTCACACAACTTTCTCTTGCCAACGCAAATAATGAACAATATAACCTAAGGGTAAGCACACAGTCTATCTTGGAACCATTATAAATGAGGAATGGACCAACAACCAGGAAATAAGAGCGCGCATTGGAAAGGCTAGATCCACCTTCAACCAAATGAGGGCCTTCTTCAAAAGCCACTACCTCTCTCTTGGTATAAAAGTGAGAATGGTGCGATGCTATGTATTCTCTGTTCTGTTTTATGGTGCTGAATCGTGGACCCTGAACGAGGATAAGTGCAAGAAATTGGAAGCGTTTGAGATGTGGCTGTACCGGAGAATACTGAAGATCCCTTGGACTGATCGAGTAACAAATGAAGAGGTTATCAGAAGAATAGGGAAGAACCGGGAGGTACTGACCACTATCAAGTCTCGAAAGCTACAGTACTTTGGGCTCATAATGAGAAATGCAACCAGATATGCCCTCCTGCAAGCCATTCTACAAGGGAAAATTTTTGGAAAGCGGGGACCAGGTAGAAGAAGAACATCCTGGTTGAAGAACCTCAGAGTCTGGTACAATACAACTTCGGTACGGCTTTTCCGAGTTGCTGCAGACAAGATGAAGATTGCCGTAATGATCGCCAACATTCGTAACGGATAGGCACATCAAGAAGAAGAAGCACACAGTGAACGTTGGTCGCAGGTACTGATTCACGGTGGCGAATGCGCATAGTGGGAGCATGTAACTATGCGCTTAACCTTCATTCAGTTGTAGACACTATTCAACATGAGTTCCACTAGCAGCAGTCATGAATTATTTCTAATGGAAAATGTTTCCACGAAATTATTATCATTTAAAGACGATACCGTTAGTGACATTAATAAGAACAGAAAATTGTTCGGCATAATCATCTTTTTCCACAATTAAAAAAAGATAGAGACAGGTTTTTTTAAATGCATGAGAATGACTCTAGAAACATTTAATTTTATATTGTCTAAAGTAGAACTCATTTTCAAAAACAATGGTGCAACTTGCACAAGCAACTCAAATATTACCCGGAAGAAAGATTTGTGATTACTTTGAACATTTTAAATGTATTTTGAACTGTTTGACTACCGATATTCAATATTATAAAGCATTGTTTCGCCAGTAATAATCTTTTTAAAGTTACTTTTATAAACCTATGTTAAAAATTAATTGACAAGTTATTATTTACGAATACGTATTATACGACGCCAAGTACATTTAGCAACCTGCCAGCAAGCAGCAGGCAGGTTTATGCAAAACAAACCAGTGAGTTGATATGCGCAGATGACCAGTGCGCAGCTTTCTCCACCAGCGTTTACTGTGAGACGTCCGATTAAAATATAATGGCCTATTCCTACTAGCAGGCTCCCGCTTGTAAGCGACCAGCATTCACTGTGCGCTTATCCTTACATTAGTAATAAAACATTAGAAATAACAAAAATCTGGTATGAAATACTCACACAACTTTCTCTTGCCAATGCAAATAATTAACAATAAAGCTAACATTAATGATAAAACATTAGAAATAAACAAAAACTAACTTTAATAACATAACCTAATTTTAATCATGAGTGAAAGACGCAACATGAAAATCAAGCTCAGTTTGACTTAAAAATACGGAAAATCACTCTTTCACGCTAAAATAGGCTCTGTAGAGAAAAATGCTTCAACTAAAAGTTGTAGATCTTTTAATTTTCTATAAATTTGATTATAAACACTTTTGCCATAAAATGAATACTAAGGCCGAAATCTAAAAAAAATTGATTTTTCACAAGTTTTCATGAGAAAAAAACCGAAAATCGCTAATTACCGCTAAACTAAGCGTTATACAAAAAAGTGTTTGAAATAAAAGTTATGGAATTTTAAATTCTCTACATTTTTTATTATATACATTTTTGCGCTGAAATGCATATTAAAGCCGTAATCTTAAAAAAACCAAGTTTTTACGTGAAAACACCCTTACCAAGAATTTCAACCAAGATGGCGCCTACCCTATCTTGTAGAGAATAAAAAATTGAGTAAATAAGGCGATTTTTAAAAAAATCGTAGGACCAGTTTTTGAGAAAATCACAAAAAAGTGAAAAATTATACAAATAAACTACTACTTCCGGTTGACCGATTTTTATGAAAATGTTCGGGTCGGGTCCGGTAGTGGTATGTAACTTAAGTTCCAAGTTTCAAGTTCGTGCGATGTTCCGCTCTTGAGATATTTTGTATACACACAGACCAATTGCTAAAAACATGTTTTTTGGGTTCAGGGGGTCTGACAACATATAGAACCGGTGAAAACTCGATTTTGAAAAATCGACATGAAAATAGTACTTTCCTTCCTATATATTCATATAGGCAAGAGAAAGTAAAAAACTAACCTAACATTAATCATGAGTGAAAAACGTAAAATGAAAATCAACCTCAGTTTAGCTTAAAAATACAGAAAATCACTCTTTCATGCTAAACTAGGCTCTGTAGAGAAAAATGCTCAAAATAAAAGTTGTAGATCATTAATTTATTTATGTGAGATTAATTTCCTGTAAAACTGATTATAAACTTTTGTCGTGAAATGCATACTAAGGCTGAAATCTTAAAAAAAATCGATTTTTTACACATTTTCATGAGAAAAAACAAAAAGTCGCTAATTACCCCTAAACTAAGCGTTATACAAAACATGTTTGAAATAAAAGTTATACCATTTTAAATCCTCTACAACTTTTATTATATACATTTTTGCGCTAAAATGCATATTAAAGTTGCAATCTAAAAAAAAATTTTTTACGAGAAAACAGCTTCACCAAGAATTTTAGCAGACATGGCGCCTACCCTATCTTGTAGAGCATAAAAAATGTATTAAATGAGGTGATTTTTTAAAATAACCATAGGAGCTGTTTTTGAGAAAATCACAAAAAAAGAAAAATGACACGAATAAACTACTACTTCTGATTAACCGATTTTGATGAAAATGTTTGTGTCGGGTCCTCTAGTGATATCTAACTTAAGTTTCAAATTCGTACGATGTTCCCTCTTTGAGATATTTTGTTCACACACACACACACACACACACACACACACAGACCAATCGCTTAAAACATGTTTTTTGGTTTCAGGGGTCCGAAAACATGTATAACCGGTAAAAACTCGATTTTGAAAAATCAACATGAAAACTATACTTTCCTTCTAATGTATTTATATAGGCAAGAGAAAGTAAAAAGGATACATTCATCGTATGGTGAAATGTCGATATCCTGGATGTCGCCTTTATGACGTAAAACTTCACCTAAGTATTCGTGGTGATCGGGGTATCTTCGGTAACGTCGGAGAATTCCGCCTTCACAAGCTGAATAAAGAAGGCTGCCGTGCGAGGTATATCTGTTCCAATAGAAAACACACTTGATTAGAATCATAATAATACACAAGGCAATTTATTTTAATTTTATAACACCTTTTTAACACGTTCAGCACGGATGCCGCCTTAAGGCGTCAAATTGAGGTTCATTCCAGAGACGAATGATGCCTTAAGGCGTCATATACAATACCACATTTCTATAGCTTTTTATAAATCGCCGGTGTACTGGCAGTGTTAGTAAAGGTTGTTCAGGGGTTCAGATCTATTCTACGAGCACCACTGTGAAGATCGTCTTTCGTTACCAACTGCCGGGAATTTTTGACGAATTTTTAAAATTGTTGTCTATTCGAACGTCCTAGTGCCGTGTAATTTTATTGTTTTATTTAATTATATCAATTATTCTACGAATTTCTTCGTTTCCAGTGACTTCTTTTTACAAATAAAAGGAAAGAATAATACATTTTTACGTAAAAATAGTTTAATTATTACTCAAAAGAAAAATTTCTGTTACTTTCTGAACTCGCGATTTCTATGCACTGTGTTTCTTTTGCAGGTTTTTATGTTTTTATAAAGTAATAAGCTTTATTACTACTGTATTACTTAATTATTTAATGTATTTTATTTATTTAAATTTTTTGAATTAAATATTATTCATTATCAAACATAATTGTATTTTTCTATTTTACACATGACAATAATTTTCATTTATTTAATAATTTATACGTATTAATTTTTCTAATAACTAAAAAATGAATTTCAAATATAAATTTCGTAGAAACAACAAACGTGTATAATACCGTACTATATTTAGCCGGTGAGTAGATGAGCAAATAAGTAAGATCGTTCCGGGGACGAATGACGCCTTAAGGCGGCATGGTATTTTTTCACTGCAATGGCGGGTCGGCACAGCGAAGCATCCGTGATTCCAGCCGCCGTGCTGAACGTGTTAAATATACGAGGGGTGGCTATTAAATAACGAGACTGACTTAAAAAATTTAATTTTAATTTTATATATAATCACTTATTGTAACCTTCAATATACAATCCTTCTCTATCCCTACAACGGTCCATGCAAATTTTCCATTGTTGGAAACAGTGCTGGATGTCATCTTCTGTCAGCTCCTTCACGACACGTGCGGCTTTCTCTTTTACAGCTTCCACAGACTCAAATCTTGTCCCTTTTAATGCAGATTTCACCTTAGGGAACAGGTAGAAGTCACATGGTGCAAGATCTGGTGAATAAGGTGGATGTCCTTACACTGAGATGCTGTACTTGGCTAAGAACCTCTTGACAGATAACGCGGAATGAGCTGGGGCATTGTCTTGGCGGAGAACTCATGATTTGTCCTTCCACATTTCGGGGAATTTTTTCCTTACTCTTTGACGTAGTTTAGAAAGTACCTCAAGGTAGTAATATTGATTAATTGTTTGACCTTCAGGAACCCAGTAAAGGTACACAATTCCATGGATATAAAAAAAAATAATCATCATTGCTTTAAATTTTGACTTGCTCACTCGAGCTTTTTTGGCTCTAGGTGACGTTCGGCTCTTCCAGTGCATGGATTGGTGCTTCGTTTCCAGATCTTAAGTAAAAAACCACATTTCATCACATGTTATTATCTTCTACCTGTTCCCTAAGGTGAAATCTGCATTAAAAGGGATGAGATTTGAGTCTGTGGAATAATTTAACTATGTTCTAATTTGCCGTGTCATCAAAAATAGGATATAAATTAAAATAACTGACTTCTGTCTTTAAAGTAAAAATTTAAATTGAAGGAGTGAAAATACCATTAATTTTATTATTTTAAATAATAGAGCAGACTTTGTAGAACTGAAATGCAAAAAGAATTATTTGATTACTCTTTACCCTTTTGAAGATATTGCAGTTTCCGTAAAACCCTGCGTATCGATGAAAAACATCTAAAAAATGATCTTTAGAAATTTTTTTTAGACTAAAAATTATTACTTATTCAAAAAGTAGTATTATTTCTCAAATCCTTATACACTGAAGTATCCTTATAAAAAATTTCATCACCATTGATTGGTAAATAAGGAAGGTATGCATTTTTTTGTCTTTTAACGTCACAATTGGGTTCTTCCGCCCGATGGTCAAAAACGGTCAAATAAAAAAAACTTCAATAAGCTGTAAAAAATAAACAGTTTGAAATACAGGAAAATTTTTTTGCATGGCAACTTAGAAGGAAAAAATGAACAATTATACCAAGTTTCATCAAAATCTGAGAACTTGGGTGTCATGGTGTGGTTGAATTGATATGGATTGACCCTGCTTACAACTCTACGGTAGCACTAAAATACATAATACAGTAAATAATCGAATAATACATCTATGTATTACATACTATCAATATATCAACTGGCCAGCCCGTTGGCGTAGTGGTTAGCGCAACTGGCTTTTATGCCGGTGTCCCGGGTTCGATTCCCAGTCAGTTCTGGCATTTTTTCATTACTCGTTTCTCACATATCATCATTCTAATTAATAAGGGAATGAAATAACACTACAAATAATTATTTTAAATTAATGGATTTTTTAAAGGAAAGTTACATGTTTAGAAGGATTTTATTAATTAAAACGGGCAGCGGTTTGGCATTGTAAGTTCTCCGTTTTGTGTCAAACATGAGCCAGATACTGTGTAAGGGTAAGCACACAATGAACGCTGGTCGCAGGTCACTGGTCGCTTACAAGCGAGAGCCTGCTAGTGGGAACAGGCCATTATATTTTAATCGGACATCTCACAGTAAACGCTGGTGAAGAAAGCTGCGCGCTGGTCATCTGCGCATATCACCTCACTGATTTGTTTTGACCTTAAATCATTCTCTATACAAGCATTTAACCCAGAAATAAATATAGTAATTAAAGAAAAAATTATTAAATAAAAAGTATCACAATAAAAAATTAAATAATTAAATCGAATAATTAAATAAAAAGTAAATTAAATAATTAAATAAATGAAGTTACCAGAGTTGAAGAATGAACTAAAGAGGAAACAGGAGTAGGAGCAGCCATAGCCGCAGGAAGTCAAAAACAAAAAGGAAACTGGGCACTCCTTGTAAAAGAAGCAAAAATAAACCTGCCTGCTGCTAGCTAACGGGTTGCTAAGTGTACTTGGCGTCGTATAATACGTATTCATATATAATAACAACTTGTTAATTAATTATAATATGATAGGTTTATAAAAATAACTTAAAAGCTTATTACTGGCCAAACAATGCTTTATAATACTGAATATCGATAGTCAGAATGTTCAAAACACGTATTTCAAAGTAATCACAAGTGTTTCTTCCGGTAATATTGGTTGCTTGAGCAAGTTGCAGCATTGTTTTTAAAAAAGAGTTTTACTTTAGATAATATAAAATTAAACTATTCCAGAGTCATTTAAAAACCCTGTCTTTATCTTTTTTAATTACGGAAAAAGATGATTATGCTGAACAATTTTCTGTTCTTATTAATGTCACTAATGGCATAGTCTTTAAAAGATAACAATTTTGTATAAGCGTTTTCCATTTGGAATAATTCATCATGCATGCTGCTACTGGAACTCATGTTGAATACCGACAACTGAATGAAGGTTAAGCGCATAGTTACATGCTCGCACTATGCGCATGCGCGGTTGCCACCATGAATCAGAACCAGCAACCAGCGTTCACTGTGCGATTACCCTAACTATAGTTCAGCCATTGTTAGTTTGCTCCTACGGTCAACAAACAAAAGCCACCTACTACAGGGTGCACGCTAGAGTCTGCGACTTTACGGATGTCGTATTCCTATTAAGTTAACTATTTTTTAAATTATAAGCACTTAAAGTACTGAAAACATCAGTCATGATAATATGATGTAGGCCTAACAATTTCATTTATAAAAATACTTTTAAAACTATTTAGTATTTAAATACTTTTGAAAGTATTTTGTTGTTACTTTTTAATCAGCGTGTACACATTTTGATATAATGCGCATGCTCAGTGACGTCATTATTTGTTTACATTAGGAGCAAACTAAGAGAGGCTGGACTGTACATAAAAATGAATGATTCTCAGGTGGTTACTTTAACTTGCTTCAATACCAGACTGTACAGCATTCCTCAGCTGTACAACACAAATGTTAACAACTCACTGCCGAACTCACATTTTTAATGCAAGTTTTTTTAATATTTAAAAACCTTCAAATTTACAACATTTATTTGTAGTGTAATTGAATTCTTTTATTAATTAAATGGATTGTTGATTTTGGAGGAGAAGTCTGGAAATTACAACCTACTGAGAGACGGAAAGATAAAATTAAAGAGAATGGAAACCAACAGGAAAAAAATGGTGATATCCGAAGCGGAGAGGAAGAGTAGATCTGACCGAATGAAGAACTACCACGCGAGGTTAAGGGTGAAAAGGAACAATAAATGAACTTACAGGGGTCCCCTGTGGCCGTACAAGAAAAAAAAAAAGAAAAAAAAAGGGATTGTAGCTTCTAACTCGTTACATCCATCGGGAACAAAAATAACAATTTAAAAAAAAAAATGCTGAAATTCCTTTACCCTCTATACTAAAAGGCTGAATTTTAGCTGACATTAATTAGAAAACATGCAGGAACACTATTCTAAAACGCCATATTCTCTCTTTTAACCGATTGGCATATAATGACGGCGATTCAACGTCCTCGTACTTTATTTATTCCTGTCTACATTGTTTTAAAAAAATTTCCGCACAACCGAAAACTACATAATTTTTGCTTTATTTTCATATAATTACCAATAGAGTGCGTGCAAGCTTTCAGTTATAATTTCATGATCAATATAACCTATACCATGTGTTGAAAAATGGTGTTTGTTTACGCTCTGTAAATGCATGTTTGTTAAGAGTTTTTAGGTTATTTATCGTATTTTTTGGTGTTTTATATCAAGTTATAATTCAATATAATTAATTCAATAATTTTTACCTATTAAATAAATTCTCTGCATTCTAAAATATTAATTTCATTACCGACAGGATATTGATGTGTAAATAAGTGAAAACGGCAATGACCGGTGATTAGAAAATAGGGCATAACTTTTTTTTATATTAACCAATTTTAAAAAAATTTAAAATATTTTTGTAGAAAAAAAGAGTTCTCTAGATGGCCCTCATATAAATTTTTATAGAAAATGATAAATTCCTAAGTTACAATTAAAACAACTTAAAAAAAATTCCATTAACAAGAAAAATAATTGTTTAAAAATTTGTAGAAAAAAAATTATTTCAAAGACAATAAAAGTAATTCGTTGGTCCAAATTGTTACTGAATTCAGAAAAAATGAAAAACAAATTAATAGAATTGGTTAAAAGAAAAAAAATTATTGTCTATTTACAATATAGTGTCATTTTATCCAAAATTAAATCCAACTGTAAGGCCACCAACAGTACAAAACAATTTGTACATCAATCGGTTAAAATTTATCGTGCTACATGTTCTGAAACATGGACTAAGTGAAAAATGTGCTAAAAAACAGGCACATATTTTGTTTTTTAAGTCACTAGAAAATGACTTATACACTTTTGTGTTTCATAATTTATGTTAATAAAATAACAAAAAAATCCACACAAGCGGTCTGGATAAGCCCGGGATAGAGGAAAAAATACGGAAAATGTGGAACGCATTTAGGACAACACGAAGCGTATACAGCAAGAAGTGCATCTCCAAAAATGCTAAGAAGCGACACTATCACATGGCAATCCAACCCGAAGCACTGTATGCCAGTGAAACGCTGCTTCTCAATAGGGGCCTCAGGAAGATTGAGGGATTGGACAGGAAGATAATACGGAAGATAATGGGGGGCAGGATGACCACGGAGGGATGGAGACTGCAGCACAACCAAGACGTGTATAAATTCTCAGAGAGCATCGTCTCACGGATGAGGAAGCGCAGACTGGCATTCTTTGGGCATCTCAGCAGGATGAGTAACAATAGATTGGTCAAACAGGTATTCGACTTTGTAAACCGGGTAAAGAAGAACTACACATGGGCCAAAGAAACTAAACTGGATCTGGAACAGATAGGATTAACACCGCGGGACACACAGGACAGAGAGCACTATAGAGCAGTGATAAGGGAATCTGGGGCGATCGAGAGCAGGCGGATGCGCCGGGGCAATGGCGGCGAATGGTCAGAGGAGAGGAGACAGCAACAAAGTGCGAGAATGAAGGTGTTATGGGCCAAACGCAAGGGAAGCTAGCAAATACAGTAGGCCAGAGGAACAACTTGGTAACGTGATCCATAGCAGGTCAATTCATGAACAAAAAAAAAAAAATAACTAAAAAACCAAGCTTTAAATTGAGCCGTACCAGCAATTTTTATGATTTTTACTTTTTTTGTTTTTTGTTTTTTTTTTTTTTGCGCCCTGGACACTCCAGGAGGAGTATAGGATATGTCATCAGATATAACACCTGAAATACATATAAGAAACACACTATGTATCACTACTATCAACAAAGAAATTCTTGTACGCTACAAAACGTTTCACCGATCAAGTAATTTTTCAGATATTTTTTAAAGGAATTCAAATCCTCACAACACTTTAAAGATTGGGGTAATTTAGTTATGAATTTTCTCCCTGGATAAGTAGGTTTTTGTTCAAACAATTTTGTGGAGTGATTAGCCACATAATAATCATTCCTGTTTCTCGTGTTATGATTGTGAACATTGAAATTCTGCATAAAATTATTTTGCCTAACATACATACATATTCACCTGAAAAATGTAGATAGAGGGAACTATAATCAATTTAAGCTCCTTAAATAGTGGAAAAGTTAAACTTGGTAAGATATGCAGTTCAAAGGACAGGCTTCATCTTTCATTTTCTATAGTCTTTTGGACTTGCACCTCTTCTATTATAAAGAAAAAAAATCTGGTGTGAAACACTCACACAACTTTCTCTTGCCAGTGCAAATAATTAACAATAAACCTAACATTAGTAATAAAACATTAGAAATAAACAAAAAACTAACCTCAAAAACATAATAACCTTATTTTAATCATGAGTGAAAAACGCAAAATGAAAATCGTACTCAGTTTGGTTTAGAAATACGGAAAATCACTCTTTCTCTCTAAACTAGGCTCTGTAGAGAAAAATGCTCTAAATAAAAGTTGTAGATCTTTTAATTTTCTATAAATTTAATTATATACACTTTTGTCGTAAAATGCATACTAAGGCCGAAATGTTAAAAAAATCGATTTTTCTCACGTTTTCGTGAGAAAAAAAAACAGAAAATCGCAAATTACCGCTAAACTAAGCGTTATACAAAAAAATGTTTGAAATAAAAGTTGTAGGTTTTTAAATTCTCTACAACTTTTATTATATAAATTTGTGCGCTAAATTGCATATTAAAGCCGTAATCTTAAAAAAACTATGTTTTTACGTGAAAACGGCCTCACCCAGAATTTCAGCAAACATGACGCCTACCCTATCTTGTAGAGAATAAAAAATTGAGTAAATTAGGCGATTTTAAAAAAAATCGTAGGACCAGTTTTTGAGAAAATCACAAAAAAGTGAAAAATTATACGAATGAACTCCCACTTCCGGTTGACCAATTTTGATGAAAATGTTCATGTCGGGTCCGGTAGTGGTATGTAACTTAAGTTTCAAGTTTCAAGTTGGTACAATGTTCCGTTCTTGAGATATTTTGTACACACACACACACACACACACACACACACACACACACACACACAGACCAATCGCTAAAAACATGTTTTTTGGATTCAGGGGGTCTGAAAACGTATAGATCCGGTGAAAACTCGATTTCTAAAAATCGACATGAAAACAATACTTTCCTTCCTATATATTCATATAGGCAAGAGAAAGTAATAAAACTAATGATATGGCATTTGTAGATTTAGAGAAAGCATTTCATAATCTGGACTGGAGTTAAATGTTTAAAACTTTGAAAAGGCTAGGAATTAAATGCAAAGAAAGGAAAGTTATCTACGGTCTGTATAACAATCAAACAGGGCTGTTTTGAGAATTAAGGGGTACGAAAAAGAGGCTGCTGTAAGAAAAGGTGTACGACAAGGTTGTTCTTTGTCACCAATACTTTTTAGCTTGTATATAGAAGAGGCTATAAATGAAGTGAAGGAGAAATTTGACGCACGAATGAAAATTCAAGGAGAAACAATAAAAATGCTGAGATTCGCCGATGATATAGTAGTATTAGCAGAGACAAAGAAAGAACTAGAGGATGCCTTAAATGGAATGGATGAGATCTTGAGAAAGGATTACTTCATGAAAATTAATAAAAACAAAACGAAAGTGTTGTGCAGCAGCAAGAGTGGTTTAGAAGAGATGGGAAATTTAAAAGTAGGCAACAAAAACATACAGTAAGTTGGGGAATTCTGCTATCTAGGGAGTAAAATAACAAAGGATGGTAGAAGCACAAGTGATATCAAAAGTAGAACTGCTCAAGCTAGAAAAGCCTTTGAAATGAAAAACTGCTTACTGACTACAAATATTGATTTACAGATCAGGAAAAATTTCTTAAAACATTATGTTTGGAGTGTAGCTATTATATTATATATGTTTGGAGTAATGCTATTATATGGGAGTGAAACGTGGGTGATAAGGGCTGTAGAAAAGGAAAGGATAGAAGCGTTTGAAATGTGGTGTTATAGGAAAATGTTACAGATTAGGTGGATGGGGCAAAATAAGTAATTTAGAGGTTCTTAGGCGAGTGGATGAAAAAAGAAGTATATGGAAGCATCTTACCAGAAGAAGGGATAGGCTAGTGGGGCATATCTTAAGACATCTATCAATAATGGAGGGTAATATTGAGGAAGTAAATTGTAGGGGGAGGCAAAAATTAGAATAATGTACAGCAAATTACAAAAGATGTACAATGTTAAAGGTATGTAGATATGAAATTACTTGCGCAAGATAGAACAGCTTGGAGAACTGCATCAAACCAGTCGAAACTGATGACAAAAAAAAATAACCTCTTCTATTGTTAGATACTTCAGTCACATAGTTGGGTGACCATGTGATAAGAAACAGAACTATTTATTGTAGCCCTGCAACTAGCAGATCGAGTGCAAAAAATCTGGTGTGAAACACTCACACAACTTTCTCTTGCCAATGCAAATAATTAACAATAAACCTAACATTATTAATAAAATATTAGAAATAAACAACAACCTAACCTCAAAAACATAACTTTATTTTAATCATGAGTGAATGATGCAAAATAAAAATCGAACTCAGTTTGGCTTAAAAAAACGGAAAATCACTCTTTCACGCTAAACTAGGCTCTGTAGAGAAAAATGCTTTAAATAAAAGTTGTAGAACTTTTAATTTCCTATAAATTTTATTATATACACTTTTGTCTTAAAATGCATTCTAAGGCCGAAATCTTTAAAAAATCGATTTTTCACACGTTTTCGTGAGAAAAAAACAGAAAATTGCTAATTACCGCTAAACTAAGCGTTATACAAAAAAATGTTTGAAATAAAAGTTGTAGAATTTTAAATTCTCGACAACTTTTATTACATACATTTTTGCGGTAAAATGCATAATAGAGCCGCAATCTTAAAAAAACACTTTTTTTACGTAAAAGCAGCCTCACCAAGAATTTCAGCAAACATGGCCCCTATCCTATCTTGTAGAGAATAAAAAACTGAGTAAATGAGGCGATTTTAAAAAAAATCGTAGGACCAGTTTTTGAGAAAATCACAAAAAAGTGAAAAATTATACGAATAAACTACTTCTTCCGGTTGACAGATTTTGATGAAAATGTTCGTGTCGGGTCCGGTAGTGGTATGTAACTTAAGTTTCAAGTTCGTACGATGTTCCGTTCTTGAGATATTTTGTATACACACACACAGACCAATCGCTAAAAACATGTTTTTTTGGATTCAGGGGGTCTGAAAACGTGTAGATCCAGTGAAAACTCGATTTCTTAAAATCGACATGAAAACAATACTTTCCTTCCTATATATTCATATAGGCAAGAGAAAGAATGTGAGAATGTGCAATAATTTACCTGTTATGGGTATTATTAAATTTATACGTTTTGCTAAAACAAATTACCTAAGTTTCCAAATCGGTAAATCTTTGTTTTCTTTTAATATTTCCTGTACACCGGATTCAGGCACATAAGCAGAAACCATATCACCACCATTCATTATTACACCTGGAAAAAAAAAAATGTTTTATTTTTGTTAAAATCTGGTGGGAAACATTCACACAACTTTTTCTCTTCATCAATTTAGGGCTAAAATGAAAAACTTAACCTAATTTTAATCATGAGTGAATGACATAAATTGAAAACCAACCTCTGTACTATCTGACAAGTTTCAAAAGATTCCCTCCCTTCCGCACTTCATCCTAGCCACCTCGCATTACGCACCGTCCCAAAAACATTAGCTCGGATAGTCAGCCTTCTAGTACAGCTCATTACTACAACAGTATTTATATTCATACTTACTATTACTTTATTAATTATTTAACCTGTACCTGTTTAAATCACAATTATACACTTACAATGTATTTGTTTAATCGAAACGAATTTATCTGAATATTGAACAACCGATCAAACCCAAAACATAATAAAACTGCACTGACTACAAATCCAATATTGCACGGTCGCTAACACTGTACAACTGAAGTAAAACTGTAGTTTATATTAGCTGCTCTCAAGTAAATAAAGAATAATGCTTACTCTTTTTAATAAATTAAATCGTATCCGTTATTTAGACCAGTGGTTGCCAACCCGCAGTGGTCTGCGGACCACTCAGCCTGAAAGTGAACTACCACGGACCACCCATTACATTATTGCATATATCTTATCAGTTCATCACCAAATTAAAAGGTGATTAAATAAAACAAATTTTCACAAACAAACTATTATTATTAATTAAGAAACTATTATTACAAACATATAATATTGTTATTTTCAGAAAGTAGGGTACATTGTATATCACAAAAAGTAAAAATATTTAAATTGTAAATTGTCTTTTAATAAAATAAGGAATACACAATTTACTTAGTCGAAAATAACAATGAAAATTAAAAAATGAAATGAAAATTTTAATGCGACTTTTGTGCACGAATCTTTCTGACTAGATGAGGAATTCTAGGTTTTAGGCTCTTGCTAAGAGCTACTCTCAAATCACTGCTTACACTTAGCCGATTTCGTTGTTTGTTTTTAATTAACAATTAACTAGAGAACCCCTGCTCACACAAATAAGTGGTTGAAAAAAATCATAAGATACCGCAAAGCTACTTGCCGAATCTTGGGGAAGCCCAGGGCTTTCTTACACCACAACTCTTCTACCTTTACTTAATCTGAATCTTGAATGTATTTACTTAATCTTGTTCAATGAAAATCGTAACTTTGATTTAATCACGGGAAAATATTACTTTTTTATAAGTAGTCACAGGACTCCCACGGACCACTCCGAAGGCTCTCACGGACCACCTTTGGTCCGCCAACCACCGGTTGGGAAACACTGATTTAGATTAGCAGTCAACATTATAAATTAAGAACTTGCTGAGTTAAAATTATGACAACACTCCCTAATAGTAAACAAAAATAATGGAAACACTAATGACTTTCTGCTGGTGTTCACATAATCTGTACAAAATGTTATGGATAACAAGAATGTAGTACAAGTGATATTCATATTAATTGCTCATTTGCGTGGTGCGTACCAATGTATTCGATCCAGCACATAGTGCGAACGGGAATGGAAGAAGTGGGGAAGGGAGGGAATCCTATTTTGATCGTTGTCAAGCAGTACTAGTGAAGAGCATTGACTGTTTCAACCAGCCACTGTGATCACGGTGACAGTGATTGTGCGTTCACCGTTACTTTTAATAGTTACTAGTGATTTAGTAATAACTGTGTATATACTTGGTATATTTTTCACTTGTTGTCATGAAATAATAATGTTTTCCGCTGTTATTTCGTGATAACAACTGAAGTTTTGATAAATTTAAAAAATCGGCTACATATACGAGGCATATTCGGAAAGTAAATTCCGTTTCAATTTTTCTCTGCGGCAGCACTTCAATCGCAGTTCCGTTTAAGCGCAGTAGTCACTCTGGTTCAAGGGGAACAAAATGAGGCTAGTCTGAGATCGGTGTGTGTTGTGTACGCCTCGTAGTACTAGTTTATAATGGCGGCGGTAATCGAAAATCCCGCCGCTTTTGGAATGGGCAACGCACTTCATTTTATGACACGTTATCACAAGGATTGTGAGAAATTTTTAACTCAGATAGTCACCGGGGATGAAACTTCGGTTGTTTAAGACACCTCTGAAGGTAAATGACAGTCGATGGAATGGAGGCACATTTTGTCCCCAGCGAAGGTTAAACCCAAGCGAATCTTGACATGTCTAAAAGTCACGGCCACAGTGTTTTGGGACAGACAACGCATTTTACCGATTGATTTTTTGAAATGATCGAAATTTGACCGAATTTTTTATTTGATCGAAATGAAACAATCAATAAAGATGTTCATTGCAAGACGCTTAAGAAACTGCGCCACGCAATACAGAACAAGCGTCGAAGAATGCTCTCAAAAAGTGTGGTTTTCATTCACGACAACATACTGCGAATGTGACAAAATAATCACCGACAGGGTTTCAGCCATCCTCCGTACAGCCCAACCTCGCGACTTTCATCTCTTTCTGCATTTGAAGTCTTGCCTTGGTGGTCAAAGCTTCAACAACTATGAAGAGCTGAAAGAACATGTTACCACATGTTTGACAACACAGGCGCTCACATTCTATGAAGAAGACATACACTAACTTGTATCAGGCTTTGACAAATGCCTGAAAAATTATGAGAGCTATGTAAAAAAAAAATAGTGTAAGGTTTGTAGATTTTTTTGAAACAGATTGGTTAGCTATATCTGTACTTGCTTCTTTTTTATTAGTAAACGGAACTTACTTTCCGAATATATAATGTTGACCTACTACGGTAGCATGCGGGCCGCACATGCGCAGTAAGTAGATCCCCCACCACGGCGCCGTAGTCTGTCAACTAAAGATACAGGCTGCCTCTAAAGTAGTACTCACTAGTTGTGATGTGTTCGTGCGGTTATCGTTTTGTCATTTGTGTCGCTGTCGAAACCCATTTAGTTGCGCGCACAAAATTAGAGGGAAAATATCTGCGATTCAACTTGGGGAAATAGGCAATATGTTTTTTTTCTAAATGATGTACCATAGGTCTTGACAGGCCCGAAAGAGAGGGATGTAAAACATTCTTTCTCTTATATTTACTGTGCGGTTCTTTTTGTTAAAATTTCATACAACTGATATTGTGCGTGTGTAGTTGATTTCTAAAAATTGATGTGTTTGGTATAAAGTTAGTACAACTACAAAAAATTATTCAGCTTCTTTGAATACTAACAAGAAAGAGACACCAGACTCGACGATCTGTCTTTGACTTCCCTTCAGAGTGATTTTTTTTCAAGCTCGTTTATCATTAGTGTTTTTGCCCAACATATGACTCAACATTTATATCAAATTACAGATAAAATTTTTTATTTTATAACAAAATAAGAAAATGCATATTATGTCGTCCCAGAAAAAAGTTATATTACGTGATACGCAATAAATGTGATGAGATTTAAATGTCTAACTTTGTATGAGCGTATCTAACTAAATATCAGAGTATAACAATAACATTTATAGTGTAATAAAATACAATTCATTAGGAAGTGAAAGTAATTTTTTCAAAATTTTTTGATGAAAAATGAGCTTGTTAAGAGTGTAGTGAATGAAACTGGCCGGTAGAGTACTGTAGGCTACCTATCACGTACTGTCACAATTCTGCTTGAACACCGTGCACTGATTGAAATGAGTTGAGGGGAACGGCGGACGCAACACATTCTCTCTCTGTCTCGCTACCCTCCCTACATGCCACCGTAATTGGCGAACAGTATACCTCATATAACTAAAATAAAAATTTAGCATAAAACTGATTAACACAAGTTATCCTAAATTAGCAATAAAAAAAACATTTTGTTAAAAAAAGACAAAGTACAAGAAACAATTTTACAACTGAAAAAATTAACAATGCACAATATAAATACAATAATAAATCTTTATAATGCATCCTGCAGTTTGAAATATTTCTATTTCATATAATGAATTAATATAATAATTTCACTAACCTTCTTTTTAAACTGCGCCACCTTTATTTTATTCCTACTTAGACGTGTTTCGGTGGATCCACCATCATCAGAGTAAATAAAAAATTGAAACTAAAAATTTTTTTCATTTATTTAAAATTTACAGAAGATGATACATCTTCAGTCACTTGTATAAAACTGATTTAAAATTAATTTATTTTAATTTATCCCTTCTCATCTACAGTAAATATGAGAAGGGATAAATTAAAATAAATTAATTTTAAATCAGTTTTATACAAGTGACTGAAGATGTATCATCTTCTGTAAATTTTAAATAAATGAAAAAAATTTTTAGTTTCAATTTTTTATTTACTCTGATGATGGTGGATCCACCGAAACACGTGTAAGTAGGAATAAAATAAAGGTGACGCAGTTTAAAAAGAAGGTTAGTGAAATTATTATATTAATTCATTATATGAAATAGAAATAAATACAATAGCTAGGTAGAACGCGGCGTGCAATAAAAATAACACTGGAATGTACAGTATTCAGATGAACTGCAGTCCCCTAGCCGTGGGAGTGAGAGAATACATAACGCTCTCACTCGCACAACCCATATGCGCCTACCCAATAAAATTGTCGTATAATTTTACTCATTGTTGTGAGCAAGCGTTTATGCATGCAGTAAACTAACAAGCAAGATAACGCCTGTAGTATATTTTCAGATTTGGATTATAACGGTAAAGACCTTTGAGCGCATGCATAGTTATGCCACATATCTCCCTCTCACTCGCTCGGCTATGGCACATTAGTTCGTCTGATACTTATAATTATGTTATCACGATCAGATAGGTTAAGGAACTACCCTCGTTTTGTTTAGTCTAGTAGATGAAAAACATAACAAGGGGAAGAGACTGAGAGAAGGAGAGAGAAAGAGCGAGAGAGAGACAGTGAAGAGTGTGTAAAAATTGAATTAAAAGACAATGGACGTGCCGGTTATCAAAGAGAGCACAAAGCCCAGTGAACAGACCAACATATCTTACGTAGCTATTATAGGGGCCTTAAAGAAAAGTAAGCAGATTTTGTCGTTTTGTCTATTAACTGTGAACAGTGAATAAATGAGTGAATTTTTTCATAAGTTTCTAAGGTAAAGCATTCGTTCTATCTTAAAAGTGACAGTGAACAGTGAATGGAGTAAATAAGTGATTTTTGTAAAAGTGATTGGGGGAACAAGAGGTCTGTTACTCTTTTATCTGTAGAATTACGGTCGTCCTGCCTTAAACAGTGAACAGAGAATGAGTAAGCGATCTTTGTAACAGTGACTGGGGAACGAGAGGTCTGTACTATATCTGTAGAAGTACGGTGAATATTCGTGGTGTCGTTCTGTCTTCCAGTGACAGGATGATCTTTGTAACAGTGACTGGGGAACGGTTACTCGCCTATCTGAATAACTGTCGTCACCGTGAATTATAAGTAACCGTGACTCGTTCACAGTGACGTTCTTTTGTCTCTTCTCTACTCTGTATAACTTAATAATTGTTGTTGTTTAGGTCAACAGCCGAAAGGCTGGTTTGAACCTCTAGAGGTTTTACTAAGTAAAAAACGAGGAGTAAGGTGGTTTACCATTGCCTTCCTCACTGAGTTAAAAGAGTATGCTTATCAGCATGCCAGGCCCTCCGAAAAGCACTCACTTTCCACCCTGAAAATGACACCTTCACTTCATTCACCACAGGGTCTAGCTGCATAGTGAAATTCATTACTCTCAGAGGAGATAACTCTGACTAGTGTCTTTTACACCTCTACCTCTTCTGTTCTTAAATAGTTCAGTCATATCAGTGGCTGACTATGTGATAAGAAACGGAACTATTTTTTTAGCCCTGGACCAAACAGATAAGAGTGCATTAAAATAACACTCCACCTGCCCGTTTTGGGCATAACTTAATAATACGGAAAATTTTTGGTTAACTAACACAACAGCTGATCGCTACATGCCTTACCACCTCACAGTTCTTCTGCACCAATGCACTTTGCTTTTACTGTACATAAATTAATTCCCTCACCAGAAAAAAATTTAGGTAAAAATTTACGCTTACTTGAAAATCCATCGTCTGATCCATTACTGAAAGGTTCTGGCGTCGGACAAACTGTATTAAGAGTATGTCCGGCATGGTAACTATGAAGGACACGTCCGTCGACTGTGCAAACTTTCACACTGCCTTCCGCAGCACCGCTTAAAAGACTTGATTGTTGGCCACGAGCCCATGGCCATGATCCTCCAAGAAAACTAACATCTCTTATTATACTACCATGGAGCTGGAAACAACAACGACAATTTAAAGAATATCATAATTATAAAACTGTGCTCGCCTTTCATCATGGGGTCTTGGGTTCGAATCCCATTCAGGCACGGCATTTTTTCATACGTTACAAAAAATCATTTCATCATTCACCGTCTGCATTAGCAGTAATTGCAGAACAGTCGGACGTTAAACAAAAAAAAAAAATGTCTAGAAAAATATCTGGTGTGAAACACTCACACAACTTTCTCTTGCCAATGCAAATAATGACCAATATAACCTAATATTTGTAATTCAACATTAGAAATAAACAAAAAATAACCTCATAAAACAATGACCCACCGGGTTGGTCTAGAGGTAAAGTCGTCGCCAAAATCAGCTGTTTAACAGCTGATTTTCGGAGACGAAGGTTCCTGGTTCAAATCCTAGTAAAGGTAGTTACTTTTATATGGATTTGAATACTAGATAGTGGTTACTGGTGTACTTTGATGGTTGGGGTTTAATTAACCATACTCTCTCAGGAATGGTCGGCCTGGGTCTGTACAAGACTACACCTCATTTATTGTCATACACATCATCCTCATCTCATTGGGTCATGGGGTTGCTTATTGTTCTCAATTGAACAGATTGCAACGCACACAAATTAGGGAAAAAAACAACCTTATTTTAATCATGAGTGAAAGACGCAAAATGAAAATCGACCTCAGTTTGGCTTTAAAATACGGAAAATCACTCTTTCATGCTAAACTAGGCTCTGTAGAGAAAAATCCTTTAAATCAAAGTTGTAGATCTTTTAATTTCCTATAAATTTGATTATATACACTTTTGTCGTAAAATGCATACTAAGGCCGAAATGTTTTCAAAAAAATAGAGAATGTGTGAAAAAATAGATTTTTCACACGTTTTCGTGAGAAAAAAACAGAAAATCCCTAATTACCACTAAACTAAGCGTTATACAAAAAAATGTTTGAAATAAAAGTTGTAGGATTTTAAATTCTCTACATCTTTTATTACATAAATTTTTGCGGTAAAATGCATATTAAAGCCGTAATCTAAAAAATAAACAATTTTTTTATGTGAAAACAGCCTCACCAAGAATTTTAGCAAACATGGCGCCTACCCTATCTTGTAGAGCATAAAAAATTTAATAAACCAGGTGATTTTAAAAAAAAATCATAGGACCCGTTTAACAGAAAATTGCAAAAAAGTGAAATTACACGAATAAACTACTACTTTTGGTTAACAGATTTTGATGAAAATGTTCGTGTCGGGCCGTTAGTGGTATGTAACTTAAATTTCAAGTTTCAAGTTCGTACGATGTTCCGTTCTTGAGATATTTTGTATACACACACACACACACACACAAACACACACATCGCTAAAAACATGTTTTTTGGGTTCAGGGGGTCTGAAAACGTGTAGATCCAGTGACGACTTGATTTCGAAAAATCGACATGAAAACAATACTTTCCTTCCTATTCATACAGGCAAGAGAAAGTAAAAGGCTGTAGTTTTAAGATGAATAAATAATAAATTATTTTTTTCTTCGCAAGTAGCTTTGATTTTACAGCCAAATGGAGGGTTACTTTCCAAACCACCTTCGTACTAACTTTTAAAATAAATTGACTAACAGTTTTCTTTTAACACTTAGTAGACTGATTTTTTTTTTTTAGTTTTGCCCGTGGACTGCCATTTTTCAGGGATTTTTAAAAAATTGTAACAAATCAACCATTGGTGATAAATTCAAAAAGTAAAGATTAAATTAAAGATCATAATTAGTAGATTCCTTTTCATTTATTAAGATTAGGATTACTTGCATTATAATGATGAACATGTTTGACTGAAGAGAGGTATGTTTTCTTGAATTTAAAATTTTTTTCACCGTATAATGATAATAATATCTAAGAATAATAAAATTAATTATATGAGTTAAATTCTTACAAACTAAGTAAATATTTCTAAATACCTATTTCTAATAACCAATTTAATTTTTTATTTCTTATGTAAAATTAAAAAAAACTAAGTATTATAATAACGAACTAATAACTAACAACAAGGCGCAGAAGTACCGGCAGATCGCTTGCTCACGCTCGATACATCGATGCTGTAAAAGTCGATATATTCGACAATGTGACGACATTAGGACTATGAATGTACTCTATTAGATTCAGAAAGAACTAAATTAAGTGACAGCATAGATGGCAATCGTATACAATACAAGCTAATGGATATAAAACCAAGTGAAATAGGCACCCGTATCGTATACGGGTGCCATCCTGAAAGTGTTGATATGATGACAATCCAGAAAGTAACAGACGTTTTGGCTTGGCACGGCAGTGGGCGGAGCTGGCGCCGCCATCTTGGCATCAGAGTGTTTCTACATTCAGTACGCAACCAGGCATGGTAGCTAGAGCATCGTGCATACTGTACTTTTTATACAGTGGAGTTTTAAAATGAGCGCTGCGATTGAAAATCCCGCCAGTTGTGAAGTGGAAACCATGTTATCGATCGTATCGTAACTAGTGACGAGACTTGGGTAAAGCACGTCAACTGTGAAACAAAGCGGCAGTCGATGGAGTGGGGTCACACGCATTCACCCAAGAAACCGAGGAAGTATCTGCAGACGCTATCAGGAAGAAAAATCATGGCTACTGTGTTTTGGGATGCTCATGAAGCGATTTTCGAGGATTTTCTTGAACGAGGCCAAACAATCAATTCAAAGGTATTGCGAAACACTCAGAAAATTAAGACGCGCGATACAAAACAAGCGTCGGGGAAAACAAACTTAGTGGGAAAGTTTCGTTTTTCCACGACAACGCCCGTCCACACAAGGCCAAACGTACTCAAGACATCTTGGAAGGTTTTAATCAACCACCGTACAGCCCGGATTTGGCGCCGAGCGATTACCATCTGTTCCCAGCGATGAAGTCATGGCTCGCTACACAACACTTTGACACTGACGCTGAGCTCCATGCCGGTGTAAACCTGTGGTTGAACTCGCAGGCGGCAGATTATTACAAAGAGGGTATTGAAAAGCTTGTACCACGTTACGGTAAATGCCTTAATTTACTTGACGATTACGTAGAAAAATAGCCTAAGAGTTAACCTTCAAAATGTACGTAATAAAATATGGTTTTTTTACTTAGTTTATTTTTTATTTCAAAACGTCCATTACTTTCTGGACAGCCCTCGTAAATAAAAGAGTAAAATTAAAAAAAAAGGATACTCACATCATAGACAAAATCGAGAGGTAGTGGCATACGGAGATCAAGAAGCGTTAATCCTTTACCGTTGACAGCAACTGACACAGCCATGTTTGGGCAGACTGGATCGGCAGCTAGCCCGGTACGGTCTTGACCACTAAAGGCACAATTATCATATGCTAACAACTGTTCTCCTCTCTCTACATCAACCACCGCTAAACGCCTTGCAGTCGTTGCGGCCAAAATCTGCAACAAATATCTACTTTTAAAATAATCAAATTTTCAATTATAGCTGTGTAAACTGAGCAGATTTTCTTCGTGTTATTTTTTTTACTTTCTCTTACCTATATGAATATAGAAAAAAATATATATAAAAAATATGAATGAATATGGAAGGAAAGTATTGTTTTCATGTCGATTTTTCGAAATCGAGTTTTCATCGGATCTATACGTTTTCAGACCCCCTGAACCCAAAAAACATGTTTTTAGCAATTGGTGTGTGAGTGTATACAAAATATCTCAAGAACGGAACATCGTACGAACTTGAAACTTAAGTTACATACCCTTACCGGACCCGACATGAACATTTTCATCAAAATCTGTCAACCGGAAGTAGTAGTTTATTCGTGTAATTTTTCAATTTTTGCGATTTTCTCAAAAACTAGTCCTACGATTTTTTTTAAAATCGCCTGATTTACTACATTTTTTATGCTCTACAAGATAGGGTAGGCGCCATGTTTGCTGAAATTCTTGGTGAGGCTGTTTTTGCATAAAAGAATTGTTTTTTTAAGATTGCGGCTTTAATATGCATTTCAGCACAAAAATGTATATAATAAAATTTGTAGAGAATTTGAAGTCCTGCAGATTTTATTTTAACAATTTTTTTGTATAACGCTTAGTTTTGTGGTAATTAGTGATTTTCTGTTTTTTCTCATGAAAACGTGTGAAAAATCGATTTTTTTAACATTTCGGCCTTAGTACTCATTTTACGACATAAATGTATATCACCAAATTTATAGAAAATTAAAAGATCTACAACTTTTATTTAAAGCATTTTTCTCTACAGAGCTTAATTTAGCGTGAAAGAATGATTTCCCGTATTTTTAAGCCAAACTGAGGTTGATTTTCACTTAACGTCTTTCACTCATGATTAAAATAAGGTTACGTTTATTGAGGTTAGTTTTTTATTTATTTGTAATGTTTTATTACTAATATTAGGTTTATTGTTAACTATTTGCATTGGCAAGAGAAAGTTGTGTGAGTGTTTCACACCAGATTTTTTAACCAACAAGAAACGGTAACAGCACTCATATGTCAACATCATATAACCTCTTTATCAGTAATTGTAGAGTCTGTCTACACCATAGAGTAATAAAGAAATTCTTTATTACTCTATGGTCTACACTAAGAGTACTCCGATGTAGGCAACCAGCAATACAAGTGAGCATGAATATTATTTTTTTTAGCTTTTATTTGTTATCGGGAACTGTACTTTGTTGACAACTACCCAATTTGATCGCTGCTTTTTGCTGTACTTTTTTTTTGACGTGGACTAGACATGAGTTTGAACAGGGACCCCCAGTAGAGTTTGTTCATGGATGGCTGTCAGCTGGTCACCATACAAAGTCGCTTGCCCAATCGGTGTTACTTAACAAATAATTGCGATTTTCTACTAGCTGACTGACTGGGCTGGCCCGAAGGCACATGCATATTAATTTAAAAAAAATCTGGTGTAAAACACTCGCACAACTTTCTCTTGCCAATGCAAATAATTTAAACAATACAACCTAACATTAGTAATAATTCAATAGAAATAAACAAAAAACTAACCTCAAAAAAACATAACTTATTTTAATCATGAGTGAAAGACACAAATTGAAAAATGACCTCTGTTTGGCTTAAAAATACGGAAAATCACTCTTTCACGCTAAACTAGGCTCTGTAGAGAAAAATGCTTTAAATAAAATTTGTAGATCTTGTAATTTCCTATAAATTTGATTATATGCACTTTTGTCGTAAAATGCATACTAAGGCAGAGATCTTTAAAAAATTGATTTTTCACACATTTTCATGAGAAAAAAACAGAAAATCGCTAATTACCGCTAAACTAAGCTTTATAAAAAAAAATGTTTAAAATAAAAGTTGTAGGATTTTAAATTCTCTACAGCTTTTATTGTATACATTTTTGTGCTAAAATGCATATTAAAGCCATAATCTTAAAAAAACAATTTCTTTACGTGAAAACAGCCTCACCAAGAATTTCAGCAAACATGGCGCCTACCCTATCTTGTAGAGAATAAAAAAACTGAGTGAACCAGGCGATTTTTAAAAAAAATCGTAGGACCAGTTTTTGAGAAAATCGCAAAAAAGTGAAAAATTACACGAATAAACTACTACTACCGGTTGACCGATTTTGATGAAAACGTTCGTGTCGGGTTCGGTAGTGGTATTTAACTTAAGTTTCAAGTTCGTACGTTGCTCCGTTCTTGAGATAGTTTAATACAACTGTTTGCACTTGCCAGTGTTTAACTCATTTTTAGTTTCATCAGTTATCTTTTTGAATTGTATCGGTTCGTTTCGATTTTCTTCGTAGACTGAAGTTGAAAAGTTTCGTAAGCTGTGTTTTGTTAACATGCGTGATAGTGAATGTGTTGAGTTTTTGAAACATAAAAGCGGTAAACATTAAAAAGTAGAAAAATTTTTTTTTGTTAAATGTTTAATTAATTAATTAAGGAGTCTCTTTATGAAACTACAATAATTACAAGTGATCTAAACAGTATAATTAAAAATGCTTAAAGGATAATGTTTACTTTAGCTAGATGTAGATATTTTAACCCTTTTAGTGCCAAGCGTCACTGTGAGCGATGGTCGGTACTTATGCTAAAAGTGCAATCGTCGCTCACAGCGACGGTCCGTATTTCATTGCTTACAACTCTATGGTAGTACAAAAATACGTAATACGAGGGCGAATCAAATATAAACGGTAATTTTGCTGTTGACTGTACCAAACACGTTCGGACCAGATGTGGCGGTGAGCAGTTGTTGTTTTGTTTAATAGGAGTGGGGGGAACAGCTTACTTCGCAGCATTGTTGCGTTCTGCCGTCAGTACAGCCATGAACGAGCGAGAGGTACATCCATCTGTTGCGCAACGAATCGTCATAAAATTTTTAGCAAATGAACGTGTTAAGCCTTCGGAAATTTTTACTCGTTTGCGAGCACAGTTTGGGGACACTACTCTGTCTAAGAATCGAGTGTATACGTGGGCCAGAGAATTTAGGGGTGGGCGAGAACGTGTTGAAAACGAAAGTCACCGTCGACGCCCAAGGTCAAGTCTCACAGATGACAACATTAGTGCCGTTTGAGAGCTTATTGAAGGTGATCGCCGGTTAACTGTTCAAGAAATCTCGTCAGAAATTGGTATCAGCTACGGGAGTGTTCAGTCTGCAATCACAGACCACCTTGGCTTCAGAAAGATTAGTGCTCGATGGGTTCCGAGGTTGCTGTCCGGAAATCAAAAACAGGTCAGGTCGGAGATCGCCGGGAGACTTCTGCATCGATTTCAAGAAGAAGGTGAAGATTTTTTGAGGCACATCGTCACGTGTGATGAGACGTGGGTCCACCATTACACTCCCGAATCGAAAATGGCAAGTAAGGAGTGGCGAAGGAAGGATGAAGGCTGCCCAGTAAAAGCCAAAACTCGTCTCTCAGCTGGAAAAGTTCTTGCAACAATTTTTTTTGATTCAAGGGGAGTTCTACTCATTGATTTTCTTCACAATCAACGAAGAGTGAATGCGGCTTACTACTGCCAGGTGCTACAGCCGGCAAAAACCAGTTACCGAAACAAAAGACGAGGTGTGCCCATTAGAGATGTCATCCTTCTCCATGACAACGCAAGGCCTCACACCGCATTGTTGACAAGGGATAAATTGGAAGAAATGGGCTGGGAAACTCTCGAACACCCTCCTTACAGTCCAGATTTGTCCCCTTGTGACTACTTTTTGTTTACGCCTCTGAAAGAATCACTTGGAGGAAAACGATTTGAAAGCAATGAAGATGTCGAGAAGCACGTGCGCGATTGGTTGACAGCTCTCCCTCAATCTTTTTATGAACAGGCAATATTCAAGCTTCCAAATCGGTGGCAGAAGTGTGTAGATAATGCAGGAGACTATATTGAAAAATGTTGAAGGCATAGTTTTTGTATAATATTATTCAATAAATATAATTTTAAAAATTACCGTTTATATTTGATTCGCCCTCGTAATTGTAACTAATCAAATAAGAAAGAGTCAGTTTAACGCATAATACATCAATATATTACACACTGTCGATATACAGTCTTTAGTATACGGCCACATATTACCGTCATGTTTGTTAGTTTGGTGATGTTTACTCTGAGTACGGTCCGTTTGTTGTCAAGTATTGTTGTAATAAATGGTGATTTATGTAGTTTACTCATTCAGTTTGTCTTACAGAAGTGATTTTTATGTTTTTAACTTTCTCTTGCCTATATGAATATATAGGAAGGAAAGTATTGTTTTCATGTCGATTTTAAGAAATCGAGTTTTCATCGGATCTATACGTTTTCAGACCCCCTGAACCCAAAAAACATGTTTTTAGCGATTGGTGTGTGTGTGTGTGTGTGTACAAAATATCTCAAGAACGGAACATCGTACGAACTTGAAACTTGAAACTTAAGTTACATACCACTACCGGACGCGACACGAACATTTTCATCAAAATCGGTCAACCGGAAGTAGTAGTTTATTCGTATAATTTTTCAGTTTTTTGCGATTTTCTCAAAAACTGGTCCTACGATTTTTTTTAAAATCGCCTATTTTACTCAATTTTTTATTCTCTACAAGATAGGGTAGGCGCCATGTTTGCTGAAATTCTCGGTGAGGCTGTTTTCACGTAAAAACGTTGTTTTTTTAAGATTACGGCTTTAATATAAATTTTAGCGCAAAAACTTATTTGTAGGACCAGTTTTTGAGAAAATCGCAAAAAAATTAAAAATTACACGAATAAACTACTACTTCCGGTTGACCGATTTTGATGAAAATGTTCGTGTCGGGTCCGGTAGTGGTATGCAACTTAAGTTTCAAGTTCGTACGATGTTCCGTTCTTGAGACATTTTGTACACACACACACACACACACACACACACACACACACCAATCGCTAAAAACATGTTTTTTGGGTTCAAGGGGTCTGAAAACGTGTAGATCCGGTGAAAACTCGATTTTGAAAAATTGACATGAAAACAATACTTTCCTTCCTATATATTCATATAGGCAAGAGAAAGTAAAAATCAAAACATACCTTCTTTCGTTAATTTGTCACGAAATACTTAAAAGACAGTTAAAATTTTACAATAAATTGTACATTGCTCACCTGATATTTTAAAAATGGAACTAGAAGGAAAATTAAACGAATAAATAATAAAAAACTAGAGATACCCTTGATCCATCGGATGTAAAACGGACGGCATTCACATTACGAGCGAGAGTCATGGTGGTTATCTGGTAACACATGAGTAATTCCATTCTAAGAGCCGAGTATAAATTGACTTTTCCATCGTAAGCACCAGAACAAAACAGGTACCGATCCTGGAACAATTAACATCATCAATAAACAATACAGCTGCCCATAACAGACAGGTAGAGTGTCAAATTATTTACACTCAATCTGTTCGTTGCAAGGCTAAAATAAATAGTTCTGTTTCTTATCACATGGTCAGCCAATTAAATGACTGAATCATTTAAGAACAGAAGAGGTAGAGGTGTACTGTGACACTAATCAGAGTTATCTCCTCTGAAAGTAATGAATTTTATTATACAGCCAGACCCTGTGGTGAATGAAGTGAAGGTGTCAAGTATGCTTATCAGCATGCCGGGCCCTCTGAAAAGCACATATTTTCCACTCAGTGAGGAAGGCAATGGTAAACCACCTCACTCCTCGTTTTAATTAGTAAAACCTCTACAGGTTCAAACCAGCCTTTTGGCTGATGACCTAAACAACAAATAATACAGGGTGATTCACAAAGATATGCAGAAACTTTAGGAGCTCATTTAACATGTAAAAATAATGAAAAAAAGTTTCTATAAACATGGGTCCGGAAATGCTTCGTTTCCGAGTTACGGGTAGCGAAAGTTTCGCCCGGATTTCAACTCACCAGGTGAAATGAGGTCTTCCTGAAATTCTGGTAAGGTAGATTAAGGGGTGAATTCAATCATTTCTTATGGTTTTTGATCTAATAAATTGAATAAAACAGGTCCCAGAAATGCAAAAAATGGAGTGAAAACAAATTTTTGTTTTAAGTGAAAACAAATGCAAAAAATGGAGTGAAAACAAATTTTTTCATCTTTGGGCAAGAATAACTTTGTTATTTCACAAAGCAACAGTTAAAATTTTTGAATAAAACATGTAGAAAATTTTATTCTGAACAAACCGGTGTAAATTAAGTACACAGAAAGTGAATAGATGTTTGATTAAATGAATTTTTATTCATAACAGTACAAAGTAAAATTAACCGGAAAAACAAAGATAAAAAAATGTGTTTTTTTCACTCCATTATTTGCATTTCACAATGGTTTTCTCAAAAACTATTAAACTTACAGTTCTGGGACCTGTTTTATTCAATTTATCAGGTCAAAAACCATAAGAAATGATTGAATTCACCCCTTAATCTACCTTACCAAAATTTCAGGAAGACCTCATTTCACCTGGTGAGCTGAAATCCGGGCGAAATCTTTCACTAGCTGTAACTCGGTAAGGAAACATTTCCGAACCCATGTTTATGTAAAATTTTTTCATTATTTTTACATGTACAATGGGCTCCCAAAGTTTCTGCATATCTTCGTGAATCACTCTGTATAAGAACAATAAATTTTCAACAGGAAATCAAATTCCGCTTTCGGTACATCTTCTAACAACATTACATTGTACAGAAGTGTCTTGCAATTGGCAAGGGTTACATTTTGCACAATCAACGTGAATAGCAAAACCAAACCTAATATGCTTTTCACGGTCGATGAGCTCTGCTGTTCCACACGTTTAGACCAATCAGAACGTTTGCCAGCGTTGTCAGATTGTACCTGACAAACATTACGTGCGCTTGTGTATAAGAGTCACAGTAGTTCACTCTCGTCTTGCATCTCGTACTGAACACATCGATTATAGAGTGTGTTAACATACAGTACTTTATAATATAATCACCTGATTGCATGTTTGTAGGTTATATTGTTATTGAAAGGCCAAAAAAATGGCTAACGATTATATTTAACAGAGCTACAAGAGCAACTACCTATTCAACTTGGTTATGGATACACTTACTGAAGGGGTGAGAGAGCAGGCACCCTGGACAATGCTTTTTGCGGATGACATTGTGCTGGTGGGAGAAACCAGGGATATAGTGGAGAGGAAACTGGAAAGTTGGAGAGAGGTATTAGAGGAGGGAGGCCTGAGGATCAGCAGGGAAAAGACTGAATACCTATGGTTTGGAGGTGAGGATAAGAGTGGAGGGGTGTGTTTGCTGAATGAAGTGGTGAGAAGGGTAAAGTGTTTCAAGTACCTTGGTTCATGCCTCACCGAGAGTGGAGGACTGGAGGAGGAAATTAACCATAGAATACAAGCTGGGTGGAATAACTGGAGGCGAACGACAGGTGTATTGTGTGACAGAAGGATTGGGACAAAAATGAAGGAAAAGATATATAAGACAGTGATTAGACCGGCATTGTTATATGGTAGTGAGACTTGGCATATGAAGAGGAGACAGGGAAACAAGTTGGAGGTTGCGGAAATGAGGATGTTGAGGTGGATGCAGGGAAAGACTAGGAAAGATAGGATACGGAATGAAGTAATAAGGGAGTCTGTGGGAGTGATAGAAGTGTCCAAGAAGGTTCAGGAACGAAGACTGCAGTGGTATGGACGTTTGATGCGTAGGGAGGAGGAGTATGTGGGGAGGGTTGTGGATAGATTGGTGGTGGATGGGGTGAGGGGGAGGGGAGACCCCGGAGAAGATGGAGAGACGCCGTGGCGGACGACCTGAGGGAGAAGGGCCTGAGCGAAGAGGATGTGGTGGATCGGAGAGAGTGGAGGAGAAGAATAAGGAACAGCGACCCCTGAGGAAGGGAAAAGCTGAAGAAGAAGAAGACAAGAGCAAGTATTGGCAACGTTGGTGGCAAGTGATTAGCTAGCTATAAAGTGGGTAGGGGGCAATGCATACGTTCAGAGCTCAGCAGCCTTGAAAAATAGTATAAATGGGAATAGAGACGCCATGGTCGTCAAAATGTTCTTGTTGAGGTGATAATCAGAAAGGCTGGTTTGAACCTTAAGAGGTTTTACTAAGTAAAATGAGGAGTGAAGTGGTTTACAACTGCTTTTCTCACCGAGTGGAAAATTATGCTTATCAGTACGCAAGGCCCACTACAAAGCACCTACTTTCCATCCTGCAAATGACACCTTCACTTCATTCACCACAGGATCTAGCTGTATAATGAAATACATTACTTTCAAATTAATTTACAAGTAATTTAATAAAAACACTCCTAGTTACATCGCTGTTTTGACTATTATTTATTTAATTATGTGCAATTTCTGGCTATGAATTATAGAATAAAATTTTGGAACCGTCATCAGAGAATTATAGATTAATTGTCGCCTGTTATAATAAATGTATTTCTTGTTTGAATGTTTCCGTTAACTGTTACGATTTACATGTAATATATCATGTAATTTTAAACTACAAATAATGTATTGTGACACTTATCGCTAAGGTCCGTTTTGGGATCTAGGTAGGTAATTAAATAATAAATACACTAAAGTTTACAATTACAAGTATTTATTACAACTAAAAGATTTACAGAATAAATAATAAACTAATTATAATGAAATAATACAATAAATAACTTAATAATTTACTTAGTACTACTTACAATTAATTATATAGAATATACAATGCACATATACGAATAGACAGATATAACAATAGTATAACCAATGCCAGGACGCGTTGACCTAATCCAACGAGTACCGATAGCTCACGCAATAAACACTCGTCAAAGATTAAACGAATACTGACTCCCTGACCGCACTCAGCGCTCTTTATATAGGTCAATCAAAAAGATAATTCCAGAGAAGCAGAGAAATTCCATGCAAATAATAAAGTACAAAAACCATTTTTACTGGAAACGTCTTAACTATTGTAAACAAGTAAATAGATCTATTATAAATAGAATAAAAGGTGTTACAGGTAATCAACCGACCCTTTCATAAATAGTTGTACAACAAAGACCCTTTATGAATAGGTATCCTTTTATAACTGACCCTATCGTTACTTTTTCACTCTATTATCTACTCTTTTAACATTTTATGAATTAAGTACTAGAAATTTCTTGAACCATATTCGTCTTCCATATTGTCACAATATATTTATTCTCTTCTTTTTCTCCTCACAACAATCAAGGATTAGGCTTCCGCCTGTTCCGACTCACAACAGCGACAACATCTCTTGCGTGGCCTTCCAACATCTCTCCTCCCCACCGGTCTGTATTGCAAAACACTGAGGGGCAACCTTCCCACAGGCAATCTCTCTACGTGCTCCCTCCATTGATTATGATATTTTGCAATCTTCCCGTTCAGGTTGTAAACATCCAGTTCCGTTCTTATGTCCTCATTTCTTGGTTGGTCCCTACGACTGCAACCCTTAGTCCTTTGCAGGAATCGCATCTCTGCCACCCGTGGTCTGGTACTAATCCATGACTCACTTCTATAGAGTAGGACTGGGGCAGCCATCACCTTGTTAAACTTTATCTGGGTTTCTTTTTATATTTTCCTGTCTAGGGTTCTGCTAATATTGCCGCACACTGCTTGAAATTTGCCAACTTTCTTCTCTACATCCAAATCTTGATCGAACCCGATATCACTACCTAAATAATTTCATTGTGATATATTATGTAATACATTTTGTTTTGCACTGTTACCAACAAAGATACAGGGTTAGGCAGAAAAACCTCCCCTATTATAAAGTAACATTGAGCAGACAAGAGACGGAGTAGAGTAGCGGGGGCATGTCCTTTAGTAGCAGCATGCGTGCTGTTGTAAGTCCACAACATGGCGTGGTCGGGTGAACATCGTGCTTTCGTCGTGGAACAGTTTCTTCAAAATGGCGGATCACCCATAAATACTCAACGCGCCTTCCATGTTCGCTTTGCGCTCGGACGACAGGACCCTGCTCTCGATAAGAAAACCATTTATTCTTGGGTTTCTAATTTTCATGAGTCAGGTTCAGCATTAAAACGGAAAGCACCTGGTCGACCATGGACTGCAACAGGCCCAGGAAATGTTGATGCTGCGAGAGCTTCAGTCCAACAATCTCCTCGGCGTTCCGTGAAAAAACATGCGCCAGCATTACAATTATCTGAACGAAGTGTGAGAAGGATCTTGCATCGAGATTTAAAAATGCATCCTTACAAAATTGTTACTGTTCAAGAACTGAGTGAAAGAGATTGTGCTGTCCGTGTAACATTGTGTCACACCTTTCTTCGGAATATTCGCCCAGCAGATGTTGTGATTTTTTCTGACGAGGCACACTTTCACCTTTCGGGAACAGTAAACAACCAAAATTGCAGGTACTGGTCTGAACACAACCCCCAAGAACTCCATCAACGACCACTTCACAGCGCCAAAGTAACAGTATGGTGTGCTGTTTTTAATTCTGACGTGATTGGCCCGTACTTTTTCAAAGAAAATGGCGAGAGTGTTACCGTAAACAGTGTATGGTACTGTGCCATGCTCCGCGAGTTCCTCCAGCCAAAACTAAGGGAGCTTTTTGACATTGCTAATGTATGGTACCAACAAGATGGCGCTACAGCCCACACAGCGTTATTGGCATTGGTAAAGGAAATGTTTCTTGGACACGTCATCTCTTTGCATGGTGATATTGGGTGGCCACCAAGTTCGCCAGACCTAACACCCTGTGATTTTTTTTCTGTGGGGCTATCTAAAATCCAAGGTGTACCAACATCGTCCTTAAATTTTAGAAAACCTAAAAGAAGTGATAACACGTGAAGTTGAACCAATACCGCCTGACATGACTCGTAAAGTAATCAACTTCAGAGAATGACTCAACCAGTGTATCAACAGTGGAGGTAACCATTTGAAAGACGTATTGTTAAAAAATAATTAGTTTAAAATTGTAAAATTAAACTTACATTTTCTTAAACGGCACAATCTCTGCTTTGTATTAATAAAAATAAATACTTCAAATTTTATTTAATTTTGTTTTTATTAGCTTCCTTGATAGGGGAAGTTTTTCTGAATAACCCTGTATTAAATTCACAGCTTCAACTGTATCCTGAAAACCTGTTACTAATACTGTACGAGTATACAATACAAAGGTGTTGTTGTTAAGGTCATCAGCTTGTAGGCTGGTTTGAACCTGTAGAGGTTTTACTAAGTAAAACGAGGACTGAGGTAGTTTACCATTGCCACAACTCACTAAGTGGAAAAGTACGCTTATCAGCATGCCGAGCCCTCTGAAAAGCACATATTTTCCACTCTGCAAATGACACCTTCACTACATTCACCACAGGGTCTGGCTGTACAATGAAATTCATTACTTTCACAGGAGATAACTCTGATTAGTGTCTTTTACATCTCTACCTCTTCTGTTTTTAAATGATTCAGTCATTTAATTGGCTGACCATGTGATAAGAAACACAACTATTTATTTTAGCCCTGCAACGAACAGATTGAGTGTAAATAATTTGACACTCCACCTGTCTGTTATAGGCAGAATACAAAAGTATAAGATCATCTAACAAAAATTCAAAAAACAACGGCACAGTTACAAAGAAAATTCCTTTCTGAGGGCTATACAATAGCAACAAACTGATATTCGACAGATGGTATCTTTCCAGCATTACTTAAAATGTTACAAAACATATGCCTGACGGTAATACCTACAGATTTATTGATAGGCAAGAGCACAGCGCTGTACATATTGTGACGATATCGAAAAGAGATGCTTCGCGAAGATTCCACAATTTCATTCATGAAATGGTACAGAGTAGATAAAAGTAGTAAGAAAGGAATAATAAGACAAAAATAACAATAACACAATGGCAACAATAAATGACAATAGGACTGCGCTCTATCGTCTAGGATACAAGGTCGGGTATTGGGACCCGCAACAACTTTTATTCTATTAAGACCGATTGTTGACTTGTTTACAACGGATTTTTCTAGCCCTCATTAATAAAGGGTTATTTTTTGTACTCTGCTTTTTCTGGAATGATCTTTCTGAATGAGTATATAGAGAGCCCCCCGAGCGCGGTCAGGAGTTCAGTATTCGTTTGATCTTCGACGAGCGATTATCGGGGCGTTATTTCAGCAGGTTAACGATTCCGAGGATTGTGTTGGTCAACGATTGTTATACTGTCTTTGTGTGTGTAATGTGTAAAATTAATGTGCAGTTTTTGTGAATTCAATTTCTGTGCTTTGTATGTTTGTGTATTATAAAGGTGATTGTAAGTAGTGCTAAGTAAATTATTAAGTTATTTATTGTTTATTATTTATTTTAAGTAAATTATTAAGTTATTTATTGTAATAAGTCATTTTAATTACTTTATTATTTATTTTGTAATATTTTAGTGTAATAAATATTTGAAATGGAACATCCAAGAGGGAAAATACCAGAACATCTCCAATGCACAAGTGTACCAGAGGATAGACCCACTGACGGACGTCATGAGAAGGAGGAGGATATCTTTCCTGGGGCACATCCTAAGAATGCCCGAGACAAGACTATTAAAAAAGCTAACAGAATTTTACTGGAAGAGGAAAACCCAACCCAAGTGGCTCAGAATGGTTGTGGATGACATGAGGGAGCTGAATATAAAGAGAAAGGATTTGGAGGAGAAGTGTAATATGAGACATCTCCACAGACACACAACAAACAGTATACACATTAATAACACTCTAACGTAAACATAAACATAACTTTACAGCATCAACACACATACCAGATGATCTCAACTACAGATGTGAGAGGAACATTTTGATTTTGATCTAAAGATATGAGAAGAAGTAAAAAAGAAAAATTTTATTAAATTAATAAATTGGATTGTTGACTCCATTCCTTTTTAAACTTTTAAAGAGCGAAGTGGCTTATACAAGTTTTTATAAACAAAATAATTTTTGAAAGTTTATTAATAATACAGAATTGTATTAACCTTAGAACAAATATTTTTTTAGAAGATTTGCTGAAAAAAGATTCAACATTTTTAAATAAGTTTTTAAAGAATTTTAAAGATTTTAATTGTTTTTAAATGTTTTTAAATATTTACCTACAAATTTTTGAATAAACAAAGTTGAATTTTTGAAGACAAAACCTTTCAGATTTATTGTTATTTATGAACCTGGGACAATAAAATGGTGCCGTGACCAGGATAACATAATTCAATTTCAACATAATTTTCAGGATAATTTCAATATAATTTTCAAGACAATTTCAGGAAACAAAATATCAATATATAAAACCAACGACAAGATTAGAAGGAAAACATAACAAGAGGAAAAGGAACGAACCGGAATAAAATTCATCAAATAAAATTAATCAAATAACACATAATAAAACAAATCTTCTAAAAATTTACAAAATAATTATAAATAACAATTATAAATTATAAACAATTCACATTGGGCAAGTATATTGAAGTCATCTGGTAAGTCATTGATCACATACACTTAAATCATCATCATCATTAAACAAAACAGGTATAAACATGAATAGGGAAGTAGCACCGATTCTTGACCCCACTAAATTAGACGAGACGAACATTAACTTCCAACTACGCATACGAAAAAGCACGACTACAGGAAACGTAAGACAAAAAAAACAAAGGTTACAAAAACTCTTAGATAATGGACGCCAAATTGATTTAACTACACTGCATAGATTTGACATAGACAAACAACTGACGGAGTGTCAAAATTATTTAGCAAAGTTACGGAACATAGAAAATTTAACCGAATTAGAAAGGTATAATGCCGAAATATTTGATGATAGGCTTAACAAACTATTAACATTCATATTACCCAACAAACCAGATAAACTCGTAGGATTTCAAAATTTAAAAGAAGGATTTGAGATTTGGAAACTTAATAGGTTACAAAATTTCGAAATTGAACCTAATTTCGAGCAAAACAACATAAACCTTGAAGACGTACATTTAGGAAATAATTTCTTACCTGATCAACAAGGAAATCTTGATGTTGGTCATGTTAATCTTTTACATCCCCCAGTAATGCAAAATCCAGTTCCTAGAAACGAAACTCCTGACATATTGATACCAAATGCAGTAGGTAATCATAATCCCGTTTATTTTCATCGTGAATTAAATTTCAATTGGACAAAAATTGCAAATCCAATTGAAAACGAATTAAAACAATTAACTATAACTGATGGACGTGATATTGACATGTTAGTACGGAATATCAAAATTATTAAACAAATACAGAAACGTTATGCAGTAGATTTACCTTTGGTATTGTTGACTCCATTTATGACTGGTTTCACTGAACAAATTTTTGAAAATTCTATTAAAAATAATCATAATTTCGATCAATTTCATAGAGATTTAGTAAGCAAACTAATCACACCAAAAATGAAAGAAATATTAAAACTCAAATTGTTATACCGAAATCAGTCACAGACGGAGACTCTTACTGAATACATAAAAGAAATTTTAGAAAACCATGAAGTGTTAAGATTAGATCTGACAGAAGGTGAGTTAATTAATATAATTTTAACCGGTTTAAATGAAATATATGCCACGCACATAGGTATAATCGGTAAACCTAATAATTTACAAGATTTCAATAAATTAGACACCTATGTCTATGAAAGAGTTTATGCTAGGACCCTTAATGATATCGGTTTATCTAAAATAAATGATACAAGTGTAATAAATAATGTGAATAGCATGGTACCTAACCAAAGTAAACAAAATACTTTAAAAAATACAGCTTGCAACAAAATCAGATCACAAATGCCTGCAACATCCTTAAAATGTTTTTATTGTCATAAGCTAGGTCATATCAAAAGGAATTGTAAACTTTTACAGCGAAAAGGAAATAATAATGCTTCACAAACACTGAATCTTTACAAACACACATCATATGGCTTGGATATGGACAAACAACATGTTTGTAAACATAACCCGTGTAAACATTTAAGGTTAAAAGAAAACACGTTGAACTGTAATTATACGTTGAAAGCTTTATCAATAAAAATCAAAAATAATATATTTAACGCTCTCATTGATTCTGGTTCCACTCATAATATTATTAATCAACAACTATATACATTTTTAAAAAACTAAGAAGGCGATTATAAAGGAAGAAAACATTAACACAATTTGCCTTACAGCTGATCGATTTCCTCTAAGAATTAATAAACAGATCTGGGTTAAACTTACTCTTCACAACATATCGTGGAAACTAAATTTTAAGATATTACCAAAAATACACCATAAAATAATACTCGGAATGAATTTCTTACAAAAAACCCACGCAATATTCAATGCTTCAAGATCTTTCATAACCTTTGATTGGGCAAAAAATCAACAATTTTCTCTAACCAATCTATATCCCGAACAGATTAACAACATAGAACAAAACGAGTATATTAAAAATACAATTAATAATTTATGTAAAGAATTTTCTGATGTACTCACAACTAAATTAGGTTGTACCCATGTATTAAAATATGATATTAAACTCAAAAATAGCGAAATTATAAAATCTAGGCCCTATCCATTAAATCCGATAAAAACGCTCCAAATGAAAAACCAAATTGACAAATTATTAAAAGATAAAGTAATTAGAGAAAGTGTTTCACCTTATTCCTCCCCAGCCTTTTTAATTCCGAAACCGAACGGCACAAGTCGCTTAGTCGTAGACTATCGCCGAGTCAACTTAATAATTGACTCAGAAGCCCAACCTTTACCGAATATAAATCATGCTTTTCAATGGTTTTCTAATGCCCGCTGGTTCAGTACCTTAGATTTAGCGCAAGCGTACCATCAGATACCATTGACAGAAAAATCTCGTCAAATCACCGCATTTTGCACACCGGACGGCTTATACGAATACGTAAGATTACCTTTTGGTCTCTCGACTGGTGCACAAGTTTTAACACGTCTTATGAATACATTATTCAAAAATATTAAACATAAATTTGTATTTAATTACATGGACGATATATTAATATATTCTAAAAGTTTTACAGAGCATGTCAAACATATTAAAATAGTATTGGCAATTCTGCGGAAAGCTGGTATTACAGTTAATCCCGATAAGGTAACATTTGCTGTAAATGAAATACCGTTCCTTGGACACACCTTATCATACAAAGGAGTTTCTATAGATCCGGCGAGGACGCAAAAAATATTGCAGTACCCACAACCTACGTCGGTAAAACAAGTGCATCGATATTGTGGTATGATTAATTATTTCTCTAAATTTATCAAAAATTATGCTGATAGAATAGAACCCTTAAATAAGTTGCGTCGTAAAAACACTCAGTTTATCTGGGGAGACTCACAAAAAATTGCGTTTGAAGATCTCAAACAGGCAATTGCTAATCCCCCGGTATTGGCAATACCAGATTTCTCCAAAACTTTCATTTTACAGACGGATGCGTCTGATACAGGTCTAGGAGCTGTCCTACTTCAGGAACAAGAAGGATTTAGAAAACCCATAGCGTACGCTTCCAAAACATTAACAGAAGCAGAACGGAAATTTTCTGCATATGAACGAGAGTGTCTTGCAGTTGTTTTTGCAACGGATCATTTTAGAACTTATTTAACACATCGAGAATTTCTTTTAGAAACCGATAACCAAGCTTTAGCCTGGCTTCTTTCCAGACCAAAGCAGTTAGGTAGACTCGCTAGATGGTTACTTAGATTATCTGTTTTTAAATTTAAAATTAATCACATCCGTGGTTCAGATAATAATGTGGCTGACGCATTATCGAGGATGTACGATTTAAATAACGAAGATATCTCAAAAGATATATCTTATATTAATACCTTATTATCTCAATTCCCCCTATCTTTTACAGATTTAAGACAACATCAAGAACAGGATACCTTTATCCTTCAACAAAAACAACACCTGAATAATAAATTTTGTTTATCCAAAGGCGTCCTATGTCTAAAAGATAAAAACAATAACCCAACCAAAATCGTTCTCCCTAATTCCTTAAAAGATTTAGTATTTAAATACTTCCATCAGTCAGAAATCGGTGGACATTTAGGTGTTGATAAAACCATACACAAAATTACACGGTATTTTTATTGGCCAGCTATATATCGAGAAATTCCTTTAAAAGTGAATGCTTGTACAACCTGCCAACGTAGTAAACCTGGAATAAATTATAAATGGGGAAATCTTAGTTCCAGAGTCCCGACAGCGCCATTTGACACGTTGTTTATTGATACTGTAGGCAGCCTGCCAAAAACCAACCAAGGTTATAAATATATTCTAGTGGTAGTAGATAGTTTTTCAAAATTTACATGGCTAGCTCCATTAAGAAACACTAATACATCCTCCATTGTAGATGAATTAAAACGTATTTTCCAAAATTACTCCATCCCGAGGTTAATTGTCACAGATAACGCTAAAAATTTTAATTCCATAATGTTTAAAAACTTTTGTTTCAATCTAGGCATAAAACGAACCACCCTCTCACCCTATCATCCTCAACCATCTCACGCCGAACGATTAAATCGAAATCTTAGGTCTATCCTTATTGCATACCATGCAACGACTCAAACAACCTGGGACAAATCTCTATTTTGGTTTCAATTGGCCTTCAATATGGCTCGACATAATGCTCATGGGAAATGCCCATTTGACATATTGCATACTTTTCCAGCTCAAACACCATTAGATAGAGCATGGAATATCCAAGATATCCTCCATAGAAATCCTATACGTTCCAGTAACATGATGTGTGATATTAGAAGAAAACTAATTAAATCCCATCATGATATGGCGCGCCGATATAATGCCACACGCCACCCCAATCCGTTTTCGGTGGGAGATAAAGTTTTGCTTAAAACTCACCCCGTAAGTTCGAAACGGAAAAATATTTGTGCAAAAATGGCATATCGATGGTCTGAACCTTTGTATATCATCGGCTTCTCTACTCCAGTTACAGCCTTACTCCGTAAGACTATTGGAGGAGAAATAACTAAAGAACATATTTCTAACCTTAAAAAAGTTACATAATTTACTCATAATTTACATAATTTCTTTTCATGAGGATTTATTTTGGTGATGTCTGTCGCGATACTCGAGCTTGAGATGATTGTAACAAAATGAAAACTGTGCTGTTTGCATGCTATTTGAATGTTTTATTGAAAGGGGCCCCGAATGAATGAATATTACCATCTCAGGCCGACAACTGCTACATACTCACCTTCTCTTTTTTCATTTAAGCACTCACCCCCTTTATTTTGCCTACACGTGCCTTTGTCCTTCAGTTTACTCTCCGGGGGGGGGGGGGGAGATTGTAATATGAGACATCTCCACAGACACAACAAACAGTATACACATTAATAACACTCTAACGTAAACATAAACATAACTTTACAGCATCAACACACATACCAGATGATCTCAACTACAGATGTGAGAGGAACATTTTGATTTTGATCTAAAGATATGAGAAGTAAAAAAGAAAAATTTTATTAAATTAATAAATTGGATTGTTGACTCCATTCCTTTTTAAACTTTTAAAGAGCGAAGTGGCTTATACAAGTTTTTATAAACAAAATAATTTTTGAAAATTTATTAATATTACAGAATTGTATTAACCTTAGAACAAATATTTTTTAGAAGATTTGCTGAAAAAAGATTCAACATTTTTAAATAAGTTTTTAAAGAATTTTAAAGATTTTAATTGTTTTTAAATGTTTTTAAATATTTACCTACAAATTTTAAATAAACAAAGTTGAATTTTTGAAGACAAAAACCTTTCAGATTTATTGTTATTTATGAACCTGGGACAATAAAATGGTGCCGTGACCAGGATGCCAAAAACAAGTCTGGAAATTACAAACTACTGAGAGACGGAAAGATAAAATTCAAGAGAACGGAAACCAACAGGAAAAAAATGTGATATCCGAAGCGGAGAGGAAGAGTAGATCTGACCGAATGAAGAACTACCACGCGAGGTTAAGGGTGAAAAGGAACAATAAATGAACTTACAGTGGTCCCCTGTGGCCGTACAAGAAAAAGAAAAAAAAATTTGAAATTGTAAACCTTAGTGAAATAATTATTTAATTAGCTAGATCCCGAAACGGACCTTAGCAATAAGTGTCACATTATTAAAGTTGAATAAAACATACTACCAAGTGCATGCTTTATCATACATGTAAAGAGAATAAAATTTACAAACAAATCGAAAAGATACATACCCGTGGGCTAAAAGCAACTCCTCGTACTTTTCCTTGATGAAATTTTAGGAATTTCGGCTTTCCTTCTTGCTGCATCTTCACCTGTTATTACAAAAGAAAAAATCTGGTGTGAAACACTCGCACAACTTTCTCTTGCCAACGCAAATAATTAACAATAAACCTAACATTAGTAATAAAACATTAGAAATAAACAAAAAAACTAACCTCAATGAACATAACCTAATTTTAATCATGAGTGAAAGACGCAAAATGAAATTCAGCCACAGTTTGGCTTAAAAATGTGGAAAATCACTCTTTCACGCTTAACTAGGCTCTGTAGAGAAAAATGATTTATATAAAAGTTGTAGATCTTTTAATTTACTATAAATTTGCGTATATACACTTTTGTCTTAAAATGCATGCTAAGGCTAAAATCTTAAAAAATCGATATTTTTACAAGTTTTTGTGAGAAAAAACAAAAAAATCATTAATTACCGCTAAGCTGAGCGTTATACAAAAAATGTTAGAAATAAAAGTTGTAGGACTTCAAATTCTCTACAAATTTTATTATATACATTTTTTCGCTGAAATGCATATTAAAGCCGCAATCTTAAAAAAAACAAATTTTTTACGCGAAAAGAGCCTCACCAAGAATTTCAGCAGACATGGCACCTACCCTATCTTGTAAAGCATAAAAAATTTAGTAAATCAGGCGATTTTAAAAAAAATTGTAGGACCAGTTTTTGAGAAAATCGCAAAAAAGTGAAAAATTACACGATAAACTACTTCCAGTTGACCGATTATGATGAAAATGTTTGTGTCAGGTCCGGTAGTTGTGTGTAACTTAAGTTTCAAATTCGTACAATGTTCCATTCTTGAGATATTTTGTACACACACACAGACCAATCGCTAAAAACATGTTTTGTTGGGTTGAGGGGGTCTATTTACGTGTAGATCCGGTGAAGAGTGGATTTGTTGTGATGGACATGAAAACAATACTTTCCTTCCTATACATTCATATAGGCAAGAGAAAGTAATAAACAATGGTACTTAAAACATTACGAAAAACTATTAATTATTAAATAAGTGTTGTTTAGGTGATCAGCCGAAAAGCTGGTTTGAACTTCTAGAGCAGCGGTTCCCAAACTTCTTTCCTTTACGCCCCCTTATACAATTTTATTGGGCAATGAAAAATCACGTATTACATTGAATAACCATATATTTATTTTTTTATTTTTTGTAGCATTAGAAGTTGCAATTTAATTTTAACAAGAGACAAAATAAATCAATGGATGGATGACTTGCATTTTTTTTTAAAGGTTGCCCAACGTAAATCATTGATAAAACCAACATTGCACCGATGCTTTGTTTCTATTGTAACAAGTGCTGAAAACACTTTTTTGCACAGATAGGTGCTTGATAAAGATAATTACAATTACTGCCGCTTGCTGTTATATACTGGGGTAAACTTGGTAATACTTAACCCAAAATGATGTTTTGTCAATTTTATCGAAATCGTTTTTTGCAGCAGAAACATTTTTTATTTCTAAAACTTGTTTTTTAAGTAATTCGGGCAGGAAGTCTATGTTGACACTGAAAGGATCTGTTATGGAGGGTAAAGCTATCTCGAAGTCCCGCGCCTCCCTTGACGTGTCTTCACGCCTCCCTTGGGGGGCGCGCCCCCCACTTTGGGAACCGTTGTTCTAGAGAGTCAGGCACTTATTTCATGCCAGCTGGCATGTAAACCTACGAGCTTTCCTATTACGTCAACACAGCGTTTTAAAAAACAACATCCATCTTGGCAGGTTGTTTTTGTGTAAAATAGTTACAATATTCGCAGAAACAAATGGGTTTATGCTTGACACATTGAGGCCGACTTAAAGGTGTCAAATCCAGTTTCTGCCTAAGACCAAATGACGCTTTAAAGCAACATATACCCTGCTACGTTTCTATAGATTTTTACTTTCTCTTGCCTATATAAATATTATAGGAAGGAAAGTATTCTTTTCATGTCGATCTTTCAAAATCGAGTTTTCACCGGATCTACACGTTTTCAGACCTCCTGAACCCAAAAAACATGTTTTTAGCGATTGGTCTGTGTGTGTGTGTGTATACAAAATATCTCAAGAACGGAACATCGTATGAACTTGAAACTTGAAAGTTAAGTCACACACAACTACCTGACCTGACACGAACATTTTCATCAAAATCGGTCAACCGGAATTATTAGTTCATTGTTCACTTTTTTGCGATTTTCTCAAAAACTTCATCATCATCATCATCTGGGTATCCTTCCAGCAGGCCGGGTAGGATTTGAGTGGACGATATGCCTCCATCGTCTGGTTTACTAAATTTTTTATGCTCTACAAGACAGGGTAGGGGCCATGTTTGCTGAAATTCTTGGTGAGGCTGTTTCACGTAAAAACATTGTTTTCTTAAGGTTACGGCTTTAATATGCATTTTAGCGCAAAAATTTATGTAACTAAAGTTGTAGAGAATTTAAAATCCTACAACTTTTATTTCAAATATTTTTTTGAATAACGCTTAGTTTAGCGGTAATTAGCGACTTTCTGTTTTTTTCTCATGAAAACGTGTGAAAAATCAATTTGTTTATGATTTCGGCCTTAGTATGCATTTTACGACAAAAGTGTATACAATCAAATTTATAGGAAATTAAAAGATCTACAACTTTTATTTAGAGCATTTTTCTCTACAGAGCCTAGTTTAGCGTGAAAAAGTGATTTTCTGTATTTTTAAGCCCAATAGGTCAATTTTCATTTTGCGTCTTTCACTTATGATTAAAATAAGGTAATGTTTTTTGAGGTTAATTTATTTGTTTATTTCTAATGTTTTATTACTAATGTTAGGTTATATTGTTTAAATTATTTGCATTGGCAAGAGAAAGTTGTGTGAGTGTTTCACACCAGATTTTTTTAGTTGCTGGCCAAAGGCAATGTTAGTAAATGTCGTTCAGGCATTTAGACCGAACCTGCAAGCGCTGCAGTGAAGGTCGTATTTTGTTACTTACTGCCGGGAAAAGTAAAAAGTGTAATAAACTCAGACCTCTCAGAGCGGTGCAATTACATCATTTATTCCACAAATTTCTCACTTCCTAATGGCTTTTTTTACACCAAGAATATATAAGAATAATAGATGTTTACATAAAAATCTGGTGTGAAACACTCACACAAATTACTCTTCCCAATGCAAAAAATTAACAATATAACCTAACATTAGTAATAAACAAAACTAACCTCAAAAACATAACCTTATTTTAATCATGAGTGAAAGATGCAAAATGAAATTCAGCCACAGTTTGGCTTAAAAAAATGGAAAATCACTCTTTCACGCTTAACTAGGCTCTGTAGAGAAAAATGCTGTATATAAAAGTTGTAGATCTAATAATTTACTATAAATTTGATTATAATACACTTTTGTTGTAAAATGAATACTAAGGCTGAAATCTTTAAAAAATTGATTTTTACACGTTTTCATGACAAAAAACAGAAAATCGCTAATTACCACTTAACTAAGCATTATATAAAAAAAATGTTTAAATAAAAGTTGTAGGAATTTAAATTTTCTACAACTTTTATTACGTACATTTTTGCGCTGAAATGCATATTAAAGCCATAATCTTAGAAAAACAATTTTTTTACGCGAAAACAGCCTCCCCAAGTATTTCAGCAGACATGGCGCCTACCCTATCTTTTAGAGCATAAAAATGTAGTAAATGAGGCGATTTTTAAAAAAAATTGTAGAGCCGTTTTTGAGAAAATCGCAAAAAGTGATAAATACACGAATAAACTACTACTTCCGGTTGACCGATTTTGATGAAAATGTTTGTGTCGGGTCCTCTAACTTAAGTTTCAAGTTCGTACGATGTTTCGTTCTTGAGATATTCTGCTCACACACGCACACACACACACAGACCAATCGCTAAAAACATGTTTTGTTGGGTTCAGGGAGTCTGAAAACATGTAGATCTGGTGAAGAGTGTATTTGTTAAAATGGACATGAAAACAATACTTTCCTTCCTATATATTCATATAGGCAAGAGAAAGTAAAAATAAGTTTAATTATTACTCAAAAGTAATTACTTCATAAACTTACAACCTCTATATACCAAATTTATTATGCAAAAGGTTTGCCAATTAAGGTGCCGTGTAGGGAGGGTAGAGAGACAGAGAGAGAATGTGTTGCGTCCGCCGTTCCCCTCTACTCATTTCAATCAGTGCACAGTGTTCAAGTGGAATTGTAACAATATGGAGTTGGTAAGGCACTCTGCCGGCCAGTTTTGTTCAATACACTCTAACAAGCTCATTTTTCATCAAAAAACTCTGAAAAAATTACGTGTACGCAAAAAAATGCGATGAGATTTAAACGTCTAACTTTGTACGAGCATATCTTATCTAACTGCCCATAACAGACAGGTGGAGTGTCAAATTTTTTACACTCAATCTGTTAGTTGCAGGGCTAAAATAAATAGTTCTGTTTCTTGTCACATGGTCAGCCAATTAAATGACTGAATCATTTAAGAACAGAAGAGGTAGAGGTGTAAAAGACACTAATCAGAGTTATTTCCTCTGAAAGTAATGAATTTCATTATACAGCCAGACCCTGTGGTGAATGAAGTGAAGGTGTTATTTGCAGAGTGGAAGATATGTGCTTTTCAGAGGGCCCGGCATGCTGATAAGCATACTTTTCCACTCAGTGAGGAAGGCAATGGTAAACCACCTCACTCCTCGTTTTACTTAGTAGAACCTCTACAGGTTCAAACCAGCTTTTTGGCTGATGACCTAAACAACATCTTATCTAAATATCAGAGTATAATAATAACATTTATAGTGTAATAAAATAAGATTCATTAGGAAGCGAAAGTAATTTTTTCAGAATTTTTTGATGAAAAAATTAGCTTGTTAGAGTGTAGCGAAAGAAACTGGCCGGCAGAGTGCCCTACCGTACCGCGTATTGACACTATTGTGCGTGAACACTGTGCACCGATTGAAATGAGTAGAGGGGAACCGCGGACGCAACACATTCTCTCTCTGTCTCGTTACCCTCCCTACATGCCGCCGTAATTGGCGAACAGTATACAAACTATCTGAATGAATTTTACACAAAAAACTTACCTTTGCTAGTTGGCCACTCAGTTAATTCAATGAAAATACGATAATCCTTTTCGTTTCCAACAATTAAAGCCAATACTAAATGAAACAGTCAAGAGCACCTTCTATTATGTTACCCTTGAGAAAAATCGAACTATCTGAACAGAACAACATCATCTGAAAATGCCTATCAACATAACACAAAACAAAAAACACAATTAATACTCTAGAAAATTAACAACTCACATAAGTATAGATACAGCTACGCCCGTGTAACAACCGGGCTAAATAACCGTTACAAATTAGGATTAGGGGAAATAAAGGAGTAGAGGGGTATTTTATGACTGCACATTGTCTCTGCCCCCCCCCCACCACTATTAACACATTCCACCAAAAACGTATAACAGTTACAAAAGAAAAGCATGAGTGCAATATATTTGCGAACATGCATGTGTTCTCAGGTGAGCATATTGCTCTTTGCTCTTTTCAATTCTTGTAAATAGGTAGGTAGGGAGAGAGAGAGAGAGAGAGAGAGAGAAAGAGAGAGAGAGGGGTGGGGGTGGGGTGGGAGAGAGATGGGGAGAACAAGAGAGAGAGAGAAGGGAGAAAGAGGGAGAGATCGAGAGCAAGGGGGAGAGGGAGAGAAGAGAGAGAAGGGATAGAGATAGTATATATTATATATATATGTATATATACATATATATTTTTTTTTTTTTGTTTAACGTCCGACTGTTTTGCAAATTGCTGCTAATGCAGACGGTGGAGGATGAAATGAATTTTTTGTAACGTATGAAAAAATGCCATGCCCGAGTGGGATTCGAACCCAAGACTGCGTGATGAGAGGTGAGCACGTTACCAACATCGCCAACGCGGCCGGTGATAGAGATAGTATAAGAGAGGGGGAGGGAGAGAAAGTGAGATAGTAAGATTTTTTTTTTTTTTTTTTTTTTTTTTAACGTCCGACTGTTCTGCAATTACTGCTAATGCAGACGGTGAAGGATGAAATAATATTTTGTAACGTATGAAAAAATGCCGTGCCTGAATAGAGAGCAGGCGAGAGAGTGATAGAGAGGGAGGGAGAGAGATAGTGAGAGAGAGAGGGAGGAAGGGGAAGAGAGGGAGAAAGAAAGTGAGAGAGAGATAGTGCGAGAGGGAGAGAGAGTGAGTGGAGGAGGATGAAGAGTGGTGTATGGAAGGGTACAGATATCAGATGAATTAATGTCCCATAGCTGAGTGAGTGAGAGGGAGATATGTGGCATAACTACGCATGCGCCCAAAGGTCTTTACCATTATAATCCAAATCTGAAAACATACTACAGTCGTTATCTTGCTTGTTAGTTTACTACTGCATGCATAAAACCTTGGTCACAACAATGAGAAAGCTTATACGACAATGTTATTGGAATGCCGCGTATGGCTTGTGCAAGTGAGAGTGTTATGCATTCTCTCACTCCCACGGCTAGGGGACTGCAGTTCATCTGAATACTGTATGTCATGACTGCAGTTTCGTGCGTACCTAAAAACATTGTCTCTGCCCCACTACTAACACATCCCACCAAAAACGTGTAACAATAACAAAAAAAAGCGTGAGTGCAACATATTCACGCACGTGCATATGTGTGTGTATTGTTTCTTTTCAATTCTTGGAAATAGAGAGAGAATAACAGAAAGAGCGAGGGGAGACAGGGAGGGAGGGGAGAGAGAGAGAGAGAGGGAGTGAGCCGGGGAAGAAAAAAAAGAGTAGGAGAGGGAGAAAAATAGGGTAAGAGAGAGAGCAAGAGAGAGAAGGACGAAGAGCGGTTACGGAAGGATACATTGTTGCGATAAAATAATGTTTTTGGAGGTTGCACATTCCGGTTGTTATGAGGGCCTATATGTATTACTTCAGTCATTAGAATGCCTTTTGGATTTTTTTGATGACTTTTTCGGCTGTCAGGAAGGGAAGAGAAAATCTGACAATGATACCAACTATAACAATCATACACGATATTTGCAGTTTGTTTGACAAAATTAAGACTTTTTTTAAAACTATTGCCTCGTTAAATATCCATTTTTGGTCACTTAACAGGTTGACTACCAAGTAAATTTTTACAGTTTTGCTTAAAAAAACCCAAACCTATTTTACGGCTCCTTTGCTTTTTTAATTAATTTTCTTTCAAGTCTTAGAGTATTGTAAGGCTTAAATTTTTTTGTGCTGTTTTTTAGGTGAGAGACTGATCAGGTACTCAAGAGTAAAACTATTTAATTTACAGTGAAAGACTAATCTGTGTCTTACTGAAATTTTACTTGTATTTCTATGAAATATTATACGAGGTCTGTTCAAAAAATAACCGAACTTTTTGAATTACGCGCTAACAGGGATATTTAGAGACGTGCGGTTGGTAGCACACTGCTCTACGTCTTTCTTTGTTAAACACATGGTTTTGGATTGTTTATATTTCATTTACTTTTCATGGTGTTGTGTTTTTAGTGCGACGTGTTTAAGTGCTAGTGATGATTTTTTAACATGAAATTTTTGTCAACCTGTTGTGAACACTGCACTTTTGTCTTAATGCCGTAGCCGTAAACCCAGTTTTCGTCTCATGTTATGATCCTTTACCTGAATGTTGTATCATCATTGGCTTGTTCAAGAAGTCCCGACAAACGTCCACATGATGTTCTTTTTGCTGTTCGGTCATCGAGCGGGGAACAAACTTTGCTGCAACTCGATGCAAGTTCAATTTTTCAGTCAAAATTTCATGGTACGATCCAATTGAGATGCCAACCTGTTCTGAAAGTTCTCTAACAGTCAATCAGCGATTTACATGCACCAGATTATGGATTTTCCTAACGAGGGTGCATCAGTTGAAGTCAAAGGCGTTCCAGGTCGAGGGTCATCTTTAATTGACTGGCGACCACTTTCAAATTGAGAAAACTATTTACAACAATGCGTTCAACTCAGAGAATCATCTTCTTAAGCTTGTTTCAAAAGTTGAAATGTTTCTGTGAAATTTTTCCCCTGCTTCACGCGAAATTTCATGTTGCACCTTTGTTCCCGAATTTTGCACATTACAAAAATTGTCACAAGCACTTAAACACGTCGTACTAAAAACAGAACACCACGAAAATTAATTGAGATACCAACAATCCAAGAATATGCGTTCACAAAAGGAATGACGTAGAACAGTGTGCCACAAACCGCACGTCGCTAAATATCCCCATTGGCGCGTAATTCATAAAGTTCGGTTATTTTTTGAACAGACCTCGTATGTATTTTATAAATAATTTACTTGGGGTATTTTTCAATAAAACTACGTAAATATTGATGATGCGTCTCTCTATCAAGCAGTTGTTCAGCGAGTGGTAAACTTGAGTATTGAGTACTAGTTGTTTACATAGAGGCACTGACCAGAGTCACCTTTTACAATGAAAAAATATCGTAACAGGAAAACCATAAAAAAATTAAAAGATATAATAGTTTTTCATTATATGATATTATTAAAAACATGATTAATAATGCAATAATAAACTATAATAATAATCAATATTATGTAATAGTAATAATAATAAGCTGTCAAGCCTGGGGGAGTTGCTTAGTCTCCTACCAGGCGCCTCCCCAGGTGGCGGATAGGGGAATGCTCGCCAGATATGGCGGGTACTGGGGAAATAAAATACCCAGGGCGGACCAAAATTAGCAACTAGGGCACGGCGGTTCCACATGTCAGTGGCGGTACCCCGACAGCGTCTGGTTCACATGTTAGTGGCGGCTGATTCACGTTACAAGGCTCAACAACCTTGTTCCTATACCCTGGCTTAGGCCAGAAAAGGAAATTAAGAGTGAAATCATGGATCGTGTAAGTAATGACAATATTACCCCAGGTGGTAAAATCCACCCGCCCAGTAAAAAGGTGGCAACCAGTCGTTCGGATTCTGGGGAGACTGGACCTACACGTTGTAAGAGTGAATCGGAGCACTCTGGAAAATGAAGTTACCAATCGAAATAGTTTTAGAACAAAAATTAATGAATGGGAGATTATTCCAGAGGTTAAAATTCCAAGAGTTGGAACAAGATGGAGTGAGGAAAGAAAAGCTGATTTTTCTCAGAAAATGAAAGGCTGGTGGGCAAACAAGAAAAACACCAAGTCCAATAATCAATGATCGTGAATAATGCTCAGCGTCTTCCACTTCGGGAGCTAATAATAATAATAATTTCGGGAGCACTCTACGGCTAATAATAGTAATAATAATAAGCTGTCAAGTTTCACAGACTCATTTTTGACTTGATCAGATCAAGTAAATCACGAACCATGACTGGGGAAATGTTTTTTTGAACTCATTTCTAACAGCTCAGTATATGATTCAATGCAAATGAGCATCCAATCCATCTCACGATTTTATTAAAAACACATTTACATGAGAGACGGTTTAATCTCTCAAAAGTAAATTTTACAAATCTGGTGAGAGACATATTCATGTCTCATGGGAGTCAACCTATTAAAAACTATTATTAAAATAAAAAATTATTGTGTGGTACAATGTATTGCTGTTATTAAAAAGAAGTATCAATAAAAATTAAAAAAAATTGACATGACAATACTTTCCTTTCTATATGAGGTGTGGCTATTAAATAACGAAACTGACGTTGTAAAAAATTTTATTTTTATTTTATACATAATCACTTATTGTCACCTTCAATATACACTCCTTCTCTATCCCTACAACACTCCATGCGAATTTTCCATTGTTGGAAACAGTGCTGGAAGTCATCTTCTGTCAGCTCCTTCAGGACACGTGCCGCTTTCTCTTTTACAGCTTTCACAGACTCAAATCTTGTCTCTTTTAATGCAGATTTCACCTTAGGGAACAGGCAGAAGTCACAAGGGGCAAGATCTGATGAATAAGATACATGTTCTAACACTGAGATGCTGTACTTGGCTAGGAACCTCTTGACAGATAACACGGAATGAGCTGGCGCATTGTCTTTTTGGAGAACCCATGACTTGTCCTTCCACATTTTGGGGCGATTTTTCCTTACTCTTTGACGTAGTTTAGAAAGTACCTCGAGGTAGTAATATTGATTAATTGTTTGACCTTTAGGAACCCAGTGAAGGTACACAATCCCATGGATATAAAACAAAAACAAATCATCATTGCTTTAAATTTTGACTTGCTCATTCGAGCTTTTTTGGCTCTCTGTGAAGTTCGGCTCTTCCAGTGCAACGATTGGCGCTTTGTTTCCAAATCATAAGTAAAAAACCACGTTTCATCATATGTTATTATCTTCTACCTGTTCTCTAAGGTGAAATCTACATTAAAAGGGACAAGATTTCAGTCTGTGGAAGCTGTAAAGGAGAAAGCAGCATGTGTCCTGAAGGAGCTGACGGAAGATGACATCCAGCACCGTTTCCAACAATGGAAAATTTGCATGGAGCGTTGTAGGGATAGAGAAGGAGTGTATATTGAAGGTGACAATAAGTGATTATGTATAAAATAAAATAAAATAGTTTTACGTCAGTCTCGTTATTTAATAGCCACACCTCATATATTCATATAGGCAAGAGAAAGTAAAAAACAGTGAAAAAATCAATATTATGTATGGTCAATTTTAATAATCTTATTGAGATTATTACTGAGATACTATAACATTTTGAGATTATTATATTACTTAAGAATATAAAACCAAGTGGCCTCTGAGATATGCACACTGGCTGTGTGAGAAAGAGCTAATTAGAAAGAAATGGAAATACTGTGATGCGCTTTGGTACAGTCCGATTGAAAATTTAAACTAAGTTTTGGAAAATATATTTTATTCGCGGCACTAAAAACTAAACAACTTCGAAAATAAATATTAATATTTACTAAAAATTAACGTAATATTAAAGATGAAATCGACGAACTTACGACACTCGAAGTTAACTACTTACGCTGAAGGAATATACGAGGGTTATTCGTAAAGTAAGGTCCGAATCGCGGTAACTAGCCACATGGCGAGCCAACAGCGCAATGCGCGACGACTCCCAGCATGCCTTGTGTACAAAACGACGCCATTTGCAGTAGTATCTTTGTTGTGTGCTGTTTACTGTGCATTTTTAAGATATTTAAGACAATTGATCATCCCGCCGACTGCGAAATACGGTCAGTGATTCGTTTTTTGGCAGCAAGGAACGTTTGTGCAGTAGATGTTCATCGACAAATAAGTGAAGTGTATGGCCCTAATGCAATGAGTGACAGTAAAGTGCGCAAGTGGGTGAGATCTTTCAAGGAGGGAAGGGATAATGTCCATGATGAACCGCGATCTGGCCAACCATCAGTGATCACGGAAGATTTGGTCAAAGCCATTGAAGAAAAGATTCGTAAAGATCGGCGATTCACAATTTCGTCATTAGCATTGGAATTCTCGAACGTGAGTAGAACAGTAGAAGTTTCTCAGCGGTAAGCGCTTCAACTCTGATGACGAGGTGAAAGAAGCTGTTCATGAGTGGTTATATTCGCAGGCGGCAGAGTTCTACGACACTGGTATTCAAAAGCTTGTAGAACGTTATGATAAATGTTTAAAAAAAATGGAAACTATGTAGAAATAAGATTAAGACGTCAGGAATTAAATAAAACAAGGTTTTTGATCTAATCTGTTGTGGTTAATTTTTTATACAAAAACGGACCTTACTTTACGAATGACCCTCGTACAAAATAACATTGTTGCTGCTGAGATGTTCAGTTGTAATTGTAAAGCGGACTGTACCAGATAGCTCGTTGATTGTTCAAGGTCAGATTAGACTACTGTGGATACACCATTAAGAGACCACTTGGTTTCAGTTGGCTTGTACTTTATTTGCCTATAAATATGAATACATGGCAAGAAAAAGTAAAAACTGCATTACGGTCCGATTACAAAATAAAAATAAACAGAACTATCTAATTTTTCTATGTAAAGACAATGACACAAGAATTTATGACGGTAATAATAGGTTCAAGGTCAGAAATAAATAATTTATTTAAAATAATTAATTGATAAAATTATTAGCATGAATTATAAATAAATAATTTATCTATTGCAGCTTAAGTACAATGCACAGATGCATTATTACAATATCTTCTTTTTTTTTAATAAACTAATGAAAAATTTAATTTTTAACTTATTTTATTTTATTCAAGTTTGACTAAATTTTACCAATTTCAGTTTACTAAAATTTATGGACCAAATTTAAAAAAAAAACGTTAATTTATTTTACCGTTTTGTTGACTGAATTTGAAAATGTTCTAATTTATGAAAGATTGGAGTAGCTAATACAGGCAGGAGAGATAAAGTTCTTAAGGGCAATAAAGAGTAGGAAAAGGAGAGATACAATAAAGAATGCAGAGATTAGAGTGGAGCTAAATGTGGAATGTATGAGAAGAGGATGGAGAAAATGAGGATAAGATGGTATGGCCATGTGAAGAGAATGGGGGGACGAAAGGTTACCCAGATGGATCGAAGGAAGAGATCAAGAGGACGACCAAGAAAAAGATGGAAGGATGAAGTTAAGGAGGAGTGTGGAGGGACGGAGATACAACCGGAAATAAATAGAGGAGAAGAAATGGTGGACGGACAGAAGAGGATGGAGAGGCTTCATGAACACCCAGACCCAGCGATAACTGAAACAGGCATTGGATATGTATTGTCGCAGACTCCCCTACCAACATTAGCACCTGCAGACGGTTTCACTACCTGCCTGACACCAGTAGAGCCTACAGCTGCTCCCCTCCACCTTGAACTGGACTTGCCACAGGGGGATTTAAACGAGAGCACTGGCTCGCGAGAGACATTCCTCACTCAACTTGCAAGCAGAGAAGAACAAGAAAGAAGAGCTCCAGACAGAAGGAGACGAGACCAGACACACCATCCCTGGTCTACGCTACCGGTGGTGGACACTACATTCCTGCAACAGTCAGCCTTTGCCGACCTGGAGAGAGCCACCTCGGTCGCGCTATCGGCAGACGGCCTACGCCGACCTGACACTGCGGGGCTCTGGGGGCCACCACTGCCACGCTGCAGTCCCCACCCAACTGCTGCTGAGGGAAGGCTAGGCCTGAACCCGGTAGCTGAGCCGTTACTCTTTGGGCTCTGCTTCCATCACGCCAGCTCACTGCTTCCGACCTCCAACAACGGCCCTTTTCAGGGCCACCAATTTTACAAACAAGGTTTTGCCACGTGTCATCGGCCCCGGTCGGTGACATTATGTATGTAATAATCTATAAAAAATAATTTTTAAATTTACTAAATTTCAGTAATTTGTTGATAAATTAATATGTGACAAAAAATTTGATGAATGGTCTTATATGTTGGTATTCAACATTCAAAACGAGGTCACTCACATGTGTAGGCATGCATGGACCTGTCCTTTGTCTAGAATTGCACGCAGCTCCTCGTATATACAGCTACATTCATTTCAGTAGCACCCCAAGCAGTGTGCATCGGAAAGTGATAGAGCAATGATAACATTACGTTCTGGTTTAAATTGATTAAAACGACAACAGAAACACATGAAATTTGGTGCAACTTTACAGACAGAGTGCTATGGGTAGAAAAAGTGTGTAAGGGTCAAGCGCACACTGAACGCTGGTTGAAGGTGCTGATTCACGCTGGGGAGCGCGCATAGTGGGAGCATGTAACTACGCACTTAACCTTCATTCAGTTGTCGGTATTCAACATGAGTTCCAGTAGCAGCAGTGATGATGAATTATTTCTAATGGAAAATGTTTACACGAAATTATTATCATTTAAAGACAATACAGTTAGTGACATTAATAAGAACAGAAAATTGTACGGCAGGTATCATGATCTTTTTCCACAATTAAAAAAAGATAGAGACAGGTTTTTTAAATGCATGAGAATGACTCTGGAAACGTTTAATTTGATATTGTCAAAAGTAGAACTTTGTTTATAAAAACACATGTGAAATTTGCACAAGTAACCAATATTACCGGAAGAAATACTTGTCATTACTTTGAGGTACATATTTTGAACATTTTGACTACTGATATTCAATATTATAAATAATTGTTTGGCCAGTAATAATCTTTTAAATTTATTTTTATAAACCTATATTATAATAAATTAACAAGTTATTATTTACGAATATGTATTATACAACGCCAAGTACGTGTAGCAACCTGCCAGCAAGCAGCAGGCAGGTTTATACAAATCAAACCTGTGAGCTGATACGACGCGTGTTCAGAAAGTAAGTACAGTTTTTAAAAAAAAAATAAATTAAACAATGTTTTATCAACACAATTTTATTTCTTCATGAAAGCCCAAACCTTAAACTATTTTTCGATATAGTTTCCACCGATGTTCAAACACTTGTAGCGGGTGATCAATTTGTCTATACCCTCTTCGTAGAAGGTTCCTGCCGACAAATGTACCCACGACTTCATGGCAGTTTTCACTTCATCGTCGGTTTCAAAGCGTTGGCCGCCTAGCTCGCGCTTCATGTGCAGGAACAAGTGGTAGTCAGACGGTGCTAAGTCCGGGCTGTAGGGCGGGTGATCGAACTGCGCCCAATGAAATTGTCGAACCAATGTTTGAGTGTCACCAGTGGTATGGGGCCGAGCATTGTCATGGAGCAACACAATTCCGTTACTGAGCATTTCTCTCCGTTTGTTTTGAATTGCCCGCCTTAGTTTTCTTAAGGTTTCGCAATACCTTGCCGCATTAATGGCTTCACCTCTTGGGAGAAAATCAATCAGCAAAACACCTTTCCGATCCCAAAAGACAGTGCAGATGATTTTTTGTGCAGACATTGTCGTCTTAAATTTTTGTTTCTTCGGGGATTGCGTGTGTCGCCACTCCATTGACTGCTGTTTAGATTCCGGTGTGACATGACGGAACCAAGTTTCATCACCTGTCACAATTTTGTTTAAAAAATCCACACCATCATCACTGTACCGTGTGAGAAAAGTCAAAGCACTTCCAAGTCTCTTGGTTTTGTGCAAGTCAGTGGTGGGAACCTTCTACGAAGAGGGTATAGACAAATTGATCACCCACTACGACAAGTGTTTGAACATCGGTGGAAACTATGTCGAAAAATAGTTTAAGGTTTGGGCTTTCATGTAGAAATAAAATTGTGTTAAAAAAAATGGTTTTACTTGTTTTTTTTTAAAAACGGTACTTACTTTCTGAACACGCCTCGTATGTGCAGATGACCAGCGCGCAGGTTTCACCACCAGTGTTTGCTGTGAGACGTCCGATTAAAATATAATGGCCTATTCCTACTAGCAGGCTCCCGCTTGTAAGCGACCAGCGTTCACTGTGCACTTACCCTTACATTGGTTGGCACACTTTCATGCTGACAAGGAATAAGTTTTCACTTCTATCGTCTGGTCATAAGCATACACATGTTTTTTAACCCTATTGGGCAACTACTCATCTTCAAGGCCAATGACAATCATGTTGGAATTTCATTTTTATTGTGACCATGAAATATTTAAAAGTTTAAAATTTATTAGCTAAACAAAATTTTATGAAAATATTGGGTTAAATTATATAATAAAAGTCCATAAAGTTTATCAAAGCAAATATCAGTTCTCGGGATATGACTTCACTCAGTATTCATTATGTGAATTTATTCGCATAAGCCAATTATGCTCTGTCCAACAACTGGAAGATACCATTGCTTATACGGCCAGAGCACTGTTACGTACTGCGTTAAGAATATTCATTCACTCTATGAAAATAAAAGTTCATCTTATTGTACGCTATTTTCAAATATTTCATTTCTTTTTAATTCTAAATACTGTGTCTTTTAATTGAATATCGGGGCTAAACATTATTCTTTAAATAATAGTCACTTATCATTTTAACTTTAGTTTAAATTACAATTACAATTACAAGTAAAACTTATAAGTTATTAATAAAATACTAGGTAACTTTGTAGGAGAGATAATAAATAGCAGAGAGCGTACTGCTCTCGCTATACAACCAATGTTAAATTGGAATCTCCTATCTTTCCCACAATCTCAAGTGACTGTTGGATGTAATGTAGTAACAAATTACCAAACGGAATTTTTTTAAGGTCTCTGCCCACTAGATCGTATCATACTAGGATCGTAACCATACTGACACATACAAATAAATATTCTTTGTATCAATTAACATAGCAAAACGCCCATTAGGCCGTAGCGTGCCAGGCCCGTTCAGTCAACAATCTGCAGGCGAGCATATTTTGTAGGTGTCGGTACGGTGCGTACATGGCACGTGATGACGACCCACCGTGTTGCAACCCCGTTGTGACACAGTATTTTTCTCGTTTTCCTTTTTCTCATCCAAAATAATGGCAATCATTGTCAATTCTTCTAAAGGTAATTTTCTAATTGGATTATTTTCGTTAAGAAAATTGACAACTATGATTCACATACTTTTCACAAGTTGTAGTTATCTTATTGACTACTCTACAAAAAATGACGATACAGCAAAGGGAGCCCAACAGCCATAAACAGGTATGGAACGGTTGTTTTCGTGCTTGGCACAGTCCTAGTATGGTATAATCAAGTGGGCAGAGACCTTTAACAATAAAAATCTGGTGTGAAACACTCACACAACTTTCTCTTGCCTATGCAAATAATAAACAATAATCCTAACATTAGTAATAAAACATTCGAAATAAACAAACAAACTAACGTCAATAAACATAACCTAGTTTTAATCATATATGAAAAGCGCAATATGAAAATCGACCTGTTTGACTTAAAAATACGGAAAATCACTCTTTCTCACTAAACTAGGCTCCGTGGAGAAAAATGCTCTCAATAAAAGTTGTAGATCTTTTAATTTTCTATAAATTTAATTATATACACTTTTGTCGTAAAATGCACACTAAGACCGAAATCTTAAAAAAATCAATTTTTCACACATTTTCGTGAGAAAAAAACAGAAAATCGCAAATTACTGCTAAACTAAGCGTTATACAAAAAATTGTTTGAAATAAAAGTTGTAGGATTTTAAATTCTCTACAATTTTTATTATATAAATTTTTGCGCTAAATTGCATATTAAAGCCGTAATCTTAAAAAAACAACGTTTTTACGAGAAAACACCCTCACCAAGAATTTCAGCAAACATGGCGCCTACCCTATCTTGTAGAGCATAAAAAATTTAGTAAACCAGGCGATTTTTAAAAAAATCGTAGGACCAGTTTTTGAGAAAATCCCAAAAAAGTGAAAAATGACACGAATAAACTACTACTTCCGGTTGACCGATTTTGATGAAAATGTTCGTGTCGGGTCCGGTAGTGGTATGTAACTTAAGTTTCAAGTTCGTACGATGTTCCGTTCTTAAGATATTCTGTTCACACACAAAGACAGACCGATCGCTAAAAGCATGTTTTTTGGGTTCAGGGGGTCTGATCCGGTGAAAACTCGATTTTGAAAAATCGACATGAAAACACAACTTTCCTTCCTATATATTCATATAGGCAAGAGAAAGTAAAAATGATGATACAGCAAGGGGAGCCCTACAGCCGTAAACAGGTATGGAACGGTTGTTTTTGTGCTTGGCACAGTCCTAGTATGGTATGATCAAGAGGGCAGAGACCTTTTAACTGTAAAAACAATATTAGTATGGCAGGTGATTATGTGTTAGTAAATCAATAGTTAATGCATTTACTATCTGTTTCATAATCATAGACACCAGAGTTTGAACCCTTGCATCTCCAAAACTTTGAATCGGATTTTAACATACTTTACATCAAAATTTAGCTCATTTTATTCTGCGTTTACCTATAATAAACTTATATTTTTAATGTTGTTTAAAAATTCCCATATCGAGGTTGGAAGACAAAAATACCCGGTTTTCTTGATACCGCAACAAATTTCATGCATTTCGAGGCGTGTAACTCTATAACTATTAGACCGAAAAGTTTGAAATTTTAATATAGCATAGACAATTATATTCTTACGATGTGTACGAAATTTCAAAATCATAAGTTATTTAAATTTTTATTTATTGACAATATTGTGAACCCTTGCTATCTCGGTAAACGCTCGATTGTTCGGCACAGGCCATCTATCATTTTATTCAGCGTAAAAACTTAGTACAGATATGTTAATCACATGAAATATCGATTGGCCAATGTTGTGGTAGAATTTTTAGAATTTTGAAAAATAGATGGGTAATGCAAGGGAGTGGTGTTACTATCCATGTTGCTAGTTTGTATACATGACATCCTGTCGGACTGTCTGCCTGAGTCGACAATGCAGTCTGTCAATTCAGGCAGACAGTCCGACAGGATGTCATGTATACAAACTAGCAACATGGATAGTAACACCACTCCCTTGCATTACCCATCTATTTTTCAAAATTCTAAAAATTCTACCACAACATTGGCCAATCGATATTTCATGTGATTAACATATCTGTACTAAGTTTTTACGCTGAATAAAATGATAGTTGGCCTGTGCCGAACAATGGAGCGGTTACCGAGATAGCAAGGGTTCACAATATTGTCAATAAATAAAAATTTAAATAACTTACGATTTTGAAATTTCGTACACGTCGTAAGAATATAATTGTCTATGTTGTGTTAAAATTTCAAACTTTTCGGTCAAATACTTATAGAGTTACACACCTCTATAAACACATGAAATTTGTTGCAGTATCAAGAAAACCAGGTCTTTTTGTTTTTCAACCTCGTTATAGAAATTTTTAAACAACATTACAAATATAGAACTATTAACCCTAGAACGGTGGGGCTATTCTGTGAGCTATTACTGGTGGAGATGCGAAAAATTTACTCACTTGGTGATTTTCCTGGGAAAACTTTGTTGTAAATTTTTTTTTGAAACATTTTGGTTTTCATATGTTTTCTATCTCTTTTTTGTTGGTTTTGTTTAAATTTCGATAAATATTGGTTAATAGTTACAAAGATTTCTCAGTAAATCACCAAGCTCTTTTATTCTATTTATGTAGCTTGAAAATATTTTATTTACTGACATCAACTGTGCAAAATACTTTATAAAACTCCAGATAGTAGACAAAATTAAGATACTAAAAGTAGGAAAAAATAAAGTAGTAAAATGAAATAAATAAAATTATACAAATAAGTGAACACAAAAGTCAAACACAGTGTTTTTGTTGCTGGGGCTACTTATTCTGGCAGTTTGTTGCACAACCAAAACATATTTTCTTTTGATGTTCGCCGCATATAGGTTTGCAGCAAAAGAGACAGTATGTAGTTCTATGTCTTCTTTTTGTGAATGAACACTCACTGCAGTACTTCCTTGGAGCTTTTTCTTCTTGGCGCGTAACATTTATTGCCGGTTCCTTTACACCCAATACTGCTTGAATTGCAGTTCGCTAAGGTTTGAAAGGTTTGAAGGCAGTTACGGTACATATAAATAAAATGGTATTACAAACATACAAAATTATAATGCTCTATTAGTGGTTATACGTAAATTTATACGCATAACATATACAGCATCGGTGGAGATGCAAAAAAAATTACATATTAAAATTATCGTGTATAAGTGGAGATGCGAAAAAATTACTCACTAGCTTTTGTTAAAGGCACCAGTACTATAAATACACGCAGTAATTAGATACAATTTCGTTACGAGACAACGGTCAACTAACTCCTTATAGCATATCTGGAAGATAAGGGTGGTGCAGCTTACTGATATGGAGGGGCAAGCGTTGTTGACGTAATATGCGTAAGATTTACTCCACTCCACCATTCTAGGGTTAAGGGACAACGCAGAATAAAATGAACTAAATTTTGATGTAAAGTATATTGAAATCTTATTCATAGTTTTGGAGATGCTTTGGGTTCAAACTCGGATGTCTATCATTATGAAAACGATAGTAGGCTACATTTTTTCATATAAAATAATTAACTGTGCACAAAATGTCAATTCAAAACAAATATGAAATACAAGAGTTGTATTTAGTTGTATAACAATAATTTTGTCCTAAAACACAAATCTATTTTAACCTTGCAGTAGAAGTGACCAAGAGGGGTTTAAAATTTTGGCTACCTACATTACAATTTTGTAAATAGAATTTTTTTTAAAGTTTGTCTTTGAATACTTAATATGCTAATCAGCAATATTGTACTTATATGAAAATTTCACACTTTGTATTTTTGTACAAAAATTGAAGGTATTTTAACAATGGGGTAGACCTATACATGATAAAACAAGTACAGCTAATGAATTTCTATACTTTTGTGTTGTGTAAAAGTATATAAAATTCAATTTAATAATATTTTAAAGTATTAAAAACTTGAATTTTTTTTCCAACACACAAAACAAATATTTTAGAAAATTTTATTCTATATATATGATAGGCCTATAAAATAATTTTCCCAATTTTGAATAAAATATATTCCAATAAATTTTTTCAAAACAAACCCGTAATTTTGGTAAATTAAAAAATATAACGAGTTCATTGACCCTTTTCAAAATTTGACAGCTCTGATAGGGCACACAGATGACATTGTAAACATAGAAATTTCGTATAAAATTAGAATTACATATAAATACACATATGAACGTGCTTTTAAAATAAAATTGATAAATAAAAATAAATTAAATGATAGATACATTTTATGTACTTAAAAATCAATTAGTCTGAGCCTTAGATAACTCTGCCACTAAACCATTTTGTTGACATCTAAGGTCTAATATGGCTATAGGCAAAAAAACAACTGGAGTGTTTAAGTTTAGATAAGAACCCAAATTTAAATTCAGAGGACAAATATTAATTGAAAATGAAGGCATTATAAACTCCATTAATATTCTATTCTTAATCTAGAAATTAAATATCACGTCACACACTCTGCAAATTATAATGAAAACTTAAAACATTGCAACTCCTCTCAATATTATTGCACTAAACTATGAATAAAACACCATCAGCTGATCCAAAGAAGAATACGGTATTGATTATCAAGACGGCAGAGAAGTTGTATTTAACATTCAATCAATACAAAATATTATGTAATTACTTAGAATTATCCATAAAATCTTTAGATAATTAAAAAAATCCTTCGTAGTCTTTACAAATTACAGTAGTTTTGCTGTCATTATACTATAATGATATATTTACAATGAGTGCTAACGTACTTATTTACAAACTAAAACGATTTCGATCTGACTATTATTATATTAACCCTCCCGTTTTCGTTTAAAACAATTAGAAATCTAAAATGGATAATATGATTAATTATTTTTTAAATTATTAACTTTTTACTTAATCGTTTCAGTCCTAAGTACACAGTTAACATATTTTCAGATTGCAGTACTCTTCAACATGAAAATGAAAGTTTCATAATATACTTTTTTATTAATTTAATAATGTCAAATCCAAAAACCTGTTGCAGATAATCAAAACTGATTACCATCTTTAATATTTTATTTGTTTTTACGAATGATATCTATTGTTGAATATATACATATTGTAATTTTAATTTTTAAAATTCGTTTTTTTACATTAACTATTGTACCTTGAATACATTTTTTAAGTTTTCGTTTATATCACGCTTTGATGAGTTTACGAAACAATGTTAGCTTTCTCTTAATTAAACGGTACTGAATAGCGCAATAATTTTGCACAATCCATAGAGGTTTAGCAAGGATTATCAATTGCAGTTGTATTATTACTACAGAACATGTCCGGGACCTTGGAATCAGCTGTTCTGATTAGAAATCATCTTGTTTTAGTGGTGGGTAGATACTAATGCTTGTTTTTTATTTATTTTTTAATCGTCTGTCGGCGTTATAAATGTTTGTTATGGAACAACGTAATGAACGTTAATTTTTTCTCACTTTTTCATAATATTTTAAAATGAAGGTCAATTAAACTTAAAATGTGTGGCGTTTTGAATTGTTAATATTTTGACGGTAGTTTACTGTGCAATATATTTATTTCATTCCAACTGTTTTGATCTTTGTTTGAAGTTCATCAGGTATTGCATTACGTAATAACTTGTCAGGTATTTCGAATTCTATTCTTTAGAAGTATGCGTTTGTATTTTGTATGTTCCGTAAACTATTAAAATCCCTTTGGCGTAATACGTATTTCTTGATCTCTAAAATGGACTAGACCATTTTGTAATGTCGTTAATAATATTATGTCTGTAAATGTAATATAAATTCGATTAATTCCCGCCTGTTTCTTTTTTTATACAGAATACAAACTATTTTAGATTATAAGATTATTTTTAAGGTTCAGTTGCAGATATTAATTTTGTAATTTCAATGTTTTCCATATTGTGAGTAAAATAAAATTGAATTAGAAATTATGGTTACCTTTGATCTCATCTCTTTCCAGATTTTATAGCAACAATGAAGTGATAATTATTGAGGAACTTTTAAAAAACTACTACTACTACTTTAAGAAACTAGTTTTCTTTGGTATAATTATGCTTTATGTGTAACTGACAGTACAATTGATTGTATTTTCTGTCTAAAAATTTAAAACCAGCATCCGCTATTCAGGTGAAGTAGGCAAAAAGCATTTTCACCTATTTTCTTGATGGTATTAAAATTTATTTCCCTTACAAAATAACTATAACTTCTGTTATAATTTTTTTTACTTTCTCCTGCCTATATAAATATATAGGAAGGAAAGTATTCTTTTCATGTCGATTTTAATAAATCCATTCTTCACCGGATCTACACGTTTTCAGACCCCTGAACCCAAAAAACATGTTTTTTAGCAATTGGTGCGTGTGTGTATACAAAATATCTCAAGAACGGAACATCGTATGAACTTGAAACTTAAGTTACATACCACTACCGGACCCGACATGAACATTTTCATCAAAATCGATCAACCGGAAGTCGTAGTTTATTCGTGTAATTTTTCACTTTTTTGTGATTTTCTCAGAAACTGGTCCTACAATTTTTTTTAAATCGCCACGTTTACTAAATTTTTTATGCTCTACAAGATAGGGTAGGTGTCATGTCTGCTGAAATTCTTGGAGAGGCTGTTTTCACGTAAAAAAAATTGTTTTTTTAAAATTGCGGTTTTAATATGCATTTTAGTGCAAAAATTTATACAATAAAAGTTGTAAACAATTTAAAATCCTACAACTTTTATTTTACACATTATTTTGTATAATGCTTAGTTTAGTGGTAACTAGCGATTTACTATTTTTGTCTCACGAAAACGTATGAAAAATAGATTATTTTAAGATTGTGGCTCTTAACATAGGGTTGGGTTGTTAATAAAACAACCGTAAAGTATTTTATTAAGAATGCAACCCTATGTTAAAAGCCTCAATCTTTTCCTTGGAAAAACAACCAGTGTTGACACAATATAACGAAACGACTGCTGTCACCACACTAATGCTTGACTGGAACATATTAATTGTGTTAGGTAGTTGGTCTTGAGTACACTGTTGCCAACATACCGATTGCGGGACTGAAAATTTTTATGTATTACTTCTATCTTAATTCAAAAATAAATCTTTATAATGCATCCTGCAGTTTTAAATATTTCTATTTCATATAATGAATTAATACAATAATTTCACTAACCTTCTTTTTAAACTGCGTCACCTTTATTTTAATTTTTACTTACACGTGTTTCGGTGGATCCACCATCATCAGAGTAAATAACATATAATTGAAACTAAAAACACTATTTATTAAAAATCTATAGAAGATGATACATCTTCAGTCACTTGTATAAAACTGATTTAAAATTAATTTATTTAAATTTATCCCTTCTCATATTTACTGTAGATAGCAGCAGCAGTCAATATCACTTCATCATTCCTAAATTTCACCTGTTCATTCAAAATGTCCTGCTTTTGCTCTTTTAAATATTTATAAATGTGGAACATCTCATATTTTTCAATTTTATTTTTATTTTCTATATTACATTGTTCTATTATATTGAAATGTTCATCTATTTTACCAAATTTATGTTTTTCTTCTTTTATATGATTGGTATAGTTAGATATAATGTAGTCACATTTCAGTGCTTTTTTATGTTCATTATACCTCACTTGAAAATTACTTCTATCTTATTATAATCAGGGTTGCGTCCTTAATAAAACACCCGTTATTTAACTACTAATGTTAATTTATATTGTTCATTATATGCATTGCCAAGAGAAAGCTGTGTGGGTGTTTCACACCAGATTTTTTCAGTAGATGTCTTTCAGCAGGCTGACATTTGTCAAGTATTACTTAAGTCATTCTCCATTTATTTTGTACCCTGGAAAGGTTACTTACTAAATAATTGTTTGTCACTTTCATAATTAACCCTTTCAGTGTCAACGTCCGGTTAACCGAACAATTCCAAAAAAATTTTTAAACAAAAATTAATGGAAACATGTATTTTGAAATCACCTCCGTGGCATAGTGACTAGTGCGCTAGCCTACGACGTGATATGTCCCGGGTTCAATTCCCGGTTAGGGTCTGGAAATTGGGATCTTTTCCGTTATCCAACAAGAAATGTACTGCATTTAGCACTTGTTATGCGGCTTGCGTCATTCTCAATAAACTAACCTAATTAAAATCATATAATATGAAAGACGTATATAGTGACGGCTTGCGTCATCCTCAATAAATATAACCTAATTTTAATCGTATAATATGAAAGACGCCAAATGAAAATCAATCTTAGTTTGGCTTAAGATCTTAAGCTTTAGATCTTAAGATCTTAGATCGTAGATCTTTTAATTTCCTATAAATTTTATTATATAAACTTTTGTCGTTAAATGCATAGACTACTAAGGCCGAAATCTTAAAAAAATTGATTTTTCACAAGTTTTCGTGAGAAAAAAACAGAAAATTGCTAATTACCGCTAAACTAACTGTTATACAAAAAAATGTTTGAAATAAAAGTTGTAGGATTTAAAATTCTCTACAACTTTAATTATATACATTTTGCGGTAAAATGCATTATAAAGCTGAAATATTACAAAAAAAATTTTTTTTACGTGAAAACAGTCTCACCAAGAATTTCAGCAAACATGACTCCTACCCTATCTTGTAGAGCATAAAAAAATTAAGTAGACTACATGAGGCAATTAAAAAAAATCGTAGGACCAGTTTTTGAGAAAATTGCAAAAAAGTGAAAAATTACACGAATAAACTACTACTTCCGGTTGACCGATTTTGATGAAAATGTTCGTGTCGGGTCCGGTAGTAGTATGTAACTTAAGTTTCAAGTTTGCACGATGTTCCGTTTTTGAGATATTTTGTATACACATACACAGACCAATTAAAAAAAGGGAGAAGGAGATGACTCATGTTGACAAACTTAAATTAAATTAAATAATAATAACAGTAATAACATAACAATAACAACATTAACTATGAGTAATGGCTATGCGTAATGGAATGAGTCGTAAATAATTTAATAGTTAAATAAATATTATGTATTGTATGTAGTATTTACATACGTTCAATAATGGATTACGCGACCCACATAACAATTGCTAAATGCAGTACATTTTTTGTGACAAAACGGAAAAGATCCGGAAATGGTAACACGTTAAAACCACTGGTAAAGTACCAAAACCCACAATAGTTGCTAATCACCAAGCTTTCGATGCGACTTTAAATAAACTAAAAAAAAACTATTTTGAATATTTTTAGTATTAGAACGATTTCTGTTTTTTTTTAACACAATAAAAATTAATTTTTTACAGGAAATTTTTTTTTCTGTAACGTTGAAAATTTGGTCGGCAATGGCAGGCTTTTACACTTGCAAGTTTTTGAAATAAGGGCTGTCACTTTTTGTACAACCTTATTCAAATTAAATGACAATGAAGATCAAACTTTCAAAGATTGTTTCGGCGCTGAAAGGGCCGAAACAAAGTTAAAGAGATACATAATAAGGATTAAAAAATAAATCTTTATAATGCATCCTGCAGTTTGAAATTAATTCTATTTTATTACATAATGAATTTATATAATAAATTTCACTAACCTTCCTTTTTAACTGCGTCAACTTTTATTTTCACTTACACGTGTTTCGGTGGATCCACTGTCATCAGAGTAAATAACATATAATTGAAACTAAAAACTTTATTTATTAAAAATCTATAGAAGATGATACATCTTCAGTCATTTGTAAAAAACAAATGAAACATTTTTATATAAATGACTGAAGATGTATCGTCTTCTATAGATTTTTAATAAATAAAGTTTTTAGTTTGAATTATATGTTATTTACTCTGATGATGGTGGATCCACCGAAACACGTGTAAGTGAAAATAAAAGTTGATGCAGTTAAAAAGGAAGGTTTGTGAAATTTATTATATAAATTCATTATATAAAATAGAATAATAAAGATTACATTAAAACCTTAAAAAAAAAAATAATTTTTAATTTTTTTCAGATATTTTAAGATAAGATGGTGGAATAAATCAGGTGTTTTACAATGTCTGCATCTCTGCAGTCATTATTTCAAGTAAAATGCATCATAAAGTCGAAAAAAATTCGACTAAGTGCGGTCAGCCCTGTCAGCGATCGACAGTTACTTGCGCTTGTACTTAGGTAAGCGTGTTTTAATATCATGTGGTATAATTATTATAAGATGTTTGATTCCATACAGTTTTATTCTAGATTGTAGGTTTCCAAATTAAGTAAAGGCCAGCCTCTCTTAGTTTGCTCCTAATGTAAACAAATAATGACGTCACTGAGCATGCGCATTATATCAAAATGTGTACACGCTGATTAAAAAGTAACAACAAAATACTTTCAAAAGTATTTAAATTAGAGAAGAGAGAAAAGAACTCTCACTGTAAACGAGTCACGGTTACTTATAATTCACGGTGACCACAGTTATTCAGATAGGCGAGTAACCTTTCCCCAGTCACTGTTACAAAGATTGCTTACTCTTCTTTCACTGGAAGACAGGACGACACGCCGATTCGTCACCGTACTTCTAAAGATATAGTACAGAACTCTTGTTCCCCAGTCACTGTTACAAAGATTGCTTACTCATTCTCTGCTCACTGTTCAAGACAGGACGACTTGGGGACTGTAATTCTACAGATAGAAGAGTAACAGACCTCTCGTTCCCCCAATCACTTTTACAAAAATCAGTTACTTACTCATTCACTGTTCATTGTAAATTTTTAAGACAACGAATGCTTTACCTTAGAAACTAGTGAAGAAATTCACTCACTCATTCACTGTTCACAGTTAATAGACAAAACGACATAATAGCTACGTAAGATATGTTGGTCTGTTCACTGGGCTTAGTGCTCTCCTTTGATAACCGGCACGTCCATTCTCTTTTACTTCAATTTTTACGCACTCTTCTCTCTCTCTCTCCCTCTCTCGGTCTCTTCCCCTTGTAATGTTTTTCATCTACTGGACTAAACAAAACGAGGGTAGTTCCTTTACATTTCTGATCGCAGTAACATAATTACATTGCAGTTTTATTTTTATTGCTCGGCGCGTTCTACCTAACTATATTATTTATATTGTCGTTGTTAATTTTTTCAGTTGTAAATTGTTTTTTGTACTTTCTCTTTTTTATATAAAATGTTATTTTTAATACTAATTTAGGATACCTTGTGTTAAATCAGTTTCAGGCTAAATTTTTATTTTAGTTAAATATGTAGCCCACTTTTTTTACTTTCTCTTGCCTATATAAATATATAGGAAGGAAAGTATTGTTTTCATGTGGATTTTTCGAAATCGAGTTTACACCGGATTTACACGTTTCCGAACCCCGTGAACCCAAAAAACATGTTTTTAGCAATTGGTCTGTGTGTGTGTGTGTGCACGCGCGCGTGCATGTGTGTGTACAAAATATCTCAAGAACAGAACATCGTACGAGCTTGAAACTTGAAACTTAAGTTACATACCACTACCGGACCCGACACGAACATTTTCATCAAAATCGGTCAACCGGAAGTAGTAGTTTATTCGTGTAATTTTTCACTTTTTTGCAATTTTCTCAAAAACTGGTCCTACGATTTTTTTAAAAATCGCCTGATTTACTAAATTTTTTATGCTCTACAAGATAGGGTAGGCGATATGTTTGCGTTCATTTCGATTTTCTTTGTAGACTGAAGTTGAAAAGTTTTGTAAGGTGTGTTTTGTTAACATGCGTGATAGTGAATGTGTTGAGTTTTTGAAACATAAAAGCGGTGAACATTAAAAAGTAGAGAAAAATGTTTTGTTAAATTTAATGGTTAAAAAAATTAATTAAGGGGTCTCTTTATGAAACTACAATAATTACAAGTAATCTGAACGGTATAATTGAAAACGCTTAAAGGATAATGTTTATTTTAGCTGGATGTAAATATTTTAATGATGGAATGTAGTGCAAGATAATTGTCAGGTGGAGAGGTTGTAAAGAATTGGAAATTATTGAATAAATAAATGAAAATGCAAGATAAATGAATAAATAATAAGATATTTTAATATCGATTAATATGAACAAATGAAATTGACCTTTACATTTAAATTGAAAATTGTACTAATTGATTGAATTTATTGATGACACTATTGTTACACTTTTAATTATTCTAATGACTCTACTTTGATAAATATATATATTGAAAATTGTTATTATGAAATCTTTAAGTTTATTTAATAGTATTTACTGGTATTTACTGATTTTTACTGAGCTCAGTTATAAAAAATGAATATAATTATGAATTGCTTGCAGTCCTCTTGTTCCTCCTTGTCCATCCATCGATCGGAAATCAAATGGGGCGTCGATGCATTGTTGCACTTGGTTTTATAGTTTTTAATAAATTTTTTAAAATTTTATCTGCATCTTCTAAAATAATCAAAATTGTTTCAGTTGGTTCCATAATTAAATTAAATCTTGATATTCTTGTAATTTCTTTTAAATCTTTTCAAACTTGTTCAAAATTTTAATTTAAAATTATACTATCTTTTGTTTTCTTGTTTCAAGTTTAGATATTTGGCTTCTGGATTATTATTTAAAATTAAATATTTTCTTCTTAAAATTTATCTTGATTTATTTAGTTTTGATTCAGAATAATTTAAATTTTATTAGAAATTATTTATATATGATTATTATTTGAAATTCAAAAATAAATCTTTATAATGCATCCTGCAGTTTGAAATATTTCTATTTCATTTAATGAATTAATATAATAATTTCACTAACCTTCTTTTTAAACTGCGTCACCTTTATTTTATTCCTACTTACACGTGTTTCGGTGGATCCACCATCATCAGAGTAAATGAAAAATTAAAACTAAAAATTTCTTTCATTTATTTAAAATTTACAGAAGATGATACATCTTCAGTCACTTGTATAAAACTGATTTAAAATTAATTTATTTTAATTTATCCCTTCTCATATTTACTGTAGATAGCAGCAGCAGTCAATATCACTTCATCATTCCTAAATTTTATCTGTTCATTCAAAATGTCCTGCTTTTGCTCTTTTAAATATTTATAAATATGGAACATCTCATATTTTTCAATTTTATTTTTATTCTCTATATTACATTGTTCTATTATATTAAAATGTTCGTCTATTTTACCAAATTTATGTCTTTCTTCTTTTATATGATTGGTATAGTTAGATATAATGTAGTCACATTTCAGTGCTTTTTTATGTTCATTATACCTCACTTGAAAATTACGACTAGTCATACCAATGTAAAATTTTTTACAATCCTCATTACCACAATCTATTTTATACACACCCTTTTTATTGCTTAGTGTTTCATTTATATTATTTTTAATTATATTTGTGGACAGTAGTTTTTTATTATTACATGTGTATGCGATTTTATAAAATTTATTTAATGTTCTGTATAATTTATTATTAATAGTTTTATTGTATTTTAATGCAATAAATGGTTTATGTTTTATTTTATTATCTAATATAAGGGTGGTTCTCAAGTTATTTTTAAAATGTAGTTTGTTTTTAATTTTATTTATTACTTTATTTATTTCTTTTTCATGATACCCATTCTTTTGTGCTATGAATTTTATTGTTCTTAATTCATTTTCTAGTAGTTTTTTATCTTTTATATAATTATATGCTCTGTGAATCATACTATGGTAAGCTGCCATTTTATGTGAGTATGGGTGGTTAGAGGGAAAAAAAAAATTTTTAGTTTCAATTTTTCATTTACTCTGATGATGGTGGATCCACCGAAACACGTGTAAGTAGGAATAAAATAAAGGTGACGCAGTTTAAAAAGAAGGTTAGTGAAATTATTATATTAATTCATTATATGAAATAGAATTATTTGAAATTATTTCTTTTTTATTAAAATCCAACAATTGAATATGAACTACGATGTTATGTAGAATAGACTGCTATTCTACAAGGTAGATACGCACCAACTAGTGGTGGCGCTGGCATCGCATGGCGTACTCTTACAGTAGATCGACTATAGTTGCCTTGCAACTGTCACTCAATATCGATAGACTGACGTTAAACAAAACTGCTACTTGAATCCAATCGATGAAAAATGAACTACAAAATACTGGTACGAATTTCTGACTGTCGGCAACGAAATATTACGTTCTAAAACAAAAATGCGTTTGTATTTTGACAGAAACATAATATTCAGTCACTGACCTTTTTCTTGTACAATGTCTTTGACGTAATATTTTGTCGCAAACCTTAAACCGTTTCAATGCCAGTGAAAAAACCGTGACTTTCACTCGGCGCAAGCCAATAAATGAAAAAAAACCAGTAATTTTTTAAAAGTAAAAATAATATTTTATTTCATGCTTAAATGAACAAACAAAATCTGGTGTGAAACACTCGCACAACTTTCTCTTGCCAGTGCAAATAATTAACAATAAACCTAACATTAGTAATAAAACATAAGAAATAAACAAAAAACTAACCTCAATAAACATAACCTAATTTTAATCATGAGTGAAAGACGCAAAATGAAAATCAACCTCAGTTTGGCTTAAAAATATGGAAAATCATTCTTTCACACTAAACTAGGCTCTGTAGAGAAAAATGCTTTAAATAAAAGTTGTAGATCTTTTTATTTACTATAAAATTTATTATATACACTTTTGTCGTAAAATGCATTCTAAGGCCGAAATCTTAAAAAAATTGATTTTTCACACGTTTTCGTGAGAAAAAAACAAAAAATCGCTAATTACTGCTAAACTAAGCATTATACAAAAAATGTATAAATAAGAGTTGTAGGTTTTTAAATTCTCTACAACTTTTATTATATAAGTTTTTGCGCTAAAATTTATAATGAAGCCGTAAAGTTAAAAAAACTATTTCTTTATGTGAAAACAGCCTCACCCAGAATTTCAGCAAACATGACGCCTACCCTATCTTGTAGAGAATAAAAAACTGAATAAACCAGGCGATTTTAAAAAAAATCGTAGGACCAGTTTTTGAGAAAATCGCAAAAAAGTAAAAAATTATACGAATAAACTACCACTTCTGGTTGACCGATTTTTATGAAAATATTCTTGTCGGGTCCGGTAGTGGTATGTAACTAAAGTTTCAAGTTTCAAGTTCAAGAAAACAATACTTTCCTTCCTATATATTCATATAGGCAAGAGAAAATAATAATGAAATATGAATACTCGCGCATTTAAAAAAGAACTTTTCTTAACGTGTAGGTTATTAAAGGTTAAAAACACTGAACTAAAAGTTAATAATAATTTGTTTATGATCACACAGCTAATAAAATAACAACCTGTGTACTACAATAATAACATGCTGATGTGGAAAAGTGGAAAAGTAAGCTTATCAAGCTTACTTTTCCACTCAGTGAGGAAGGAGAATAGGTAAACCACCTCACTCCTCATTTTACTTAGTAAAACCTCTAGAGGTTCAAACCAGCCTACAGGCTGATGACCTAAACAACAAGGGGTTAATGAATTTTATTTGTTTGTTTGTTTTTTTTTGCAGTACTGGTGGAATTTTGCTGTATCATAAGACGCAGACTCAAGAAGAACATCAAGTTAGATGGATACCTTGGTTTACAGACAGTAAAAAAGAAATACAGAGCTTAGTGTTTGATCCAATGTCGGGAGGATGGCTGTTATTAGTCTGTAAGGATTATTTATTATTACACTTGTTTACTTACTTATTTTATTTACTGTATTGTTCTGAATACAAGCCGCAGTTTTTCCCTAAAAATCGGTTCCATAATTTGACCTGCGGCTTGCATTCGCACTTTAATAATAATAATCATTTGTTATTAAGCATAAATAGGTATGAATATATATATATATATATATATATATATATACATCCCGCTAACAATTCCGCGTCCTTTCAAAAAGTGTGCATTTCGCACATCGCTTATTTGAAGAGTATATTCAACTTTGATGAGAGTATATAGGGTATTTGTTACACTTACACCCTGAGTTTTGGTATTGGTTTGTCTTGATATTGAAAATTGAGCATTTTTTAATTTTATTCACTGTGCTATCAATTCAGACTCCTTTCGAATTACCGACAATTTCGCGTCCGGCATTGTTCCCGCTATTATGGCTTACAGTCTGCAACAGTGTAAACGATGTTGCCATGTCGTACCGGCACGTGTACTGTAGCATTTGCCACTTCTACGTGTTGTACTGATTGTAGTTAGATATTCACATCTCACCCTAGTACTTCTCCACACAAGACCATCGTATGAAAACAATTCGTTCTCGGACGGAATCCAATCCAGTCATCAAAATAATTGATTATTTGTTGCCTATTATTTTGAAATGTATTTTAAATAGGTACTTATTTTAAATCAATGTAAAACCAGAATAATTAAAGAAAGTATATTTTTTATTTGTTAAAGTTAATTATTTAAAATATCCTAATTGTTACAAATACAGTCAAACCTCCTCATTCGAAATCCTCCCTAAATCTAATATAATTGTATGCTATCCCCTTCAAAAATCCTCCTTAATATGAATTAAATTACCTCCCTATTCGAAAATTTTCGAGAGTTTTGTGATCATATATATTGTATCAATACATTTTTTTATACATTATTAATAAAATAATTACAAAATTTCCAATTTACACATTGTACACGATTTATAATGAAGCATGCGTTAAAATCACGACAATAAGGACACAGTAAGCGTAGTACAAAACTACAAAAAGCTTTAGAAAAAACTGAAAATGCAGTTAATTTTTAAGTTAGAAGAAACCAGGCAGAAACACAAACAATTACACTTCTTACAAAACATTATTGTCACAAAACCTTACGACCAAATAAGGACATAGCAAGCGTAGTTCAAAGCTACAATACGCATCAGGAAATATTGAAAATTCAGTTAATTTTTAAGTCAGAGGAAACCAGATGAAAGCAAAAAAAAAAATTAGGCTAAATTAGTAATGCAGTCTTTCCTTCTTTGGTGTATGATTTTCGTACAAACTGGGTAAAAAATACCGTAGCTGTATTCATTCACATTAAGCAATATTTTACTCGTTAAAATTTCTAAAATTTTCGGTACCTAATGTATTTTTCATTTTTTGTAGGCTGACCTAACTTTTCGTTTGTAGTTTGTTGTACTGTTTACGTGTATCCCGATTTTATTTTACTCTGTTTTTATGTCGTTTTTTCAATAATTTGTCATATCGTTCTTATAAGTAGACAAGTAGACTATTCTTTTGCTTTTGAGTACTAATACAGCTTGTAATACCAACACATTCCCTTAATTCTCAATCACAGTATTAAGTAAACCCTGTGGTGAATGAAGTGAAGGTGTCATTTTCAGAGGGGAAAATATGTGCTTTGCAAAGGGCCCTGCATGCTGATAAGCGTACTTTTCCGTTCAGTGAGGAAGGTAATTGTAAACCACCTCACTTCTCGTTTTACTTAGTAAAACTTCTACAGGTTCAAACCAGCCTTTCGGCTGATGACCTAAACAACACAAGTAAAATAATATTTGTAAAAAACTTTCCTCAATCAAATTGGTGGTCTATTAATAATTTTGACTTTTGTAATTTAATATTTTATGGAATTACATGAATTTTATTAAAACGTGCAATTTTTAAGTATATTTTTTGTTTCAATATTTTACCTCTGTAAATCGAAATCAGCCGGTTCCATCAGATTCGAATCAGGGAGGTTCGACTGTAATTACTATAATATGATCAATTAAGTAGACAATGCAATTAAAATATTCACTTTGTTGACATAATTATGTTAATTGTAAAGCGACATAATTTGTTCAATAATATTCAAATGGAGTACCATTCACCCATTGTCTTTTCGGTGTTCAAATGATTTCATCATCATCATCTGTTAAGGATTAGGCTCAATGGCCTGTTCCATCTCTTTTTAGATCTTCCCAAGCCTCGCTTCTCTCTAGGTTTATATTTCCATGTTTTAGTGACTGAATCAAAATGATTTTATAAATTATACAAAAGTACGATGGCCAGTAAAATTTCAACAACATTTGAAATGCAGTCCGGCTCAGCCATAGTTTGTATTTTTATTCTTGTTCCTCAAGTAATGGTAATCTTTGATCTTCAACAAAGTATACATTACATTAATAATTCTCGTATCCAGCTGTTTTGTACACGTTGAAGTTTATCCTTTAACAGGCCATTTCCAAGATTATTTTTCGGCTAAACAACTTTCAGTCATAGTCTTCCAAACCCTGATATTTTTCTCTGCGTTTTCTTTTAAATTATTTAGTGTTATAAAAGCCATGGTGGCCACTTTTTGTTGATATTCTTTTGGTTTCTAGTACTTTATTTACATCGTCAACAAACCACCCAATCTGAGAATCATTATTACAAATAATGAAATAAATAAACCTTATTGTTACGTAAAATAATGTACATTATTTTTGACAAGTCAAAATGCTTGGGATAAGGAACTGGAAGGTTATACTATTGCTTAGAAGACAAAAAGGAGACAGACAAGGCATTCACTTGGAGAGGCCAAGAAAAACTATGTGAAACCTTGACCAAGACAGCCAAACAATATGCTTGGACCAATTGATTACAAACGAATTCTTAATAGTGTACAGTGTCCATATTCATAATTCAACTTGATAGTTGATCATTAAAAATGTTCATCATTATAATTAACAAAAAACCAGATAAAAAGTAATTATATGATGGAATAATTTGAACATTATTTGATTTTTTAAACATACATTTGAATAAGTTTAAGTGTGACTAAATTAAAAACAAATCCCACAAATAGACAAAACACCTTATATACTCGAGTAACCCCCGCCTTCGAATAAGCCCCGCACCACGATTTTATGGACCGAAAATCGAAAAACATAACTTATGTAGACTATTTCCTAATATGATACAAAAAACAACGAGGCACCCGATGTCTTCAAATATGAAGTATTGATTACAACCATTTACAAAATGGTTTTTACAAAAAAGACGTAACGTTGTATTTTAAATGTGAGAATTTGTAAACATGATAAATACTCAAAGGTATTGGTACGCTAAGTACCTTATTTTTAAGCGTTTTAGGGCGTAGCAGTAGGATTTGATTATATAGTAAACACGTTCCTTAATACGCCTGTCCCAGGATAGTTTGCTACCTAATATTAATTCTAAAAATTTTGTAACTTACCTGTTACAAAAGATTTTGATATATTGTCATTAATGGAGATATTCTTACTTTGGTTACTTATATCCTTACGACCAGTGAAGCATTTGGCCACAGTTTTATCTGAGTTGAGAACTAGATTATTTTTTGCATCCAGTCTACAACCTTACTTCAAGCTTCTTTAGTTTTAAACCTTGTTCATAGTTTTCATCTTCGAGAGATATTGTCGTATCATCAGAAAATAATATAACATTGAAGGAGGCAAGAAAATCAGCGAGATCGTGAATAAAAATTAGAAATAGCAAGGGTCTTAAAATTCTAACTCGTTGAACTCCCCTTTTAACTTGTATAAAATTTTATATGTATTTTGTTTTAACTTTGCAATGATTGGATGGCAATTCAACCCTCTAATGTCCCTCTAATACCATACATCTCAATTTTTTTATGGGTAAATCATACGGGACACGGTCAAAAGCTTTATAAAAATCAAAAAATAAATAACATAGGTTTGTTTTTGCTAACGATTAATTTCAATAAGCTTCTTCAGTATCGGGAAATTACAGTCTCTGTTGACCTACACTTTCAGAACTCGTGTTGGATTTTTGCGAGTGTACTGAATTTACTTAAAAAAAAATCGACTAATCTACTCTCTTATCAATTTATTATCTTTTGTAAAAAAATTTTCGCCGTTTTGTAAGCATTTTCTCGATGTGGGTATCCTTTGAATTATCGATTTGAATTTACTCGCCCAAGTGACGGAATAAAATGCATGTTCTGATTGTCAGTGGCAACTGCCTTTAATAAAATAATAGTACTGTAAGGGGTTGCACATAACAGGCAGGTGGAGTGTTAAATTATTTGCACTCGATTTGCTTGTTCCAGGACTAAAAAAAATCTTAGTTCTGTTTTTATCACATGGTAAGCCAAACATATGACTGAAGTATTTAAGAACAGAAGAGGTACAAGTGTAAAAGATACTTGTCTGAATTATATCTCCTCTGAGCGTAATGAATTTCATTATGCAGCCAGACCCTGTGGTGAATAACGTGAGGTGTGTCATTTGCAGGGTGGAAAATAGGTGCTTTTCAGACGGCCTAGCATACTGATAAGCATATTTTTCAACTCGGCGAGGAAGGCAATTGTAAACCACCTCACTCCTTGTTTTACTTAGCTAAACCTGTAGAAGTTCAAACCAGGACTGTAAAGTTGGCCCCCATACAAAAATTTCAAAAATTAACTTGTAAAATTGATCGGTCTACGTTTCTACCGGATTATTCCGGAAAATTTTTTGTTTGTTCCGTCCAAAGAAGTGAAAAAACGCCGGGAGGGGCTAACTTCACACTGGCCTCCTCCCACTCAACTTTTAAAATTTTTTTTGGACTTCAGGGATAGACCTTCGTTTGTTTCGGATGGTCTCGCAAAATATTTTGTTAGTTCCATTCAAGTAAGCGAGAAATCGAGAAGAACTGGGTGGTGCTAATTTCACACCTATCCCCCTCTACTCAATATTTTAAAGTTTTTTACATAGATTGACAGCCCTTCGCTTGTTCCAGATCATTTCGCAAAAATTTCGTTTTTCCCGTTCAAATTTTCTAGAAAATCAAAGAAAACTTTGGAGTGGCAAGTATAAGCCCATGCATTCAATACCTTTTGGTTTTTACTTTAAATGATAGCTCTCATTTGTTCTGGATTGTTCTGTAAATTGTTTTGTTTGGTCTGCCGAAATCAGCGAAAAAATCGTGAAAAACTTAGGAATGGTGGCGATACGCTAAGAAATTCAATTTAAACTTTATCGTTATCCCTATCGAGAGTCGTTCTGCTGTTTCGGAGCGTTCCATAAATATTACGATTGTTAAGCTCATACTCGCGAGAAAATCGAGGTGAACTGGATGGTACAAACTTCACTTTAGGCCCCCCACTCATTAATATTTAAACTTTTTTGTCTAAATCGATGGCCCTTGTTTTTCCGGGCATATAAAAAAAATTTCGTTTGTTCAGATTTTGTAAGAGAAAAAAGGAAAAACTGAATGGGTGTACTTTATTCTACCCTTAACATTTTTTTTCTAAAATCTGTAATCTCTGTCTAGAATTTTATAATGAAAGAAAATCGGTCCAGGATAAATATTAAAATATGCCTACTTGGTTCAGGTCTGTCTAGTAAAGTTTGCTATTTCCCTAATTTCTTAGTTTAATTTTTTATCGCATTGTTTTTAAGCAAAAAACAAGGCTAATAATAATCTACTCCTAGTCCATTTTTTATATTTTAGAAAAAGTTTTTTCTCTTTAATGTATTATTTACCTACTGTAAAACTGCTAAAACTAGTAATTGGGGCGACATATTACATGATATGAAATAGCATTATGGAAGTGTACTTAGAATCATTTTGCAGAGAGAGTGGGCAAACAGCAAAACGCGCATTCTTTTTTCACATCGTAAGCGTAATCAGGAAATATTTGATTAACAATTTTGTCAGGTGGTGTAATGTTAAAAAAAAGCGCGAAATAACATGTTAAAAATTCTTAAACAAATTTTTGTTTTGTTTTATCCCTAATGCGTGTAGGTTGCAATTTGTTCGATTGAGAACAATAAGCAACCCCATGACCCAATGATATGTATGACGTTTAAATGAGCTGTAGTCTCGTACATACCCAGGCCGACCATTCCTGAGAGAGTATGGTTAATTGACCCCCAACCATCAAAGTGCATTGGTAACCACTGTCTAGTATTCAAATTCGTATAAAAGAACCAATTATACTATATACTAGGATTTAAACTAGGAACGTCCGTCTCTGAAAATCAGCTGTCAGAAAAGCTGTCGAAAAGTCAGCTAAACAGCTGACTTGCGCCAACAACTTTTCTTCTAGACTAGACCAACCCGCTGGTTACTAAACGAACGACGTAAACAAATTACTAAAGGATTTGTTCATGGATTCGTTGATAGTGGGTTTATGCCTAATTTGAAAAAGAAACCAAAGCGGCGTGCAATGGACTCATGTATGGAAGGCGACAGAACGGCGGAGAACAACTCTTCAAAATTGCGTATAATATACGTTGTGTATACAATGCGTTTAGAAAGATATCCTGCCAGCCATATCAATAATTTAATCCTGACACTACTATGCGCAGCACCGGTTTCCTTCCAGGATAGTTTGTCAACCCAAAAAATCGTCTATCGGAAAAGAGAGTTTTTTTATTCTATCAAAAAATATATAATTATTTTTAATTTAATTATATTACTTATATCAAATAATTTGCCGAATAATGTTTATTTGAATGTTTAGTAAATTAGATTGTGAGTTTTGAAAGAATTGTAATTCGATGATTAATAAAAATTTGTTTTTATTATTCTTTTAAACTTTTTTTCTTAACACAATACAATATTTATTTATAACTTGTTTTGCCTATTTTCTTAACCGGTGGATGCGAAATTGATAGCAGATGTGAAACTGACGTCCTTGTAAGAATATACATAATATACGTATATTTTTACATAGGGGCGTAGCGAGAGCACTCTGGTGAGAAACTCTCCAAGGTACGGTGTATAAAATAGTTTCAAAACACCGCCATTTCGCATCCGGTTTCAAAATTTATTTATTTTTTTGTGTCTCTCTGAGTAACAATAAAATTCTCAAAAAATAAATATAGTTGCCCGAAACTATGTACTTAAGTTTAAAAAAATTACGTCCGAAAACCATGTCACAATAAATTTTTATTAGGTTTTTGTTAAGGATTACAATTTGGCGTCCGTATACGGACGCCAAATTGCACTCGGACTCCAGATTGTTAGGAAAATGTCAATGTATGGACGCAAAAAATGATAGTAGTACATATATATATATATATGTATATATAGAGAGAGAGAGAGGCAGAGAGACAGGCAGAGAGTGAGAGAGAGGGGGGGAGAGAATGGGGAAAGGGAGAGAGGGGAAAGGGAGAGAGAGAGGGAGGGAGGGAGGGGAGAGAGAGGGAGAGGGAGGGAGAGAGAGATGCCTTCCTTACGTAGTGAGTGTACAGTCATTTTGATCAGTTTGGTGTTACAGTATAAAGTTTGGTAGCAGTTTTCTTATATTTCATTTTGTTTTTTATCCAATCATTTGTTTTTTGTTGTATTTTGTACATCGCCATGAGTGATGTTATAGGTTGAGGGTACTTTGTCTATACAAGTAACCAAAAAGTAGCGCAGAACTTGTGATACCAATTTCGAATTATTGGTATCGCAAGTCCTGCGGCTACTTTTTGGGTAAAAACACGGAAAAGACATCCACCAAAGAAGCCGGAAGAAAACGCAAATAATGTAGATGAATCCTTGTGTTCGGTATTGAACAAAAAATAAACAAAAACTTCTAAATGCTAATTAAGTAGTAAGTGTATTTGTTTGTACGGTATTTTCTTCTTAAAAAAAAAATACTTTCAAAAACATACAAGTACTGTACATGAAATTTATTTCCTAGTTTTGATCATAATTTTTCTGATGCGGCTTGTTTTCGGAACAATACGGTACTTATTATTATTTACACTTATTTATTACTGACACTTATCGTTAAGGTCCATTCCGGGATGTGATAGATAAAAGTCTGGAACCATTTAATTTTTCTATTTCATATAATGAATTAATACAATAATTTCACTAACCTTCTTTTTAAACTGCGTCACCTTTATTTTAATTTTCACTTACACGTGTTTAGGTGGATCCACCATCATCAGAGTAAATAACATATAATTGAAACTAAAAACATTATTTATTAAAAATCTATAGAAGATGATACATCTTCAGTCACTTGTATAAAACTGATTTAAAATTAATTTATTTTAATTTATCCCTTCTCATATTTACTGTAGATAGCAGCAGCAGTCAATATCACTTCATCATTCCTAAATTTCACCTGTTCATTCAAAATATCCTGCTTTTGCTCTTTTAAATATTTATAAATGTGGAACATCTCATATTTTTCAATTTTATTTTTATTTTCTATATTACATTGTTCTATTATATTGAAATGTTCATCTATTTTACCAAATTTATGTTTTTCTTCTTTTATATGATTGGTATAGTTAGATATAATGTAGTCACATTTCAGTGCTTTTTTATGTTCATTATACCTCACTTGAAAATTACGACTAGTCATACCAATGTAAAATTTTTTACAATCCTCATTACCATGAGGATTGTAAAAATTTTTACATCCTCATTACCATGAGGATTGTAAAAAATCCTGTAAGGATTTTTGAAAACTGCAGGATGCATTATAAAGATTTATTTTTGAATGAAGACATTTAATTTTTAGTCAAATAGCTTATCGTAGCGAATAATAAATAATGAGTATCAGTAATGATACAAAAATATCTGGTGTGAAACACTCACACAACTTTCTCTTGCCAATGCAAATAATTAACAATAATCCTAACATTAGAAATAAACAAAAAACTAACCTCAATAAACATAATCTAATTTTAATAAATTACGAGTGAAAGACGCAAAATTAAAATCGACCTCAGTTTGGCTTAAAAATACGGAAAATCACTCTTTCACGCTAAACTAGGCTCTGTAGAGAAAAATGCTTTAAATAAAAGTTGAAGAGCTTCTTATTTCCTATAAAATTAATTTTATGCACTTTTGCTGTAAAATGCATTCCAAGGCCAAAATCTTAAAAAAATAGATTTTTCACACGTTTTTGTGAGAAAAAAACAGAAAATTGCTAATTACTGCTAAACTAAGCGTTATACAAAAAAATGTTTGAATATTAAAAGTTGTAGAATTTTAAATTCTCTACAACTTTTATTATATGAATTATTGCGCTAAATTGCATATTGAAGCTGTAATCTTAAAAAAAAACTATGTTTTTACGTGAAAACATTCTCACCAAGAATTTCAGCAAACATGACGCCTACCCTATCTTGTAGAGAATAAAAAATTGAGTAAATCAGGCGATTTTATAAAAAATCGTATGACCAGTTTTTGAGAAAATTGCAAAAAAGTGAAAAATTTTATGAATAAACTACTACTTCTGGTTGACTGATTTTGATGAAAATGTTCGTGTCGGGTCCGGTAGTGGTATGTAACTTAAGTTTCAAGTTTCAAGTTCATACGATGTTCCGTTCTTGAGATATTCTGTTCACACACAAACAGACCAATCGTTAAAAACATGTTTTTTTGGGTTCAGGGGGTCTGAAAACGTGTAGATCCGGTGAAAACTCGATTTCGAAAAATCATGTTTTTAGCGATTGGTCTGTGTGTGTGTGTGTATACAAAATATCTCAAGAACGGAACATCGTACGAACTTGAAACTTGAAACTTAAGTTACATACAACTACTGGACCCGACACGAACATTTTCATCAAAATCGGTCAACCGGAAGTAGTAGTTTATTCGTGTAATTTTTCACTTTTTTGCGATTTTCTCAAAAACTGGTCTTAAGATTTTTTTTAAAATCGCCTCGTTTACTAAATTTTTATGCTCTACAAGATAAGGTAGGCGCCATGTTTACTGAAATTCTGCGTGAGGCTGTTTTTACGTAAAAACATTTTCTTTTTAAGATTGCGGCTTTAATATGCATTTAGCGCAAAACATTATATAATAAAAATTGTAGAGAATTTAAAATTCTACAACTTTTATTTCCAACATATTTTTGTATATAACGCTTAGTTTAGCGGTAATTTGCGATTTTCAGTTTTTTTCTCACGAAAACGTGAGAAAAATCGATTTTTTTAACATTTTGGCCTTAGTATGCATTTTACGACAAAAGTGTATATAATTAAATTTATAGAAAATTAAAAGATCTACAACTTTTATTTAGAGCATTTTTCTCTACAGAGCCTAGTTTAGAGAGAATGAGTGATTTCTAAGCCAAAATGAGGTTGATTTTCATTTTGCGTCTTTCACTCATGATTAAAATTAGGTTATGTTTATTGAGGTTAGTTTTTTGTTTATTTCTTATGTTTTATTACTAATGTTAGGTTTATTGTTAATTATTTGCAATGGCAAGAGAAAGTTGTGTGAGTGTTTCACACCAGATTTTTAACACTTTGGATACTGGCTATTTTAAATGGGTGGGGTCCGTGAATACTGGGGTGTTTTGATGTATAGTAAAACATTTGCAGTGAATTTCATATTTCATGTGGAAAGGCATATTGCACAGTTTTTGAAAGAGCACAAAATACACTTTATTTTGGTGTGTAATATGAGGATGTTATGTTACTTACAGTTCAGAGGGAGGCCTGAGGATCAGCAGGGAAAAGACTGAATACCTATGGTTTGGAGGTGAGGATAAGAGTGGAGGGGTGAGTTTGCTGAATGAAGTGGTGAGAAGGGTAAAGTGTTTCAAGTACCTTGGTTCATGCCTAGCCGAGAGTGGAGGACTGGAGGAGGAAATTAACCATAGAATACAAGCTGGATGGAATAACTGGAGGGGAACGACAGGTGTATTGTGTGACAGAAGGATTGGGACAAAAATAAAGGGAATGATATATAAGACAGTGATTAGACCGGCATTGTTATATGGTAGTGAAACTTGGTCTATGAAGAGGAGACAGGGAAACAAGTTGGAGGTTGTGGAAATGAAGATGTTGAGGTGGATGCAGGGAAAGACTAGGAAAGATAGGATACGGAATGAAGTAATAAGGGAGTCTGTGGGAGTGATAAAAGTGTCCAAGAAGGCTCAGGAACGAAGACTGCAGTGGTATGGACATTTGATGCGTAGGGAGGAGTAGTATGTGGGGAGGGTTGTGGATGGATTGGTGGTGGATGGGGTGAGAGGGAGGGGGAGACCCCGGAGAAGATGGAGAGACGCCGTGGCGGACGACCTGAGGGAGAAGGGCCTGAGCGAGGAGGATGTGGTGGATCAGAGAGAGTGGAGGAGAAGAATAAGGAACAGCGACCCCTGAGGAAGGGAAAAGCTGAAGAAGAAGAAGAAGATATTACTTACAGTTCAGCCATTCTTAGTTTGCTCCAACTGTCAACAAACCAAAGCCAGCTACTAAAGGGTGCAAGCTAAAATCCGCGACTTTATGGATGTCGTATTCCTATTAACTTAATTATGTTTTAAATTTTAAGTACTTAAAGTACTTAAAACATTAGTCATGATATGATGTAGGCCAAACAATTTCATTTATAAAAATACTTTTGAAAGTATTTTGTTGTTACTTTTTAATCAGCATGTACTCATTTTTATATAATGCGCATGCTCAGTGGCGTCATTATTTGTTTATATTAGGAGCAAACTAAGAAAGGCTGGACTAGCAGAAATACTGTGAAGTCTTGAATGTAGTGTAAAAAACTAATAAATAAAAATTGCGACGTGCGACGTCTTGCTTTTTCAGTGTCATTAATTTCAATTTTATACGACATTTTAAAAAGTTTTGTTGATAAGTATTCTGATACACAATATGATAAATAAATTTTATAAAAAATTTGTAACTGTTTTTATACATAATTAGCTTTAGTGTGGTAAATTATAAAACAGTCAGGTAAGCACAGTGCTACTGCACAGTCACAACATCACATAGTTTCTTTTCTTCCACATTTTCCCGTAGTGAATTTTGTTATCTTTGTTTGGCTTAAAAATATGAAAAATCACTCTTTCAAGGTAAACTAGGCTCTGTAGAGAAAAATGCTCTAAATAAAAGTTGTAGATCTTTTAATTTTCTATAAATTTGATTATATACACTTTTGTCGTAAAATGCATACTAAGGCCGAAATCTTAAAAAATCGATTTATTACATGTTTTCATTAGAAAAAAAAACAGAAAATCGCTAATTACCGCTAAACTAAGCGTTATACAAAAAAATGTTAGAAAAAAAAGTTGTAGGATTTTTAATTCTCTACAACTTTAATTATAAAAATTTTTGCGCTAAATTGCATATTAAAGCCGTAATTTTAAAAAAACAATTTTTTTATGTGAAAACTGCCTCACCAAGAATTTCAGCAAACATAGCGCCGCCTACCCTATCTTGTAGAGCATAAAAAATTTAGTAAACCAGGCTGTTTTAAAAAATATCTTAGGACCTGTTTTTGAGAAAATCGCAAAAAAGTGAAAAATTACACAAATAAACTAATACTTTTGGTTGACCGATTTTGATGAAAATGTTCTTGTCGGGTCCGGTAGTGGTATGTAACTTAAGTCTCAAGTTTCAAGTTCGTACGATGTTCCATTCTTGAGTTATTTTTTACACACACACACACACACACACACACACACACGCGCGCGCGCGCGCGCGCGCACACACACACACACGCACGCACACACGCACACACACACAGACCAATAGCTAAAAACATGTTTTGTGTGGATTCAGGGGGTCTGTTTATGTGTAGATCCGGTGAAGAGTGTATTTGTTAAAATAGAGATGAAAACAATACTTTCTTTCCTATATATTCATATAGGCAAGAGAAAGTAAAAATAAATGTAAAATTAATATTTAAAATATTATTTGTTTGTGATTTAGGTTATGATGGTTCACTACATATTCTGCCAACATTGTCATTATTTGGTCAGAAAAATCCGATTGAAAATCTAATGTATGATTGGTCATTGGATGACATTACATCTTTGCCGATACCTGTCACTAGTTTAATTGCTAATAATGGAGAATTTCATCCTACAGCTGTTACGTGGTGGGTTCGACGAACTGCTGAACTGGATCGGCAGTACAGGTAAGTAATTTTAGTGTATGAATTTAGAGATTGAAATACAGTCGAACTCGCTTATAGCGTCATTGAAGGGACAGATTAAATTTTACCGTTATATCCGAGTGACGTTATAACAAAGTTATCTCTTGTGTCAAAGTAAATCTAACTAAACTAAGAATATTTCGTATACATTACTACTAATTTACGTAATGTGCTAAACGTTTTTTATTTACGATTTTTAAATCGTAATACCCTAATAAAATAGATTAATAACCACTCTGTGTAAGTAGGGCCTACTAAATATGTATTATGTACTATTATGTACTAAAATACGGAAACCAAAATACATATTTGTATGTACATAAACTACATAATGGTACGTTATCTACTTTATTGGAAGAAATCAGTGATTTTCTTTTGAACACCTCGTTCTGCGAAATAAATCCTCTCCGTAATGTCTCTCGGTGTCGGTGAAATCTGAAAAAAGTTTAAGCCGCTAGCATTGCTTCCTGCAATGTTGGCGTGACTGTGTTCTCTTCATCTTCCTCTTACTCAGTCGCTTCTTCAGTATTAGAGAATTTTCTTAAATGTGGATAGTCTGATGTGAAAGTTAGGTACAGTGCTACCTACTAAGTGTCACATGTCGCGTAGAGGGTGCACTCCCAAAACTGACCTTGACGTAGATCAATCAGTAGTTATAGACGCACATATGAACAGCTTAAAAAAACATTTTAAGCATCATTTTAAGCTTCGCACAAGCAAACGTTATTCACCAGTAGACTATTGTAGGCCTACTATATTACTGTGTAAGTACTGTCTTTTTCTTTTTCAAACAATTTACTGATAAATTATGGCAAGTTCACAATCGTTGTACGTGAAGTAAAAAATGATTTCATCGGAAAAATTTTGACGCAACAACCGAGTTAATGACGTTAAAACAGGGGTTTCCAGATAGAAGTTTGTCACAACGCCTAAAAAAATGACGTTAAGTCCGAGTTGACGTAAAGTCCGAGGCCGTTAAAACCGGGTTCAACTGTATATTTCTAACCACCAGAATACAGTAACTTAACCCGACGAGAACGGAGATTTTTAACGATCACGCGGACTGTCATTTTACGCTTAAATAAAAACTCATTTATTTCATTCAGTTTCAGTTCTAAAAATTTCAAAAATTTACCATTTATTTATAAAGAATTTGTTATTAGAACAACGTTTAAACCAAATTTTTCCGTTTTCATTAACGACCAGAATAAAAATTGAAATTTAAGAAAAAATATTTTCTTTTAGTAATATCGCTTTACGTACGAAAAAGTGTCACAAAATCAGTAAAAAATACAAAAACATATGTTTAGCTATATATACATAAATAAAGCAATTCATTGCAAAAAATCCAACGTTTAGATATTGTTAATAGACGCATTCAAAAGATATCACACTTTTTGTTCAACAAAGTAACGTGCTGGATGAAAAAAATGTCGAAAAGATCTATTAATTGAACTCTCCACCTGCCTGGTACACGCGTAACCATGTTTATTGCCTACAATTAGCCAGATATAGATGCTGAAGTCACGAGATTGCCTTGTGCGTATGTAAGGGCTGGAGAAAGGGAAGTGGAATATCTGCAGTGCTGCCAACCTCAACAGTAAGACACTACTCGTACATTTCACTACCTTGCAGTTTCTAGATACATTTTGTAAGCTGTGGTTTATTCCGAGAAAATGTTTTCTTCATAAACGTTTTATAAGAAATTAATGTGACGTGTAATATTCCCTATAACTTAATTACATGACTAGAAATGTTCAATTTACTGTAATTACGAATGAATCGCCTTCACTCTCTATTGCTGTCACCGGTGTTTTCATTATCAGTCGCTCAAGTATCTACCTAACCGTTTCCTTTTTATACCAGTTGTCAACAAAACTGTTAAAGAATAGCTTCTTCACATCCTTAATTTCCTTCTTTATTTTTCAAATTGTGGAAAGAGAAATGTCACAGTAGTCAGCTGCTCGTTTATGGGTTTAGTTAAGAGGCGCGGTTAGGCATTATTGTTTAACTTCAGCTTCTTAACATTTTATTACATTGCGTTTAGCACTTTGAATAGTTCGACCACGTTTTCGAGAAACCAACATTTGTGTTTACGGTAACAAACAGTTACATTCGTACAATTAACCTACAAAAGGTTCCGCAATATACTGTATTGTTACACTCAATCTGTTCGTTGCAGGGCTAAAATAAATAGTTCTGTTTCTTATCACATGGTCAGCCAATTAAATGACTGAGTCATTTAAGAACAGAAGAGGTAGAGGTGTAAAAGACACTAATCAGAGTTATCTCCTCTGAAAGTAATGAATTTCATTGTACAGCCAGACCCTGTGGTGAATGAAGTGAAGGTGTCATTTACAGAGTGGAAAATATGTGCTATACAGAGGGCCTGGCATGCTGATAAGCATATTTTGCCATTCAGTGATGAAGGCAATGGTAAACCACCTCACTCCTCGTTTTACTTAGTAAAACCTCTACAGGTTCAAACCAGCTTTTCGGCTGTTGACCTAAACAACAATATACTGTATATGCTCTGGGTATAGTATAAGTTGTTATGTTTGTCGTACTGAAATTAAAGCAGTTGCGCATGCGCACTGATACTTTTCCCCCTTTACCCCTTGTTGCAAACAAGGGTGAACTCATGACTCAAGTGACTATACCACAGGGTCTTGTTTTATAATGTTGAAATTGGTTACTCTGAAAGATAACTGTGACTAGTATCTTTTACACCTCTACCTGTTCTGTTGTTTAATGTTTCATTTTTTTGCGTCCTGGAGATTCTAGGAGGAGTATAGGACATGTCAATTATAACACCTGAAGTACATATAAAAATCACACAATGTATCACTACTATCAAGAAAGAAATTCTTGTACATTATAAAAAGTTTCAGCAATCAAGTAATTTTTCAGATTCTTTTAAAATGAATGCAAATTATCACAACATTTTAAAAATTGGGGTAATTTATTTATGAATTTTCTCCCTGCATAAGTAGGTTTTTTTCAAACAATTTTGTGGAGTGATCAGCCACATAATAATCATTTCTGTTTCTCGTGTTATGATTGTGAACATTGAAATTCTGCATAAAATTATTTTGCCTAACATATATAATCACCTGAAAAATATAGAGAGAGGGAACTGTAAGCAATTTAAGCTCGTTAAATAGTGGTGTGGATGAAGTTAGCTGGTTAGCTCCCACCATACACCTAATAGCTTTCTTTTGAATTTTAAAAACCCTATTCATATTACCCATGCTAAAATTACCCCATATTAAGATACCATAATGGATGGATATGAGACAGAATGAGGCCATGATAAGGTGCCACTAGTAATTTTTTTATCATTTATTCTGGCAATTTGTTTTAGTGCAAATACCCCAGATGATATTTTACTACAAACTTGATTGGTATAGAAGTGCCAAGACAAAGATCTATCTAGAGATACTCCTAGGAACTTCACTGTTTCTACATGCTCTAAACTATTATTATGAATAATTGAAATATATATTTCTAACCACCAGAATACGGTAACATAAAACACTTACGAATGTTTATTGCGCTTTCATGTATCTTGTACACATCTTCAGTAAATTAAAATTTATTATACAGGTTGTATTCCTTATCTATTATGGTAGGAGCAGGAAGTTTTAAATTTTGACGTAAAAAATTTTAATTTACTGAAGATGTGTACAAGATACACGAAAGCACTATAAACATTGGTAAGTGTTTTATGTCACCGTATTCTGGTGGTTAGAAATATATGTTTCAATTTTAAATAATACGGCTGTTTAAAATCCTACATAGGATGTTTGATAAAATAAAATACAGTAAAACCTCCTTAATCCGGCATTCTATAGTACGGAATTGTCTATAATCCGGCATCAACGGCAATAGACAAAAATTATAGAATTGCCTTCACAATGAACATTGTAAAGTGAGCAACCCGACACTCAACAGCCACAAAGCGTCACGTTTGTAAAATTTGCTGAGTCAAATAAACAATACAGTATGGCCGAAGTTATGAACTTGCATGTAATAAAAAATAATTTTTTAAATAAAAAAAAATACTAGTCGTAAGAAGCAAGTAGATATTAGATCTATTTTCCAGCCATCTACCAGTGCTGTTGCTAAAAACCACGAATAGTACAGTACTGTACTGTATTTCATACTGTATTCAAATTTATTTCATCATGTACTGTACTTAAAAAATGCATTTTAATATTTCTCCTGTACTTATAAATTGATTTACATTGTTTAAATAACCCATGTTTAAATAATAAATACATACAGTAAAAGTTTCTTGTGCAAATTTTTTTATTTTTTATACGACTCCTGTATTTTTATAAATAACTTCCATAGTCCGAAATTTCCTTTAATCCGGCAAGCTTCGAGTCCCAAACGTGACGGATTAAAGAGGTTCTACTGTATTTTGAATAAATACATCCACTTCTCTACTTTCTTTAACGTTATGTTTGTTTTTGAACTGCAAGTACTGACACTTTTTCCCATTCATATAATTTGGTGACCATGTGATAAGAGAGAGAACTATTTTTTGTAGTCCTGGAACTAGCAGATGGAGTGCAAATAATTTAACACTCCACCTGTCTTTTATGGGCAGTAAACTTCAAAATATTTTTTTTTGTTTCAGAGATATTGCAGTTGTTGGAAGTAGATGTGGAACCATTGTATTTTTATCACTTCATTCGGGAAATGTAGTTGGTACAACTGTATTTAATAGTTCTATTTCTTCATTATCGATTTGTAAAAATGAAGAAGCATCCGAAGGAAATACTGTTATTTTATTGGTAAGCGCTTCAAAGGATTACTTGTGTATTGTTTTTGGTTTAGGTTATTGAAGGCAGTAATGCAAAATACCGTCTTGCATGTTGAATCATAACAAGAATTTTAGTGACAAAATCGTTATGACTTCATTTTTACTTTCTCTTGCCTATATTAATGTATAGGAAGGATATTATATTGTTTTCATGTAGATTTTTCAAAATTGAGTTTTCACCGGATCTCCACGTTTTCAGACCCCCTGAACCCAAATAACATATTTTTAGCGATTGGTCTGTGTCTGTGTGTGTATGTGAACAAAATATCTCAAGAATAATACATCGTATGAAGTTGAAACTTGAAATTTAAGTTAGATATCACTAGAGAACCCAACACGAACATTTTCATCAAAATCAATCAACTGGAAGTCGCAGTTTATTGGTGTACTTTTTCACTTTTTTGCGAGAAAAAGATGGTTTTTTTTTAGATTGCGGCCTTAATATGCATTTTAGGTCAAAAGTATATATATAGTAAAAGTTGTAGACAATTTAAAAATCTACAACTTTTATTTCAAACATTTCTTTGTATAAAGCTTAGTTTAGCAGTAATTTGTGATTTTATGTTTCTTTTTCATGAAAATCTATAAAACTTTTTTACGAGAAGATGGTTTTTTTTAAAGATTTCTGCCTTAGTATGCATTTTACGACAAAATTTATAGGAAATTAAAAGATCTAGAACTTTTGTTTTAAGCATTTATCTCTACAGAGCCGTGTTCAGCGTGAAAGAGTGATTTTCTGTATTATTAAGCCAAACTAAAGTTGATTTTCATTTCGCATCATTCACTGATGATTAAAATAAGGTTGCTTTTCAAGGTTAGTTTTTTTTGTTTATTTCTAATGTCTTATTACTAATATTAGGTTATAATGTTCATTATTTGCATTGGCAAGAGAAAGTCATGTTAGTGTTTCTCACCAGATTTTTTTTTGATAAATATGTACCAGAAATTTGGGTACCGCTGGTAAACTGTTTACTCCAACACGCACACACACGCACGCACGCACGCACGCTCGCTCGCTCACTCACTCACACACACACAAACCCACCCACTCACTCACTGTCTCTCGCACATGCACTTGTACACACACACACTCACTCACTCTCTCTCGCACACACATACACAAACACATACAAAGTTTTAATAATTTCCCCAGCGTATGTAACCCCTCCACAACCTCACGCCCCTCAATGTCATCAAATCCCTTCATCTACTTCAACGGCAGTACACACACACACACACACACACAAACACACATACATATTTATGAAAATCTTCATTAGGGTTATTCCCTTAGGGTTATCATTTTTGATAATTTAAAGACAAAATGTAGCTGTGAATATAAAAACAAATATGGTGTCAAAATTTCATGAAAATCTGTTCAGTATAGTATTCAGATGAACTAATGTCCCCTAGCCGTGGGAGTGAGAGAATGCATAACGCTTTCACTCGCACAACCCATACACGCCATTCCAATAACATTGTCTTTAATTTTACTCATTGTTGTGAGCAAGCATTTATGCATGCAGTAGTAAACTAACAACCAAGATAACGACTGTAGTATGTTTTACAGATTTGGATTATAATGGTAAAGACCTTTGAGCGCATGCGTAGTTATGCCACATTTCTCCCTCTTACTCGCTTGGCTATAGGACATTAATTCGCCTGATACCTATAGTTTTGGAAATTAGTCTGCACAAAAAATACGCTCTGTCTTTATAATACGAGGGCTATTCAGAAAGTAGGGAACGTTTCCATTTGACGCCGCTGGGCGCGCGGCAATCATGTATGTCTTGGTATGTGCATGTTCGGCTCTTCAGTCGGCGTCCAGCCGTTGCAACAAGAACGTCGCTGCGCTGCCTGTTTTCTCGATATTCCAATTTGAAAAGTGCGCTGCAATTGAAAATCCCGCCAGTTGTGAAGTACGGTCTGTCATACGGTTTTTGTCGGCCAAAACCCTAAAACCGATAGAAATTCATCGGCAACTGTGCGAAGTATACGGTGACAACGTGATGAATGAAAGTTCAGTGCGAAAATGGTGTATTCGGTTTAAAAATGGCCGTACCAACGTCCATGATAAAGAGAAGAGCGGTCGCCCGAGCATTGTGACAGACGATTTGGTCGCCAAAGTCGATGAAAAAATTCGTGAAAAATGACGATTCACGATAACGGAGCACAATAAACTCTGATCGGTACTGCCAAACATTGCGCAACCTTAGGAGAGCAGTTCAAAACAAGCGCCGAGGAAAGTTGTCGTCAAAAATTTTGTTTCTTCATGACAATGCCCGACCTCACACGGCAAACCGCACAAAAGAACTCCTTGATTCATTCAAATGGGAGGTTTACCCTCATCCACCATATAGTCCTGATCTTGCACCGAGTGATTTTCACTTGTTTCCAAGAATGAAGAACTGGCTGGCAACACAGCACTTCAACGACGACGAGGAACTCCGGGCGCGCGTCACTGAGTGGCTGCGGTCGCAGGCGGCGGATTTCTATGACGAAGGAATTTTGAAGCTTGTCCACCGCTATGACAAGTGCCTCAATTTGCTTGGTGACTATGTAGAAAAGTAGTATTTTAGTCACTCTTTCAGATGTATATAATAAAAAAATTTTCTTTTACATAGTTTTTGTTTATTTACAAAACGTTCCCTACTTTCTGAATAGCCCTCGTATTTGTATTGATTATTAGGGAAATTTTACTTTTAAAAAGGGATTTTTAATTTTAAAGAGTTGCCACCATTGCGAGACTTTTACTCTCATGCTATTCCGAATGGACTTTACAAATAATTATTCAAGAGTGATTAGAAAATTGTATAATTTTTTTTAACCTTTTATGTTAACAAGAAGATTCAAATACCTCGGAGTTGTGCTATCGTCAAATGGGGGAAGCAATGAGGAAATAAATGCAAGAATTGGTCAAGCGCGGTCAGCAATAAGGCAGTTGAACAGTGTCCTATGGAATGGAAAAATAACAAAGAAAAATAAGATTCGCATTTACAGCACAGTTATTGAAACCATTGGAACATACGGTGCAGAAACTTGGGAGGTGAATAAAAGGTATGAAGCTAAGCTCAAGGCTTTGGAAATGGATTATTGGAGGCGATGTTGTGGATATACAAGAATGGACACAGTGAGAAATGATGATATTCGAAGGAAGATGGGTCTGACTGAGAATATTGCCGATTGGATAGAGGCAAAGAGTTTGAAGTGGTATGGGCATGTGAAGAGAATGCCTCCTGAGAGATGGCCAAAGATGTTATTGGACTGGGTCCCTGAGTCAAGCCGGAAAAGAGGAAGGCCGAAGCACTCCTGGCAGTATGGCATGGAGGTGGCGATGCAGGCGAGAGGAATGACAGACAATGACTGCTTGGACAGACAAATGTGGAGGTTATTAGGATACGAGAGACGGCGACAGCTGTAAAACAAACTCGCTAATAATAAATAATAATAATGTAATAAAATTTTATTTTCAGGTAACAGGTGATTGTCAACAGCAATGGAAAGTGATTTTAGAACATCATGAAAGCGGTAATTTTTGGCCATTTACTTACGATATGAAATCAAATGGAGAACTTTCGTCTACCAGGTATAATATATCATTTTTACACTCTCTTCCCTGTACGAATATATGTAGGAAAGAAAGTATTGTTTTCTTGTCATTTTCAGACCCCCTGAACCCAAAAGACATGTTTTTAGCGATTGGCCAGTGTGTGTGGGTGTGTGTGTGTGTGTGTGAACAAAATATCTCTAGAACGGAATCTCGTATGAACTTGAAACTTTAAAATTAAGTTAGACACCACTACCGGACCCGACATGAACATTTTCATCAAAATCAGTCAATTGGAAGTTGTAGTTTATTCGTGTTATTTTTCACGTTTTTACGATTTTCTCAAAAACGGCTCCTACGATTTTTTTAAAAATCGTCATGTTTTCTAAATTTTTTATGCTTTACAAGATAGGGTAGGCGTCATGTCTGCCAAATTTCTTGGAGAGGCTGTTTTCACGTAAAAAATTGTTTTTTTAAGATTGGTGCTTTAATATGCATTTTAGTGCAAAAATTTATGTAATGAAAGTTGTAGAGAATTTAAAATGCTACAACTTTTATTTCAAACATTTTTTTGTTTAACCCTTAGTTTAGCGGTAATTAGTGATTTTTTTCTCCTCACGAAAACGTGTAAAAAATCCGTTTTTTTAAGATTTTAGCCTTAGTATGCATTTTATGACAAAAAAGTACATAATCAAATTTACCGGAAATTAAAAGATCTACAACTTTTATTTAGAGCATTTTTCTGTACAGAGCCTAGTTTAGCATGAAAGAGTGATGATTTTCCGTATTTTTAAGGCAATCTGAAGTTGATTTTCATTTTGCGTTTTTCAATCATGATTAAAATAAGGTTAGGTTTATTTGAGGTTAGTTTTTGTTTATTTCTAATGTTTTATTACTAATGTTAGGTTATATTGTTAATTATTTGCATTGGCAAGAGAAAGTTGTGTGAGTGTTTCAGACCAGATTTTTTTTTCAAATTTTTCAGCAGTCTGACCAATGAAGAATTGCAACAATTGGGAACAAAATTAAGCGTGCCAACATTTCCAGCCGCTCGGTTGAAGTTACAAGGATTAAAGCAACTTTCCGTTGAAAAATTAGCGTCACTCAGACAGAGGTTATCTGATGGTCGAAGTCGTAGTTATAATAGTCCACCTTCGAGTAAAATGAAAGGTTCGTTTAAAAATTTTTTTTATTACTCTAACGTTATAGCATTAATGTCGTAATACAAGATACAAGTTTTAAAATAGACTCCAGAAGAAAAGTTGTCTGTTTATTTCAATTGCTTTTTTACTTTCTCTTGCCTATATGAGTATATAGGAAGGAAAGTATTGTTTTCATGTCGATTTTTCGAAATCGAGTTTTCACCGGATCTATACGTTTTCAGACCCCCTGAACCCAAAAAACATGTTTTTAGCGATTGGTTAGTGTGTGTGTGTGTGTGTATACAAAATATCTCAAGAACGGAACATCGTACGAACTTGAAACTTAAAACTTAAGTTGCATACCACTACCGGACCCGACACGAACATTTTCATCAAAATCGGTCAACCGGAAGTAGTAGTTTATTCGTGTAATTTTTCACTTTTTTGTGATTTTCTCAAAAATTGGTCCTACAATTTTTTTAAAAATCGCCTGGTTTATTCTGTTTTTTTATTCTCTACAAGATAGGGTAGGTGCCATGTTTGCTGAAATTTTTGGTCAGGCTGTTTTCACGTAAAAACGTTGTTTTTTTAAGATTACGGCTTTAATATGCATTTTAGCGCTAAAATTTATATAACAAAAGTTGTAGAGAATTTAAAATTCTATAAACTTTTATTTCAAACATTTTTTTGTACAACGCTTAGTTTAGCGGTAATATGCGATTTTCTGTTTTTTTCTCACGAAAATGTGTGAAAAATTGATTTTTTTAACATTTTGGCCTTAGAATGCATTTAACGACAAAAGTGTATATAATTAAATTTATAGAAAATTAAAAGATCTACAACTTTTATTTAGAGCATTTTTCTCTACAGAGCCTAGTTTAGAGAGAAAGAGTGATTTTCCGTATTTCTACGCCAAACCGAGGTTGATTTTCATTTTGCGTCTTTCACTCATGATTAAAATTAGGTTATGTTTATTGAGGTTAATTTTTTGTTTATTTTTTATGTTTTATTACTAATGTTAGGTTAATTGTTAAATATTTGCATTGGCAAGAGAAAGTTGTGTGTGTTTCACACCAGATTTTTTATGTTCGCTTGCCTATATGAATATACAGGAAGGAAGGTGTGTGTGCGCGCGTGTGTGTTTGTGAACAAAATATCTCAAGAACAAAACATCCTATGAAGTTACAACTTGAAACTTAAATTAGATACTACTAGGAGACTTGACATGAACATTTTCATCAAAATCAGTCAACCGGAAGTAGTAGTTTATTCGTGTAATTTTTCACATTTTTGCGTTTTTTTTAAAAAGGGCTCTTACGATATTTTTAAAAATTGCCTCAATTACTACATTTTTTATGCTCTACAAGATAGGGTAGGTGCCAAGTGTGCTGAATTTTTTTGGGAGGCTGTGCTCTTGTAGAAAAAACATTGTTTTTTTAAGATTGTTAACTCACCGGGTTAGTCTAGATGTAAAATCATCGCCGAAATCAGCTGTTAAACAGCTGACTTTCGGAGACGAAGGTTCCTGGTTCAAATCCTAGTAAAGGTAGTAACTTCTATACGAATTTGAATACTAGACAGTGGTTATCGAAATAATTTAATGTTTGGGGGTTCAATTAACCATACCCTCTCAAGAATGGTCAACCTGAGTCTGTACAAGACTACACTTCATTTAAACGTCATACATATCATTCTCATCTCATTGGGTGATGGGGTTGCTTATTGTTCTCAATTGAACAGATTGCAACGTACACAAATTAGGGATTAGGAAAAAAAAAGATTGCAGCCTTAATATGCATTTTAGGACAAAAGTGTGTAAAATCAAAGTTGTAAACCCTTTAAAATCCAACACCTTTTATTTCAAAAATTTCTTTGTATAACAGTTAGTTCAGCGGTAATTAATGATTTTTGTTATTTTTTTCTTCATGAAAATCTGTAAAAAATTGGATTTTTTAAGATTTCGCCCTTAGTATGCATTTTACGACAAAAGTTTACATAATAAAATATAAAGCGAATTAAAAGATCTACAACTTTTTTGTAAGTGTTTTTCTCTACAGAGCCTAGTTTAGTGTGAAATAGTGATTTTCGGTTTTATTAACCAAACTAAGGTTGGTTTTCATTTTGCATCATTCACTCATGATTAAAATTAGGTTATGTTTTTGAGGTCAGTTTTGTTTTTAAATTTTTTTTATTTTAATTTTTTTTGCATCCAGGAGTCTCCAAAAGGGAGTATAGGACATGTCAAGATAAAACTGATAAACAAAAATCTGGTGTGAAACACTCACACAACTTTCTCTTGCCAATGCAAATAATTAACAATAAACCTAACAGTAGTATTAAAACATTAGAAATGAACAAAAACTAACCTCAAAAACATAACCTTATTTTAATCATGAGTGAATGACGCAAAATGACAATCGAACTCAGTTTGGCTTAAAAATACGGAAAATCACGCTTTCACGCTAACTAGGCTCTGTAGAGAAAAATGCTCTAAACAAAAGTTGTAGATCTTTTAATTTTCTATAAATTTAATTATATACACTTTTGTCGTAAAATGACCGAAATGTTAAAAAAATCGATTTTTCTCACATATTTCATGAGAAAAAAAAAACAGAAAATCGCAAATTACCGCTAAACTAAGCGTTATACAAAAAAATATTGGAAACAGAAGTTGTAGGTTTTTAAATTCTCTACAACTTTTATTATATAAGTTTTTGCGCTAAAATTTATATTAAAGCCGTAATCTTAAAAAAACTTTGTTTTTACGTGAAAACAGCCTCACCGAGAATTTCAGCAAACATGGCGCCTACCCTATCTTGTAGAGAATAAAAAATTGAGTAAAATATTTTAAAAAAATCGTAGGACCAGTTTTTGAGAAAATCGCAAAAAAGTGAAAAATTATACGAATAAACTACTACTTCCGGTTGACCGATTTTGATGAAAATGTTCGTGTCGCGTCCGGTAGTGGTATGTAACTTAAGTTTCAAGTTTCAAGTTCGTACGATGTTCCGTTCTTGAGATATTCTGTTCACACACAGACACACACACACACACACACACACACACACACACACACACACACACACAAACACACACACACACACACACAGACACACACACAGACCAATCGCTAAAAACATGTTTTTTGGGTTCAGGGGGTCTGAAAACGTATAGATCCGGTGAAAACTCGAATTCGAAAAATCGACATGAAAACAATACTTTCCTTCCTATATATTCATATAGGCAAGAGAAAGTAAAAAGTCAAACACAATGATAAATACATCACTTACCAATAATTTGTTTCCGCTACTGCTTAACTCAGTAGGCTTGTCATGAACCCCTTTGTATCAAATAGTACACAATATTTGTTTAATTAGAAGTTAAATACTTTTCAACCAAAAACTATTTAGAAAGGAATTCATGCACAATGTAAAATGTTTCATCAATCAAATATTGTTTTAGCTTTTTTTTAAAAATGACTTAAATTGTCACAACTTTTTAAACCTTGTGGCAATTTATTGATGTATTTTCTACCTGCATAAGTTGGGTTTTGTTCAAACAATTTAATGTTGTGATTAGCAACATAATAATCGATTATGTTTCTTGTGTAGTGGCTGTGAACATCTAAATTCTGTAAAAAGGTATTTTTCTTTACGTACATTATAACTTGAAACATGTACAAAGAAGGAACTGTGAGCAATTGCAGCTCTTTAAATAGTGATCTGCATGAGGTAAGGTGGTTGATTCCCATCATACACCTAACAGCTTTTTTCTGTATTTTAAAAACTCTTTCCATGTTACACTGTGATGAATTACACCATACTAATATGGCATATCTGATATGAGATAAAATTAAACCATGACAAGCGCCATGGTTTATGGTGTGTGTGACAGTGTGTGTGAGTGCGTGTGTGCGCTCGCGCTCGTGTATGTGTGTGTGTGAACAGAATATCTCAAGAACAGAACATCGTACGATCTTGAAACTTGAAACTTAAATTACATACCACTACCGGACCCGACACAAACATTTTCATCAAAATCGGTCAACCGGAAGTAGTAGTTTATTCGTGTAATTTTTCACTTTTTTGCGATTTTCTCAAAAACTGGTCCTACGATTTTTTTAAAAAATTGCCTGGTTTACGAAATTTTTAATGCTGTACAAGAAAGGGTAGGCGCCATGTTTGCTGAAATTCTTGGTCAGGCTGTTTTCACGTAAAAAAATTGTTGTTTTACGATTACGGCTTTAATATGCATTTTAGCGCAAAAAATTATATATTACAAAATGTAGAGAATTTAAAATCATACAACTTTTATTCCAAACATCTTTGTGTATAATGCTTAGTTTAGCGGTAATTAGCGATTTTCTGTTTTTTTTTCTCATGAAATATGTGAAAAATCGATTTTTTTAAATATTTCAGCCTTAGTATGCATTTTACGACAATAGTGTATATAATTAAATTTATAGAAAATTAAAATATCTACAACTTTTATTTATAGCATTTTTCTCTACCGAGCCTAGTTTAGCGTGAAAGAGTGATTTTCCGTATTTTTAACCCAAATTGAGGTTGATTTTCATTTTGCTTTTTTTTTTGTTTATTAGATTGGTTTTTTTTGTTTATTACTAATGTCAGGTTATATTGGTCATTATTTACATTGGCAAGAGAAAGTCGTGCGAGTGTTTCACACCAGATTTTTATAGTTTGAAAAATATTCTGCAAACCATTTCTTGAACGTTGAATTGTTGATCAATGTATACTATAATTAAAAGTGTTATGAATTGATTTGATTTGCAGGTGGTTTGAGCATGGATGATTCAATGTCGCGTTTGCGTGCGTCATTCGATGTTCCTGATAATACTAGCGGTGTGATAAGTAGCACGTGTTTTGGTGGTAATAGTGGGGGACCTCGTGTTCTCAGTATGAGCAATACACATCTTAGTGCGCAGCAAGTACAGTCGAGGACATTTTTAACAGGGTATTACGCACCTGCTGATCTATTAACGGTAAGTTTTTAAAATGTTTTTAAATTGTCGATAATTTATTAATGAAATTAAATAAGGCCTATTATCTTGTATTGAATTTATCGAAAATATGTCCATTGGCAACTATTCTTAGTGTATATTACGCCAACGTATATTCTCATTTAACCTATGGTGTTATATTTTGGGGAAACTCCCAATATGGTGATCGTGTTTTTAAAATGCAAAAAAGGATAATAAGAATTATAGGGAAGGCGAAATACAAACAAACATGCAGACCTATTTTTAAAAAATTTAATATCCTTTGTCTTCCCTCAATATATATATTTCAGTTGCTTTTATTCGTCAAATCTCATCCTGATGTCTTCCATGAGAGGCGGCAAGTACATTCTTATCAAACACGAAACAAAAATGATATATTACAATATCCAATTCATAAGACCATCTTTTATGAAAAAGGGCCTTATTATACTGGTCTAAAGTTATACAACCATCTTCCAATTAGTATCAGAATTATAGAAAATTTTCAAATGTACAAGAAACGCCTATTTGAGTACATGGTATCTAAGTGTTTCTATTCTGTGAATGAATTCCTCACAGAAGCAATATCATAATATCACATGCAATACCATACAAGTAATTTTGAAGATTTTGTCTGACCCCCTACTGTAACATGTCATGCTTTATTGATTTAATTGTTTTTTTCATGTTGATGGTTTTATCATGTTTGTTTGATTGTAATAAGTTTTAATTATATTGTATCTTATTTCTGTAATTGACATTTCGCCAACCTTTTCAGAGTTTCTGAAAAAAAGGTGTTATGCGAAGAATAAAAAAAAAAAAAAAAAAAAAAAAAAAAGTTTTGTTACAAGGAGCGTAGCACTTGTCGGTTGAGTATAACCGGAGTGGCTGGGTATCTGGAGGTGTAGCGACTTTTAAAGGGGGAAGGAGGAAACGGAGGTAACCTTAGCTGCTGCCTCGGAGAGGAGCGACCACTGGCGGCTAGGTGAATGAATCTACACCGCTACCTAAGGCGGAGTGCACACTATGCGATACGATACATAAGATACGATACTTATCTTATACGATATTTATCGTATATCTTACATGAATGCACACCAGTGAGATACGATTTTATTTGTACGATATAATCTTAATAATTTTCTCAGTATATAATGAGTTCTCAAGCGAAGAGGATTTTGTAATCTCCCGTTGGTATTTCCGTAGAAGGCGAAATAGAAGGATAAACAGAAGGTTTTGGGTTCATCGATATAATTTACACAATGCACACTACAGCTCAGCTATTCTATATAAAGAACTATCGCTGTATGAAGATAAATTCACAGAGACATACCGAATGAGACCTGAGAATTTTTATTTTATTTTAAATCTAGTTTCTCCGATTTAGAGAAAATTGTCCCTTATTTACAAAGAATATCATAAAAACAGGATCGTCCTTCATTATTGTAATAATATAATTAAAACAAATTTTTAACAATGAAAATAAGAAAACACGATAGTATGATGTTTTAACAGGGGTGTCAGGGCGACTAATGTCTTAAGATATTTATCGCATAAGACAAGCCGAACATATCGTATGCTACAAATATCTTACGATAAATGTCGCTGTATCACTGGTGTGCGGCAAGTTTTCACCAGCATTGTGTTTTGTATTGAGTAAGCAGACATTTATCGCATAAAATAAATATCGTATCGTATAGGTGTGCACTCCGTCTAATGGATAGGAGCGGTTGTTAACCCTTTTGCTACTAGTCAGTATTTGACATGGTAACAAAAAAAAAAATTGTCGAAAAATAAAAGGTATACCAAAAAATACCAGTTCGAAAACTGGCGTTATTACATACTTTCACTAAAAATGTTATAAAAAATTTCATATCCAAGATATTTTAATTTTTTTTTTTTAAACAATTCAGAAGACTTAAAACTATACTATAGATGTAAAGTACAAATGCACTGGACCTTAAAACATCTTTGTTTTTTCATAAATATGCAAAAATTTTCATGAAAGCGAGAAAAAAAGAAGTTTAAAGCAATGTAGCTTTTAAATAACAAATATTTTATGCGTGGGAACCTCTCTTAATCAATTTTAAATAGTTTTTACTACAGGTGTGCAAAATTTTGTAGAGATTGTAGCATAAATAATAATAAACAATAACATAAAACATACAATAACAAACTACACTTTTCAATAAAAAAACTAATTGAAGTAAAATAAAACTAAGTTACGTTGTTACTAATTACGTAACTAATTACGTAATTACATAATTACGTAACTAATTACATTGTTTACAAAGTACGAGAACGACTACAAACAAAGAACGGCACTAGTAAATAAACACAAAAACAGCTGTGATGCTACACCAGGTTAGCCTCTGAAAGAAAATTACTTTATTCAAAATTAAAAAAATAAATTCTTAATTATTTGTTTTATTATTGAGTAGTAGCAACATTAGCCTTAATTAAAACTTTTTCTGATGACTTTAAAAATAGTTTAAAGCCTTGAAAATCACGAAATTGTAATTGACGATATTTCGTCAACTGGTATTTCTCGCATATATTCCGGTTGACGATATATCGTCAATCGGTATTTCTCGCATATTTTCCAATTGACGATATATCGTCAGCTGGTAGCCAAAGGGTTAATGTGATGAACACCGTTAACTGCGTCTTTAAGGAGGAGCACTCGCTGGTGAGGCGAAGGGAAGTCGAGGGATCAGTACGGAGAGCAAAAACAGTATACTAAATGCTGAGTGTTACAATCTTTATCCGTGTCGACCTTCTCGCGGAGAAGATTGATACTGACTGTCTGCTTCGACTTGCCAAGTCCGCCGTATTCAGACTTGGCTATACTGCGGCCAAAACACTAATGACGGACCCGCATAGAAATAGTGTGGTATCAAATTTAGCTAGGGGATACGATATGTATTTAAAGTCCAGCCAGTAGCTTGCTCCTACTGTCAACAAATAATGAAGTCACTGAGCTTGCGCATTATTTACAAATATGTGCATGCTGATTAAAATTGTAACTACAAAATAATTTTAAAAGTATTTAAATCCATAATACTTTTAACACTTTCAGGACGGCACCCGTATATGAAATGGCAAAATGGCACTCGTATACGATACGGGCGTGCCATTTTGATCGGCTGAATGGCACCCGTATACGATACGGGCGCGCCATTTTGATCGGCTGAATGGCACCCGTATACGATACGGGCGCGCCATTTTGATCGGCTGAATGGCACCCGTATACGGTACGGGCGCACCATTTTGATCGGCTGAATGGCATCCGTATATGATACAGGCGCCTATTTCACTTGTTTTTATACCCATTAGCTCGTATTGTATACGATTGCTGTCTATGCTGTCATTTAATTTAGTTCATTCCGAATCTAATAGGGTACACTCACAATCCTAATGTTGTCAGATTATCGAATATATCTACTTTTACAGCATCACTGTTATCGAGCATGAGCAAGTGATCTGCCGGTACTTCTGCGTGTTGTTGTTAGTTATTATTTCGTTATTATGATACATAGTTTTTTTTTTTAATTTTACTTAAGAACTAAAAAAGTAATTTGGTTATTAGAAATAGGTAATTGGTTTAAAAGAATTTAACTCATGTAATTAATTTTATTATTCTTATATAATATTATCATTACCTATATGGTGAAAAAAATTTTAAATTCAAGAAAATAACTCACTTCAGTCAAACATCTTCATCATTAAAATGCAAGAAGTAATCCTAATCTTATTAAATGAAAAGTAATCTACTAATTATGATCTTTAATTTAATCATTACTTTTTGAATTTATGACCAATGGTTGATTTGTTACAATTTTTTTTAAATCCCCGAAAAATGGCAGTCCACGGGCAAAACTACAAAAAAAATGTCAGTCTTCAAAGTGTTAAAAAGTTTTTAAATATTTTTATAAAAAATTATTATAATATCATATCAAAAATGCTTATCTATACAAACAAAAATGAAAATCTACAAAACAGTCCTACAACCACAAGTTACATATGGCAGCGAATTATTAGCAAAAGTAATAAATAGGACAATGTCCTAAAATTTTAAAGATGAATCCTAAGAACCTGCATAGGAAAGAAAAACAAAGTAGCAAAGAAGATGGGCAACGGAGAATTCTAACAAATGAACAAGTCTATAAAGAAAACGAACCCATCAGAGATGCAATAAGCAAGAAAAGGATATCTTTTCTTGGACATCTTATCAGAACACCTAAAGACAGAATTTTAAACAAGATGATTAGAAAACTCTTTCCAATGGTAACATCAGGAGAAGAAGACATGATCGAACTCGGATAAACTTTCAATGATTTAGAAAACAAAACAGAAATATTAAAAATCTTAAGAAATAAGGAAAATAGATTTGAAACAAGATCTGATGAAAGAACAAATCCAAGCAAGAAGAAACCGGTCGTTTCAGAGGAAGTTCGGCAAGCAAGATCAGTCTGAATGAGGGCATACTGGCAAAACGTCAAGCTAAAGAATATGAAAAGGAAGAAGCTTTCTAAATTTGACTTAAGTGATCCATTGTGGTCATAAAAGACAAAAAAAAATTATCATATCATATGACTGATGTTAAAGTGCTGAACAATAAATTTATAAAAGCGGTGTACTTTATTTCCATTCTGTTTCATAAATGAACGTGGTTACAAGTTATGTAGTACAGTAGACTCTCAGAAATCCGGACTACTGTGGCGGACGGCCGGTCCGGATTTCGAAAAATCCGGATTTCCCGGAGGTTGGCAATTTGGTCTTTATGGCGAATAATTATGACAATAAGCATTAACGTTTATCTGCTAATATAAGAGTGAGCTTCTGAAAAAACTTTAAAACACTGTAGGCCTAATAAATTACAGTAGGCTACTGGTACTGTAATTATTCAATATACAAAGCACAAACATTGACTAAACTTAACGCTACTGTACCGTAATAAGATTCGATTGCACTCTTTGTAAGATTTGCAAGTTACAAATTTCAAACATGTAACAAAATGTGTCATATATGTCTCAATTATAGAGTAATTATAATTATATAGAGTAATATTATAGTAGGTACAAATTCATTAAAAAACCAAGTCTTAAAAATTGTAGAATTCATCCATGCTTTTGTTTGTATACCAAAGTGGCAACACATAGTCTTTCTTAAAATTTTTAAAAGCTCTGGGTTTTCTTGATTTTCCTATTAATGTTAACCTAAGTTTATGACTGCCGGTCACATTGCTACAAGCCAACACCGTAACCCGTTCCTTGCTTTTTTTATAGCCCGAGGCTGAAGCTTCTTTTTTGGATGCGAGAGTTTTCGTGGGCAACATTTTATAGTTCAGACCAGTCTCGTCGCAATTATACAGCTGGTCACCGGAAATTCCTTCTTCGTCAAGGATTTTAAAAAGTAAGGTCTTAAATTCAGGAACAGCGTCTTTGTTTGCCGATAAAGCCTCCCCACTGATCCTGATGATTCATCGGGCCAATCCCATGAAACTTTTTACTGGTTGTTAATTTAAAAGTTGTAAATTTTCAGAAAATAAAGTAAAAAAAAAAATCATTGTCCGGACTATCCGGAGTCCGGACTAGCGCGACCCGGATTTTTGAGAGTCTACTGTACCTCTGACCTCTGAACCCAAGACCCTGGCGTAGAAGCCAGTGGCGCTATCCACTACACCAATGGGCCAGTAGGATCAACCAGTACGTAATAGTGTGATGAATCCGTAAAAATGGCCATTAAGCTAAAAGTATACAATTTTTTTCGAAATAATGAGCCTCCCACAGTATCAAAATTCTGTGCGTGGTAAATGATGACCCAAATATGCCAAATTCCAAAAGAATTTTTCAAAAAGTATTCTAAAGGTTTTAAATATTTAAAAAGAAATGTAAAAACTTTTGTTACTGAAAAATGAGATTAATACTAAATTAGAGTTATCAGACAAAGAATGTTAAAAAATGTATTGTGCGGTTCCAAGCTGCGTGTAGTTGCAGGGTGGAGGGTACGGGTCAGGTATAATGAATGAATGAGTGATGCATGCTGGGAGAACTATTCTTATATTACTCTGATACAAAACGTTCGTTTTCAAATTTTCCGTATTTAACATATTTGTTTGTATTTTTTTATTATTATTTTTTTCTGGTACGGCCACAGGGGACCACTGTAAGTTCATTTATTGTTCCTTTTCACCCTTAACCTCGCGTGGTAGTTCTTCATTCGGTCAGATCTACTCTTCCTCTCCGCTTCGGTTATCACCATTTTTTTCCTGTTGGTTTCCGTTCTCTTGAATTTTATCTTTCCGTCTCTCAGTAGGTTGTAATTTCCAGACTTCTCCTCCAAATCCTTTCTCTCTATATTTAGCTCCCTCATGTCATCCACAACCATTCTGATCCACTTGGGTTGGGTTTTCCTCTTCCAGTAAAATTCTGTTAGCTTTTTTAATAGTCTTGTCTCGGGCATTCTTAGGATGTGCCCCAGGAAAGATATCCTCCTCCTTCTCATGACGTCCGTCAGTGGGTCTATCCTCTGGTACACTTCTGCATTGGAGATGTTTGTATTTATTACATTCATTTATTTACATATTTTGATGTAAATTGGTAAGTTAAATATTATGAATCCAACCAAGTTAATAACCCCTTGAGGTATTTGTTAAATTAATGCGCTGGATGATAATATTTTTTTAGTCTAGTTAGTACACGCTACCACTACAAATGCATCAGCTGTGAAACACTACTAACTCATTCATTATCCCACTACTGTAACAACGCACTGCATTCCACAACTACATGGAGCTGTGACTCAAGCAATAAGTAGCTCTTTGTAGTTTAATAAATAAACTACTGTCACCGCCACCCCTTCTAATTAATCATTTACTGTGTTGCTGGCTTCAATAGTTCTCCCGGCCTTTGACAGCATAGCGACAAAGCTTTCGGCTGGGCACCGCAAAGGCCTTTGTCATCAAGGCCAAGTCAGTAGCCGCTCTCTGCCACAGCGCTCTCGACAGCTATATAAAGAGCGCTGCACTGAGCAGAGATTCAAATTCCAATCAAGACACCGAGAGCTTCACTTCCGATCCAGACGACGACAAGATGTCCACCACGGCACACGGCTGCCGGACTCCAGCGGGGACTAATCGACGACCCCGCAAGAGAGAAGATGATGCTTCCGCTCGCCGACCCGTCACCGTAAGCCGTCAACCGGACCATCATTGCCCGCTGACCGGGCGAGCGGTCCCTCGACCGAGCCTTATGCTCACCAGACCCAACGAAGCATCAATTGACACACTACTGCGAGGGAAGAAGATGATGTCTCCGCTGTACGACGAGACGCCGTGTCACCCAGCTCCTCGACCGCCACGACGACTACAACCAACGCTTCTTCAAGACGACCACCACTTAAACGGCCCTTTTCAGGGCCACCAAACTAATAAGGTTAGCCACTTATTGTCGCCATCCGGTGACACTACATTATATACATTACATTTTTAAAATTTAGGTCAATAAAATTAATCCAATCAAACACTTACTAGACTTAATAGGAATACATCCTTAAAGTGGTGGACCCTAGCGTACACCCTGTAGTATCTGGCTTTGGTTTGTTGACAGAAGGAGGAAAGTAAGGACAGCTGAATTATAACATTGTATTAAAATGGTTATGTGTGTTTTTGCATTGCAGGTTTATGTAGCAGGTGTTGATATGAATCCAATCAGTGTACACAAATTGTGTGTTCCTTGTGATATGCTCTTGTTGACAGACTGGTTGATTTACAGTACAGATTCTCTCGGCTGTAAACTATCAATCGTATCATGTAGACTATCAGAATGTCAGGTCACTCAGGATAAACATATTCTTAATAGCGTAAGTTAATTTTTTTTCAATAATAAACTACTTTTTACTTTCTTTTTACCTATATGAATTAACTAGAAGTTCCCCTGTGCTTCGTTGCAAGTGTGTAAATAAAATAAACGAAACGCTGGCAATAATAGACTTAACAAAATTAAGAATATTTGTAAAGAATGCTTAAAAAAAAGAAACTTAAAGATTAACCCGTAACCCTCTCATTGAAGTGAGCGACAGACGCTAGCAACATCCGTAGCATTGAAGCCGCCGTTTGAATTGTTTTTTTTATCCATCTTTTATCCAAAAAATTTGAAATTTTTTTGACACGTTCACAAATTTTGTTGGCCGTTGTTTTAAAAAAAAAACCATGCAAATCCGTTTTTTTTTTACGCCTTATAAAGCTAACTTACGAAAAACATGTTGCAATTCGTGTACATTTTCAGCTTTGAAGCTAAAATTTCAAGCTTACATATATTTTTTTCCTGTTTTTTTTAGTTGGTATTATAGAAAAATGTCTAACAAAAAATTTGATGTAACGTACGTGTATTAAACGTAACGTATTAAACAAACTCACCACTATATGCCACGGCTAATAAAAACGAAGTGGGATTTGCAGTCAGACTAAAGGAAAGTAAAAAATGCCGCGTCTTTCAACTCAGTTCATTGAACCATTCGTACAGATATTACATATATAAAAGCAACATATAAAAGAGCGTGATTTTGTGAACAAATACATATAACAATCGTAGTATATTTTTGAAGGGTGGCCATAAATCTCATGGAAAGGGGAACGTAAACATATTACAAAATAAAGACATACAGATGTTTCGATCTCTCTCTTTTACCCTATGAGCTATGCTTGACCTTGCAAAGACCACTATTCTACGTAAAACGATCCCCTCTACAATTCTAGCTTTCAAACGCACTTGTAACTAAATTTTTACATGACCTATAGCCTCGCACAAGTCTTTTAGGAAATATGTACACAATCAGTTTTACCACAACATTTAGAAATCAATAGAAAATTTCCCACGTATCGTATTTTGTTTGTGAAAAGCATAGCTTGTACCTCGTTTCATTGGCTACATTTAAACTACACATGTTACTAGGGTACGCCTTGAATGACCTCCACAAACTAACAGACTGTTGAATGCTTACACACTTATCAAAGACACATAATTTTACGCTTACCGCTGCAGATGGGTTAAAGATGTTTTTACCAAATATACACGTTTTTTAGACCCTCTGAACCCAAAAAATATGTTTTTAATGTTTGGTGTGTGTGTGTGTGTGTGTGTGTGTGTGTGTGTGTGTGTGTGTGTGTGTGTGTGTGTGTGTGTGTGAACAAAATAATATGTTTACAACCAAAAAATAATGACGTCACTGAGCATGCGCATTATTTAAAAATGTGTACACACTTATTAAAAAGTAACAACGAAATACTTTTAAGAGAATTTTATAAATGAAACTGTGAGGCCTACATCATATCATGATGACTGATGTTTTAAGTATTGATCAATAAATGTATAAAAACGGTAGGCCAATACTTTTTTTGCATTCATTTTCATAAATAAATGTGGTTACAAGCTATATGTATTACCTCTGATCCACATGAAGAAACAAGAGAACTTTAAAAGTAAACATTTTTATAACGCAATTGAATTTGATGATGACTAATCCAAACCCATAAATCTCTCTCCACATTTTTGACAAAGAACTTGTGGTCGTTGTAATGCTACCAGTTTGCTTTAGACATCGTATTGTCACACATCGTTCTTACATGCATTATAATTTATTTTCAATTACGCATTTAGTGTTATAGTAATTTTTGTTTTTTCATTTCTATTCTGTGTAATTCTGTGTTTAATTCTGTCTATGGTTGAAAGCACGTATAAATATAACCAACTACAGTGGCATTTGGGCCGCACATGCGCAGTAAGTAGCTCTCCCACCACAGATCGTAGCCTGATACAGGCTGCCTCTAAAGTAGTACTCACTACTCATTGTGTTCTGTTCATGCGGTAATCGTTTTGACATTTTTGTGTCGCTGTCGATAGCCGCACGCCGTCGAAATTGGTTGCGCGCGCACAAAATACGGGGAAAAAATTTCTGCGATTCCTTTTGGGGTTTTAGGCAATAATTTTTTTTCTAATTGATGTACCTACCATAAGTTTTGACAGGCTCGAAAGAGAGGTACATCATACCCTCATTCTGTTATATTTACTGTACGGTTCATTTTGTTAAAATTTCATACAACTGATATTGTGCGTGTGTAGTTGATTTCTAAAAAAATATGTATATTTGGTATAAAGTTCACAACTATAAAAAATGATTCAGCTTCTTGGAATACTAACAGGAAGGAGACACCAGACACGATGATCTATCATTGACTTCCCTTCAAAAAGTGATTTTTTCAAGCTCGTTTATTATTTCTCTTTCTGCCCTACATAGGCCTATATCAAATTACAGATAAAATTTTATATCAAAATAATGAAACGCATATTATGTCATCCTGGAAAATAAATTATGGGGTTAGCCTACGTGATACGCAAAAATTGCGATGAGATTTAAACGTCTAACTTTGTACGAGCGTATCCGATCTAAATATCAGAGTATAATAATAACATTTGTAGCGTAATAAAATAAGATTCATTAGGAAGCGAAAGTAATATTTTCAGAATTTTTGATGAAAAATGAGCTTGTTAGAGTGTAGTGAACAAAACTGGCCGGCAGAGTGCCTTACCGTACTGCGTGTTGTCACTATTGCGCTTGAACACCGTGCACTGATTGAAATGAGTTGAGGGGAAAGGTGGACGCAACATATTCTCTCTCAGTCTCGCTACCCTCCCTACATGCCGCCGTAAATGGCGAACAGTATACCAGTTATCATTGTGATGTTTTCGTTAAAAGTGTTGTATTTTTTCTGTTGTTGTTTAGGTCATCAGCCAAAAGGCTGGTTTGAACCCGTAGAGGTTTTACTAAGTAAAACGAGGAGTGAGGTGGTTTACCATTGCCTTCCTCACTGAATGGAAAAGTATGCTTATCAGCATGCCGGGCCCTCCGAAAAGCACTCACTTTCCACCCTGCAAATGACACCTTCACTTCATTCACTACAGGGTCTGGCTGTATAGTGAAATTCATTACTTTCAGAGGAGGTAACTCTGATTAGTTTCACAGTACACCTCTACCTCTTCTGTTCTTAAATGATTCAGTCATTTAATTGGCTGACCATGTGATAAGAAACAGAACTATTTATTTTAGCCCTGCAACGAACAGATTGAGTGTAAATAATTTGACACTCCACCTGTTTATTATGGGCAGATTTTTTCTGTGTCATCGCTTTAGCAGCTGATTTGGTATACTTAACATATTATCTTTTTTACGATAAACCAAGTATACCGATATGTTATATTAGAAAAAATAAAATAAAAAAAAATTAAAAAAAAAAATTTTTTTAAGAAACGCTATTATTTAACAATTAATCAAAAGAAAAATGAACTAAAAAGAAAAAAATTTACAAAAAAAAAACAATCACAGACATTACAGTTAAAAATAAAAGTGTGGCGCATTAATATATATAATATTTATTGTAAAATATTCGTTGTAAAATATTATATATATTAATGCGCCACGCTTTTATTTTTAACTGTAATGTCTGTGATTGTTTTTTTTTGTAAATTTTTTTCTTTTTTTCTTTTTAGTTCATTTTTCTTTTGATTAATTGTTAAATAATACCGTTTCTTAAAAATTTTTTTTTTTGTAAATTTTTTTATTTTTTTCTTTTTAGTTCATTTTTTTAAGTAATTGTTAAATAAAAGCGTTTTTTAAATTTTTAAATTTTTTTTACAAACACCTCCACAGCGTATTGTCATCGAAGATAAACAAGTGTGCAAAGTTTGATTCATATTGATACGGTAGAAGTATTAAAATTTTAAGTTGCAAGATTTGATGCTTCCAAGAGTAAGTTAAATAAAAGCGTTTAAAAACGGCTAGTGGTGATGCTAATTTATGTAATTAATGTTATATTCTTGTTTTGTTTTCTTTAAGGAGCCAAGTATGGATTCATTGTTATGTATTATTGATATGCCTCAAGATGAATACATTATTGCTTTGTACCGGATTCCAGCTGTTAAACCAGTTAGTATTGTAATTTTTTATTCTATGTATATATTATAAAATAAATTTTTATTTTGTCTTGCCTATATGAATATATAGGAAGGAAAGTATTGTTTTCATGTCCATCACAACAAATTACACTCTTTACCCGTGTTTATTCGTGTAATTTTTCACTTTTTTGCGATTTTCTCAAAAACTGGTTCTACGATTTTTTTAAAAATCACCTCATTTACTAATATTTTTATGCTCTACAAGATAGGGTAGGCACCATGTTTGCTGAAATTCTTTGTGAGGTTGTTTTCAAGTAAAAAAATTGTTTTTTTTTAAGATTGCAGCTTTATTATGCATTTTACTGCAAAATGTATATAACTAAAGTTGTAGAGAATTAAAAATTCTACAACTTTTATTTCAAACATTTTTTTCTATATCGCTTAGTTTAGCGGTAATTATTAGCAATTTTCTGTTTTTTCTCACAAAAACGTGTGAAAAGTTGATTTTTTAAAGATTTCGGCCTTAGTATGCATTTTATGACAAAAGTATATATAATAAAATTTATAGAAAATTAAAAGATCTACAACTTTTATTATAAGCATTTTTTTTGTACAGTTCCTAGTTTAGCGTGAAAGAGCGATTTTCCATATTTTTAAGCCAAACTGAGGTAGATTTTCATTTTGCATCTTTCATATATGATTAAAATAGGTTATGTTTTTTCGAGGTTAGTTTTTTTGTTTATTTCTAATGTTTTATTACTAATGTTAGGTTATATTGTTTGAATTATTTGCATTGGCAAGAGAAAGTTGTGTGAGTGTTTCACACCAGATTTTTTCTAATGTTTGAATGTTACATTTATAGTCATTTTTTTCCGGAACAGTAATGTCTTCTAATTCAGAAAATTTGTGCTTATTTATTTGAAAATGTTCTGCATAATTAGATTTTACTTTGTCTTGCCTGTATGAATATATAGAAAGGAAAGTATTGTTTTGGTGTCGATTTTTCAAAATCGAGTTTTCACCGGATCTGTACGTTTTCAAACCCCCTGAACCCAAAAAACATGTTTTAGTGATTGGTCTGTGTGTGTGTGTATACAAAATATCTCAAGAACGGAACATCGTACGAACTTGAAACTTGAAACTTAAGTTACATACCACTACCGGACCCGACATGAACATTTTGATCAAAATCGGTCAACTGGAAGTAGTAGTTATTCGTGTAATTTTTCACTTTTTGCAATTTTCTCAAAAACTGGTCCAACGATTTTTTTTAAAATCGCCTGGTTTATTCAAATTTTTATTCTCTACAAGATAGGGTACGCGCCATGTTGCTGAAATTCTTGGTGAGGCTGTTTTCACGTAAAGAAATTGGTTTTTTAAGATTACGGCTTTAATATAAATTTTAGCGCAAAAATTTATAAAATAAAAGTTGTAGAGAATTTAAAGTCCTACAACTTTTATTTCAAACATTTTTTTGTATAAAGCTTAGTTTAGCAGTAATTAGCGATTTTCTGATTTTTTCTCACGAAAACGTGTGAAAAATCGATTTTTTTAAAGATTTAGGCCTTAGAATGGATTTTACGACAAAAGTGTATATAATAAATTTTATAGGAAATAAAAAGATTTACAACTTTTATTTAAAGCATTTTTCTCTACAGAGCCTAGTTTAGCGTGATATAGTGATTTTCCATATTTTTAAGCCAAACGAAGGTTGATTTGTATTTTGCGTCTTTCTCTGATGATTAAAATTAGGTTATGTTTATTGAGGTTAGTTTTTTGGTTTATTTCTAATGTTTTATTAGTAACGTTAAATTATATTGTTAATTATTTGCATTGGCAAGAGAAAGTTATGTGAGTGTTTCACACCAGATTTTTTGTTTTCTATAAATAAATTTTGTTGCAGGATTCAAGTTGTAGATCTGATGGGAACCATAAGTCACCTCATAAAAGTAAAAGAAGTTACCGAACGATGGGTCGTGGCCATGTCGAATTACATTGCACTGAACTGTGTGCATTTGTTACTACCAAAGGTGTTTATATTGTTACTGTCAGGTACGTGAACTTGTATTTTTTTTTTTTTTTTTTTTTTTTTTTTTTTTTAACTCCTAATATGTGTACGTTGCAATCTGTTCAATTCAGAACAATAAGCAACCCCATCACCCAATCAGATGAGGATGATATGTATGACGTGTAAATGAGACTGTGTAGTCTTGTACAGAGTGAGAGAGTATGGTTAATTGAACCCCAACCATCAAAGTACACCGGTAACCACTGTCTAGCATTCAAATCCGTATAAAAGTAACTACCTTTACTAGGATTTGAACCAGGAACCTTCATCTCCGATAATCAGCTGTCAAACAGCTGATTTACTTGTATTTAAATCTTTTTGTTTTATTGAGTGATGATGCCTATACAGGGTGATTCACGAAGATATGCAGAAACTTTGGGAGCTCATTGTACGTGTAAAAATAATAAAAAAAATTTTTATTTACATGGGTCCAGAAATGCTTCATTACCGAGTTACGGCTAGCGAAAGATTTCGCCCGGATTTCAGCTCACCAGGTGAAATGAGGTCTTCCTGAAATTCTGGTAAGATAGATTAGGGGTGAATTCAATTGTTTCTTATGGTTTCTGACCTGATAAATTGAATAAAACAGGTCCCAGAACTGTAAGTTAAGTAGTTTTTGAGAAAACCAATGTCAAATGCAAAAAATGGAGTGAAAAAACATTTTATTAAAACAACATTAATACTCAGATGTATTAATGAAGCTTTCACGCAGTTAAAGGAAAGCCCTGTTAAACTACGGGCCATCCTTAAATGAGCAGAAAAATACATTGAATTCGGCGGAGAAACTTTTTAAAATTTACTGTAATTTGGTTGAATAGGTGTAGATTAATGTTTTTACCGTTAATTTTACTTTGTACTGTTATGAATAAAAATTCATTTAATCAAACATCTATTTGCTTTCTGTGTATTTTACTTACACCGTTTTGTTGAGAATAAAATTTTCTACAAGTTTTAATCAAAATTTTTATCTGTTTCTTGATGAAATAACAAAGTTATTGTTGCCCAAAGATGAAAAAATGTGTTTTTAATCCATTTTTTTGCATTTGACACTGGTTTTCTCAAAAACTACTTAACTTACAGTTCTGTGATCTGTTTTATTCAATTTATCAGGTCAAAAACTATAAGAAACGATTAAATTCACCCCTTAATCTACTTTACCAGAATTTCAAGAAGACCTCATTTCACCTTGTGAGCTGAAATCCGGGCGAAATCTTTTGCTAGCCATAACTCGGTAACGAAGCATTTCCGGACCCATGTTTATATAAATTTTTTTCATTATTTTTACATGTACAATGAGCTCCTAAAGTTTCTGCATATCTTCGTGAATCACCCTGTATAAGCCTTGGGGTTGTGCGTAGGTAATGATATGTGGTGATTTACAGATGAAAAAATGCCAGACCTGACCGGGAATCGAACCCGGGACCCCGGCATAGTAGCCAGTTGTGCTGACCACTACACCACAAGCCGGCCCATGGTGTATCTATTTTAATCCATATTTAACATGTTGAAGTCGATGACGCTTATATGCGTAAAATTGAGATTTCTCAGGTCCGAATGATGCCAATAGTTGTCGTTTATTCACCTAAATTTTTATAGGCTTTGTTTAATCACTGCGCATGCGCGACTGCTTTGGTATCAGTTTGCCAACACAACAGTTTAAACGATACTTAGAGAACATACAGTATATGGCGGAACCTTTTTTAGGTTAACTGTACAAATATAACTGTTTGTTTCCGTAAACAGAAATGTCGGCTTCTTGAAAATGCGGTCAAACTGTTCACAGTGCTGAACGAAATCTAATATGCAGTGTAATAAAATGCCGTGAAGTTGAAGCTAAACAAAAATACCTTTCCGTGCCTTTACAAAAGCCGTGAGCGAGCGGCTAACTACTGTCATGTTTCTCTTTCTACAATTTGAAATGTAAAGTAATGCTAAGTAATGGAAGTCAAAGACAGTGAAGAAGATGATTCTTCATTAACAGTTTTTTTTGACACTAGTAAAAAAAAATTATTAAGTAAATAACTTGAATAAAAATATTTTTCTATTGGAATCTTTCTATAAAAAATATGAAAATACGGAAAAACTTTGCAAATTTCAAACTGCTATTATTAGGGCTAATGTTACTCAAAATTATATTGTAAAAAATGGTTTTGTTCACGAAAATATCTTCTACAAATTATGTTCCATGTAATTTTGTGGTAAACTTAAATTTTAGCACGTTACAGCCAAAAATATTAAGTAACGTACAAATTTTTACGTGCGAAAGTGTTTCGCCCGCTGTAGCTAACGAAAATCTCAACCGATTTTCATGTTTTTATAAAAAAAAAATCTGGTGTAAAACACTCACACAACTTTTTCTTGCCAGTGCAAATAATGAACAATATAATCTAAGATGCAAAATGAAAATCAACCTCAGTTTGGCATAAAAATACGGAAAATCACTCTCATGCTAAACTAGGCTCTGTAGGGAAAAATTCTCACAACAAAAGTTGTAGATCTTTTAATTTCCTGTAAATTTAATTATACACTTTTGTCGTAAAATGCATACTAAGGCTAAAATCTAAAAAATATCGAGTTTTTACAAGTTTTCGTGTGAAAAAACAGAAAATCGCTAATTACCACTAAGCCAAGCGTAATATAAAAAAAATGTATTAAATAAAAGTTGTAGGAATTTTAATTCAGTACAACTTTTATTATATACATTTTTGCGTTAAAATGCATATTAAAGTCGCAATCTTAAAAAACTATTTTTTTACGAGAAAACAGCCTCACCAAGAATTTCAGCAGACATGGCACCTACCCTATCTTGTAGAGCATAAAAAAGTTAGTAATTGAGCCAATTTTTAAAAAAATCGTAGGAGCTGTTTTTGAGTAAATCGCAAAAAAGTGAAAAATTGCACAAATAAACTACTACTTCCGATTGACCGATTTTGATCAAAATGTTCATGTCGGGTCCGGTAGTGGTATGTAACTTAAGTTTTAAGTTTCAAGTTCGTACGATGTTCCGTTCTTGAGATATTCTGTTCACACACACACACACACACACACACACACAGACCAATCGCTAAAAACATGTTTGTGTGGGTTGAGGGGGTCTGTTTACGTGTAGATCCGGTGAAGAGTGGATTTGTTAAAATTGATATGAAAACAATACTTTTTTTCCTATATATTCATATAGGCAAGAGAAAGTAATAACCGTACGTGTTGTATAAAATGCCTGTAATTTTTCACAATTCTTTATCCGTAATGGCCTTAGATACGAGGGCCATCCGGAAAGTAGTACCCGTTTCCGCCGCATGAGGCGCTGACGAGGCGAGCAGCCGCCGGTCAAGGTCAGATCGCTTCAGTGGCTTGTCTGCCTTCTCTGTTGTAAGTTCCGCGACGCTAGCATTGCCTGTCTTGTTTCTGTGACCGTTCATAATGTTTAAAAAAATTGAGAACGCCGCCAGTTGTGAAGTGAGGGCTGTAATAAAATTTCTCAATGCAAGAAACGTTCGACCTTGTGATATTCATCGCCAATTAAAGGAAGTGTATGGAGACGATGTGATGGATGAGTCATCTGTTCGGCGCTGGTGTCGTAATTTTAACTTGGGGAGGAGGAACACACACGACGATGAGCGTTCAGGGAGACCATCTGTCATTACAGATCAACTGCTGAGGTCAGTAGACGAATTCGTGAGGCACGATCGGCGCGTTACAATTGATGACATCTGTGAACATTTCCCTAATGTTTCTCGCACAATTCTTCATGAAATTGTCAAAGACCATCTGCATTATTCAAAAATTTGCGCAAGGTGGGTCCCTCGCATGCTTACAGATGAGCACAAAACCAAGCGTATGGCTGCTGCATTAACATTTTTGGAACGTTATTCTGATGAAGCAGACGCGTTCTTGAATCGCATAGTTACTGGTGATGAAACGTGGGTTTGTTATGCTTCACCTGAGAGTAAACGACAGTCAATGGAGTGGCATCATCCTCATTCACCAAAGAAACCAAAAAAATTCAAGACTGTTCTGTCCACCAGGAAACTTATGGCAACCATTTTCTGGGATCGACGTGGTATACTGCTTATTGATTTTATGGCCCGTGGAGACACTATTAACGCTTATGCGTATTGTGAAACAAAGAAATTACGGCGGGCAATACAAAATCGACGGAGAGGTCTATTGTCTGATGGCGTCATTCTCCTCCATGACAATGCCAGGCCTCATGCAGCGGGGATAACACAACAACTTCTGCAGCAATTCAATTGGGAAATTTTCGACCATCCACCGTATAGCCCGGACTTGGCCCCTTCAGATTTTCATCTCTTTACAAAACTTAAAGAGTTTTTGGCGGGAAAAAGATTTGACAGCGATGAAGAACTTAAAGAAGGTGTGACTACGTATTTCGATCGGCTGGCGGCGGAGGAATATGATGCTGGAATACAAAAACTCGTCACACGTTATGACAAATGCTTAAATTTGCTTGGAGATTATGTGGAGAAGTAGTTTAAGGTATGCTCTTTTCAATAAAAATGTTTACATTTGTTAATATTTACTTCTGTGTCTTTATTTCACAAACGGGTACTACTTTCCGGATGGCCCTCGTAGATGAATTTATTTGGGAGCGTGTTTTGACATTTGAACATTCACTATATGACAAAAAACACATCGTAGCAAAAGGGTTAAGGCGTCAGTCAGCCTCAACGTATTAATCTATACTACTAAAGCTTCCTCTTATCAGTATTGTTACTTTTCTTTTGTACTATCTTTTTTTCTTCTATGGAAATCTAAATGAATAAGTATTTGGTATTATGTTTCAGGGCTGTTCATGAAGAAGTATTAGCATGCGTTCGAGATTCTGGTCGTTTAGAGGACGGTGAACGGCTTTGTAGAATTTTTTCACTAGATTTACAAAAATTATTGGAAGTGGCTGCCGATCAACAGTTAGATGCAGGGTTACTGGAATCGGGAATCGAACTTTATCATTTGTCGAAAGTAAGTATTGTTGTATTTGTTGTAAGTATAGACACTTGAACCGTATGCACCCTAAATTACATTTTAATTCTGCTCAGAACTTTCATTCCAGGAGGTGAGAATTCCTAGAGATGAGATGTACCACACAGAAAGGCTATAAGAGCCACTTTGGGAATAAAATAATAAAAATTAAACCTTTTATGCTGTTGACTAAAAGAATTTTACTTAATAAGATCAAATTTAAGTTTGTTGAATTAATATACATAGAATGGAAGCTAAAGTTGTGGATCCAACTACACATCAAAATAATTAACAAAATTTATAAGTTACACCATTATTTAAAGGAGATTAATTTCAATTTAAGAATAACAAATACAATTTTTTACTTCCCCGATAATGAAATTCCACACGACGAAACTTTGGGTGAATATATTTCGATCAATCCAGAATGTTGTAATGTCCAGCCATTTTTCTTTGCATCTCCAAAAGAATCTCCTTGGCAAGATTTCCAGGATGTCAGGAACCAGAATACCAGGATCAATATATATATTTTTCTGTAACACCAATCATACTTCTGTAGATAACGGAAATCACAAAACAAATGATTCCCACCCCAGAACGCGATTTTACCTTTTAACTCCAAAATTAGAAAATATAAAATAACATTATAACATGAATTTACTATAAATTATTTCTCCCATTCTATTGCTTCATATGAATTAACATTACAGGCGTTATTCGCCAAGTTATTGCATAATTTGCTGCATAACAGGTTATACATCAATATAGCATTATTTACAGCATAATTTGCTAAATGCAAATACCAAAACTACAAGATTTACTTTCACAAAGGTACCATAACTTTATGACGCAATTAAAATGTTAACATAATACCAAGAATCTTTAGAATTTAATTAAAACGAGATCAGTATGTCCCAGATCCAGAATCCTTTCCTACGCTCAAGAGATAAATCACAAAACATAACACCACAATTTAACCAAGAAATAGACTTTCACTTACCCAATAATTTCCGAAGCGTCGGGTGCAAGAAAACACAAAGGAAGTACTCGCCTAGAATTTACATAACGGTGTATAACTTTAACATAATTCGCCAACAGCACAGCAAAAAGAAACTAAACGAACAAACTAAACATTACTATAACAGAAAATAACTAAGCTAATTAAACATGTTGATACCGCCTCATTTTGCCTTCGCGGCCATTAAACCTTCAATTTATGCTTCCGCATCGCTCAAAAGTCAGGATGCAACAGGGCGAGAGAACTACAAGACATCCCCCATCCGGGACTGTATGGAAGATCACGCCATATTGGCCGACCAATCAAAACACTTCTAGCGATCATCCGATTTTGTCTACTGCTAAGACATCACGTACACCCCAAGATGTAGATGACCTCAAACAAAAGCAGGGTGGGAGGGTTGGAACATAGTCCAGACCCTCACACAAAAGAAATATAAAATTCACTACTACAATTTCTAGTGAACAAAAAAAAATATAACATAACCACAGGGTCGAATGCATTTTAAAAGAAATACAGAAACCACCAACAGCGAATCTACCATATTATTAGAATTAAGTTTTCCAGAAAATAAAAAAAAGAATATAAAATTAAGGAAACAAAATCAAATATCGATAAACTACTTATAATCGTTACACACTTAAGTCATGAGATTGCCTTTTGCATATGGGTTGGGTTGTGAGGCAGGAAAGTGAAAATTTTACAGTGAGATACAACAGTCAGATACTACTCATACGAGGGTTATCCAGAAAAAAACCTCCGTTTATGTGTAGCAGGAAAAGTAGTGCGCGTACCGCGGCCGAGTTGATATCACTGTACGCTGTGATTCAGTACGCTTCTAACTGTGCAAGGTGGAGCATCGTACATTCGTGCGTTGTCCTTTTATAACCTTAAAACATGAGTGCCATAATAGAAAATCCCGCCAAGCGTGAATTGCGTGGCGTTATAAGATTTCTATGGGAAAAAAACTCTCAGCGGCCAAAATTCATCGTGAATTGTGTGCGGTTTATGGCTTAAACATTATGAGTGAAGGTGTAGTCCGTCAATGGGTGCGTTTTTTTAAAAATGGAAGAAAAAACGTTCACGATGATGAAGGAAGTGGTAGGCCTTCTCTTGTCACTGATGACTTAGAGAACAAAGTGAATGAAAAAGTTCGTGAGGACTGTCGTTTCACAATCTCGGAACTTTCTCATCATTTTCCTGTAATTTCTTGGAGTCTCGTACACGAGATAGTGACAGAAAAACTAGGCTACCATAAGTTTTGCGCTCGTTGGGTACCAAAACTGCTGACCGATGACCACAAAACAAAAAGAATGAGTTCTGCCATAGACTTTCTTTCTCGGTATGACTTTGAAGGAGAAGAATTTTTGAACAGGGTTGTTACTGGCGATGAGACTTGGGTAGCCTACATTAATACTGAGACAAAACACGAGTCAATGCAATGGGGACATACCGCTTCTCCAAACAAGCCAAAGAGAGTCTGTCAAACTTTGTCGACGAGGAAACTTATGGCTACCGTTTTTTGGGATGCTAAGGGCATCTTACTCGTTGATTTTATGGAAAGTGGAAAGACCATCATTTCTGCTGTCTACTGTGAAACTTTAAACAGACTAAGAAGAGCGATTCAAAACAAGCGTCGTGGCCTTCTGATACATGGTGTTGTGTTTGTGCATGACAACGCTCGCCCTCATACAGCTCGAAGAACAAATGAACTTTTGGCCAAGTTTAAATGGGACGTTTTCGATCATCCCCCATACAGCCCGGACTTGGCTCCTAGTGACTTTCATCTGTTCCCGAACATGAAGCGGTGGCTTGCATCTCAGCGGTTCGCCAATGACGAAGAGCTTCAAAACACCGTGAATGGTTGGCTACATTCACAGGCGGCAGATTTTTATGCAGAGGGTATTTCAAAGGCTGTTCCAAGGTGCGACAAGTGCTTGAATCTGTTTGGCGACTATGTCGAAAAATAGACGAAAACTGTAGTTTTAATATGTATATAATAAAGTTTTTGTATCTTCACTCGTTTACTTTTTATTTCAAAACTGAGATTATTTTCTGGATAACACTCGTACATTTAACTACCGTACACATACATTTTGTAAGCTGTGTTTTATTCCGAGAGAAAATGTTTTTTTTCATAAACCTTATAAGAAATAAATGTGACCTGTAATATTGCCTATAGCTTAACCCTACAACCGGCAGGCATCGGACCCATGTTTATAAAAACTTTTTTCATTTTTTTGATGAGAGGAAACCACCTTTGAAGTTTGTCGGGTTACTCGTGAAACACCCTGTATAGGAAGGAAAGTATTGTTTTCATGTCAATTTTAACAAATCGAGTTTTCACCGGATCTACACGTTTTCAGACCCCCTGAACCCAAAAAACATGTTTTTAGCAATTGGTCTGTGTGTTTGTGAACACAATATCTCAGCAACGGAACATCGTACGAACTTGAAACTTAAAACTTGAGTTAGACACCACTACTGGACCCAACACAAACATTTTCATCAAAATTGGTCAACCGGAAGTAGTAGTTTATTCGTGTAATTATTCACTTTTTTACGATTTTCTCAAAAACTGGTTCTACAATTTTTTTTAAAAATTGCCACATTTTAAATTTTTTATGCTTTACTGATAGGGTAGGCGTCATGTCTGCTGAAATTCTTGGAGAGGCTGTTTTCACGTAAAAAAATGGTTTTTTTAAGATTGCTGCTTTAATATGCATTTTAGCACAAAAATTTATACAATAAAAGTTGAAGAAAATTAAAAATCCTACAACTTTTATTTTAAACATTTTTTTGCTTAAAGCTTAGTTTAGCGGTAATTAGCATTTTTCTGTTTATTTTCTCACGAAAGCGTGTAAAAAATTGATTTTTTTAAAGATTTTAGCCTTAGTATGTATGTTACGACAAAAGTGTATATAATAAAATTTGTAGGAAATTAAAGATCTACAACTTTTATTTAGAGCATTTTTCTCTACGGAGCCTAGTTTAGCGTGAAAGAGTGATTTTTCATATTTTTAAGCCAAACTGATGTTAATTTTAATTTTGCGTTTTTCAATCACGATTAAAATAAGGTTAGGTTTATTTGAGGTTAGTTTTTTGTTTATTTCTAATATTTTATTACTAATGTTAGGTTATATTGTTCATGTTTTACTTTCTCTTGCCTATATGAATATATAGGAAGAAAAGCATTGTTTTCATGTGGATTTTTCGAAATCGAGTTTTCACCGGATCTACATGTTTTCAGACCCCCTGAACTCAAAAAACATGTTATTAGCGATTGGTCTGTGTGTGTGTGTGTGTGTGTGTGTGTGTCTGTCTGAGTGTGCGTGTGTGTATACAAAATATCTCAAGAACGGAACATCGTACAAACTTGAAACTTGAAACTTAAGCTACATACCCTTACCGGACCCGACACGAACATTTTCATCAAAATCGGTCAACCGGAAGTAGTAGTTTATTCGTGTAATTTTTCACTTTTTTGCGATTTTCTCAAAAACTGGTCCTACGATTTTTTATAGAATCACCTGGTTTATTTACTTTTTTATTCTCTACAAGTTAGGGTAGGCGCCATGTTTGCTGAAACTCTGGGTGAGGCTGTTTTTACGTAAAAACGTTTTCTTTTTAAGATTACGGCTTTATTATGCATTTTAGCGCAAAATGTTATATAATAAAAGTTATAGAAAATTATAAAACCTACAACTTTTATTTCAAACATTTTTTTGTATAACGCTTAGTTTAGCGGTAATTAGCGATTTTCTGTTTTTTTTCTCATGAAAACGTGTGAAAAATCGATTTTTTAAACATTTCGGCCTTAGTTTGCATTTTATGACAAAAGTGTTTATAATGAAATTGATAGAAAATTAAAAGATCTACAACTTTTATTAAAAGCATTTTTCGCTACAGAGCCAAGTTTAGCGTGAAAGAGTGATTTTCCGTATTTTTAAGCCAAACAGTTCAATTTTCATTGTTTTTGAGGTTAGTTTTGTTGTTTATTTCTATTGTTTTATTGCTAAAATTAGGTTATATTGTTAATCATTTGCATTGGCAAGAGAAAGTGTTGTGAGTGTTTCACACCAGATTTTTTGTTTCTAGTGCAGACCGTTGAAGAGTGTGTTACGACTTGCCGCAGCTGGATACACACAACATTTGTTACCGTACGCTACTTCTTTGTTAAAGACTGGAGACTTAACCCTATCAGAACAATTACATTTATCTAATTTAAGTTTATTATCATATATTGAACAATCTTTAAGAGCGAGGGAGCCCGACAGATCAAAATTGATTCGACAGTTTAAGTAAGTTTTTTTTTTTTTTAATTCTCTCTTTCTGCTCATAACAGACAGGTGGAGAGTCAAATTATTTATCCAATCTGTTCGTTGCTGGGCTAAAATAAATAGTTCTGTTTCTTATTATGTGGTCAGCCAATTAAATGACTGAATCATTTAAGAACAGAAGAGGTATAGGCGTAAAAGACACTAATCAGAGTTATCTCCTCTGAAAGTAATGGATTTCATTATACAGCCAGACCCTGTGGTGAATGAAGTGAAGGTGTCATTTGCAGAATGAAAAATATGTGCTTTTCAGAGGGCCGAGCATGCTGGTAAGCGTACTTTTCTATTCAGTGAGGAAGGCGGGGGTAAACCACCTCACTCCTCATTTTACTTAGTAAAACCTCCACAGGTTCAAACTAGCTTTTCGGCTGATGACCTAAACAACAACAATTCTCTCTTTGATCTTATGTACATCTAATCCTACAACTTTTTTTTACTTTCTCTTGCCTATATGAATATATAGGAAGGAAAGTATTGTTTTCATGTCGATTTTTTGAAATAGAGTTTTCCCCGGATCTACATGTTTTCATACCCTCTGAATCCAAAAACCGTGTTTTTAGCAATTGGTGTGTGCGTGTGTGAGTGGGAACAGAATATCTCAAGAACGAAACATGGTACAAACTTGAAACTTAAGTTAGACACCACTAGCAGACCCGACAAACATTTTCATCAAAAGCGGTCAACCAGAAGTAGTAGTTTATTCGTGTAATTTTTCACTTTTTTGCGATGTTCTCAAAAAACGGCTCCTACAATTTTTTCAAAAATCGCCTCATTTGCTACATTTTTTATGCTCTGCAAGATAGGGAGGTGTCATGTCTGCTGAAATTCATGGGGAGGCTGTGTAGAAAAAAATAAGTTTTTTCAGATTACAGCCTTAATATGCATTTTAGGGAAAAAGTATGTATAACAAAATTTTTAGAAAATTTAAAAATCTACACCTTTTATTTCAAACATTTGTTTGTATAAAGCTAAGTTTAGTGGTAATTAATTCTGTTTTTTCTTCACGAAAATCTGTGAAAAAATCTATTGTTTAAGATTTTGGCCTTGGTATGCATTTTACAACTAAAGTGTATATAATCAAATTTATAGGAAATTAAAAGATGTTAAAATTTTTATTTTAAGAATTTTTCTCTACGGAGTCTAGTTTTTTGTTGTTTATTTCTAATGTTTTATTGCTAATGTTAGATTATATTGTTCATCATTTGCACTGGCAAGAGAAAGTTGTGTGAGTGTTTCACACCAAATTTTTATTGTTTCAGATTATTTCTTTCGGAGAATATGCAATACGATGAAGAACTAGCTGTTAATGTAGTCGCACAAAGTGGGCTGTGTCAAGTATTAATTCATTTAGCTAATTACAGAGGTCTGCATTCGCATGTAGCTGACGTACTGGCTAGACTTTTAACTCATTATCATAGTCAATCTCATGGAATCGATTTACAATGTAAGTAAACAACTTTACAGAGTCCGATTGTAAACAAAAATATAGAGTAGAATGTTGTTGTTGTTTAGGTCAACAGCCGAAAGGCTGGTTTGAACCTCTAGAGGTTTTACTAGGTAAAACGAGGAGTGAGGTGGTTTACCATTGCCACAACTCACTGAGTGGAAAAGTACGCTTATCAGCATGCCTGGCCCTCTGAAAAGCACATATTTTCCACTCTGTAAATGACAACTTCACTTCATTCACCACAGGGTCTGGCTGTACAATGAAATTCATTACTTTCAGAGAAGATAACTCTGATTAGTGTCTTTTACATCTACCTGTGATAAGAAACAGAACTATTTATTTTAGCCCTGCAACGAACAGATTGAGTGTAAATACAATTTAGAATTTATTCTTGATACAATTCTTGATAAACTTCTTTACAATTTATTTTTGATAGAGTAGAATACAATTATTATTAAATGGGACACCGGTTTCTGAGAATGGTTCTGAAAGTAACCTTTGTTTGGCTCTAAGTAAACAAACTTGCATAGAAAAAATATTTCACTAGAGTAAGTCAATTATTATCCGCAATTTATTTATTACTTTCTCTTGCCTATATGAATATATAGGAAGGAAAGTATTGTTATCATGTCGATTTTAAGAAATTGAGTTTTCACCGGATCTACACGTTTTCGGACCACCTGAACCCAAAAAACATGTTCATAGCGATTGGTCTGTGTGTGTGTGTGTGTGTGTGTGTGTGTGCGCACGCGCGAGTGTGCAGCGTGTGCCTGTGTGTGTGAACAGAATATCTCAAGAATGGAACATTGTATGAACTTGAAACTTAAGTTAGACACCACTAGCGAACCCGATACGAACATTTTCATCAAAATCGGTCAACCGGAAGCAGTAGTTTATTCGTGTAATTTTTCACTTTTTTGCAATTTTTCTCAAAAACAGGTCCTACAATAATAATAATCAAAATGATTTTAAAATCACTTCGTTTACTAAATTTGTATTGCTCTACAAGATAGGGTAGGCGCCATGTTTGCTGAAGTTCTTAATGAGGCTGTTTTCACGTAAAAAATTGTTTTAATGATTACGGCTTTAATATGCATTTTAGCACAAAAATTTATATAATAAAAATGTAGAGAATTTAAAATTCTACAACTTTTATTCCAAAAATTTTTTTTATAACGCTAAGTTTAGCAGTAATAAGCGATTTTCTGTTTTTTTCTCATAAAACGTGTGAAAAATCGATTTTTTTAAGACTTTGGCCTTAGTATGCATTTTACGGCAAAAGTGTATATAATCAAATTTATAGAAAATAAAAAGATGTACAACTTTTTTTTTATTTATTTAACGTCGCATCAACTGCAACGGTCATTAGCGACATTGGAGTGTAACTATTGTACAATGGAGGATGAAATTATTTTTTTATATCGTATGAAAATATGCCGTGCCTGTGTGGGATTCGAACCCAGCACCGCATGATGAGAGGCGAGCACGTTACCAACTGTGCCAATGCGGCCGGCATCTACATCTTTTATTGTTAGCATTTTTCTCTACAGAGCGTAGTTTTGCGTGAAAGAGTGATTTTCCATATTTTTAAGCCAAACTGAGGTAGATTTTCATTTTGCTTCTTTCACTCATGATTAAAATTAGGTAATTTTTATTGAGGTTAGTTTTTTGTTTATTTCTAATGTTTTATTATTAATGTTAGGTTTATTGTTAATTATTTGCATTGGCAAGAGAAAGTTGTGTGAATGTTTCACACCAGATTTTTTGGTTTGTTATACAGATTTTTGTACTCTTCTTTTCAGTGACTGATAGTTTTTGGGAGTGTCTAAGTGACGAACTGTTTTGTGAGTCGTATCTTTTTAATCCAGACGTCGCGAATGTTCATATTGATTTCATAAAATGTAAACTTCCGCAGTTAACTGAAGATATTATAGAGGTCAGTGATTTAGACATAGTTTCAATTTAAAATATAGTGTTATACAGGGTGTCTGGACTTGAAATTATTAAAGTGCGAGAGCTAAATTCAGAAAGTAAGAGACGTTTTCAAGTAATTGAAGAACTTAGCGAAAGAAGGTGTTATGTAACAAAAATATAGTTTCGAGAAAAATGAAATCAAAATTCTAAAGCTCGCATCTTTTTATGAATTGCCTAATTTCTTCAATTTTCGTAATTACATCTACGAGGAGTGGCTATTAAAATGACGAGACTTGACGTTGTAAAAAATTTAATTTTAATTTTATACATTATCAATTATTGTCACCTTCAATATACACTCCTTCTCTATCTCTACAACGCTCCATGCGAATTTTTCATTGTTCAAAACAGTGCTGGAAGTCATCTTCTGTCAGCTCCTTCAGGACATGTGCCGCTTTCTCTTTTACAGCTTCCACAGACTCAAATCTTGTCCCTTTTAATGCAGATTTCACCTTAGCGAACAGGTAGAAGATAATAACATGTGATGAAATGTGGTTTTTTACTTATGATCTGGAAACGAAGCGCCAATCCATGCACTGGAAGAGCCGAACTTCACCTAGACCCAAAAAAGCTCGAATGTGCAAATCAAAATGTAAAGCTATGATGATTGTTTTTTTTTATATCCATGGGATTGTGTACCTTCACTGGGTTCCTGAAGGTTAAACAATTAATCAATATTACTAATTTGAGGTATTTTCTAAACTACATCAAAGAGTAAGGAAAAAATGCCCCGAAATGTGGAAGGACAAATCATGGGTTCTCCACCAAGACAATGCGCCAGCTCATTCCGCGTTATCTTTCAAGAGGTTCCTAGCCAAGTACAGCATCTCAGTGTTAGAACACCCACCTTGTTCACCAGATCTTGCACCATGTGACTTCTACCTGTTCCCTAAGGTGAAATCGGCATAAAAAGGGACAAGATTCGAGTCTGTGGAAGCTGTAAAGGAGAAAGCGGCACGTGTCCTAAAGGAGCTGACGGAAGATGACTTCCAGCACTGTTTCCAACTATTGAAAATTTGTATGGAGCGTTGTAGGGATAGAGAAGGAGTGTATATTGAAGGTGACAAGGAGTGATTATGTATAAAATAAAAATAAAATATTTTACAACATCAGTCTTGTTATTTAATAGCCACACCTCGTATTACCTACCTCTTTATGCGATTAAAATTTGTTTGAACATTACTTTTCAGTACCACTTTTCTCATATTTTTCTTGTGCATTTGACACCTTTATCTTCTAAAAATCTCTATCGTACACTGTATTTTCTGAGGGTTGATAAACGGTATTTAAAATATTGGATGACAAAATTTTTCGTAACAGAATTTTATTAAGAAATACCAGATAACAGCTTTAACTGGTGAAGATTAATATATAATACTACAGTTAACTGTTATTCTTCCAAAAAGGTTTTTATAAAACTGTAGTTAATTCTGGTGGAAGAACTGGCGTCAAGGTAATCTTGACACTTTATTAACCCTCAACTGGTATCATGCGGTCTGTGAGACCGCTGTCATTTTTTTACCCCTCCAACACTTCCCTCCCAATTGCCCGACATCATGTATATTTTGTATACCTTTCAATTGTTGTTTGAACTATGCGTGATCAAGATCGTTTTCGGTACGAGCTAACAAGTTGTGAGTTATTTGTATTTTGTTTTCTACTGGCGGTCTCCTGGACCTATGATACCAGTTTTGTAACTTTTTGACGACTTTAAAACCAAGTAGTACATGGATTGTTTAAAGTTTTAATGAATGTACAATGATTTTTCATACATCATTTCTTTGTTTAGTACTATTATAAAATATTTTCATACGTAATTTTATAAAATTTTCATTATGTATGATACATTTAAAATTTCTGAAGCGGCTTCAACACAACCAGGTCCATCACATAAACAAGTTGTACGTGTTAATGATGTGAATTTTTACTAACATAAAAATCTTTAAATTTTATTGTAAATAATCAAAAAGTAAAAAAACGAATAAATTTTAATAAATGTTTGTCAGAGTGTACTGCCCAACAATAGATATAAATAGCAAAACTCAGAACCAAAATGTAAGTTGTACTTTATAATTTGGTAAATAAATTTGTCTTTATCATATTAATTACTTATTTCTTTATAATTATTAGACCACACAATGTTTCTAGGGCCCAAAAATTTTATTGTTCTATTCAAAATGGAAGTAAAAGTCAAAAAAAAAAATGCACAGTGTTCGTTTTTTACTTTTTTAAGTAGTAATTTTGCATTTTTGTAAAGTATTTTACATTTACATCTTTGATTATACATGGTTTTATAAGTTTAAAATTAAAACAAATTAATTAAATAAGTATAAAGAACTTAAATAAAAAAAACAAATTTGGAGGTCTGTCAGACCTCTGATACCAGTTATTGTCACAAAAAATGATGATACCAGTTGAGAGTTAATGCTCTACAGAACATTAAATTAAGCAGTATGCTATAATCGTGTATACTGTTCGCCAATTACAGTGGCATATAGGAAGGGTAGCGAGACAGAGAGAGAATGTGTTGCGTCCGCCGTTCCCCTCAACTCATTTCAATCAGTGCACAGTGTTCAAGCGCAATAGTGACAATACGCGGTACGGTAGGGTACTCTGCCGGCCAGTTTCATTCACTACACTCTCAAGCTCATTTTTTATCAAAAAATTCTGAAAAAATTACTTTCGCTTCATAATGAACCTTATTTTATTATACTATAAATGTTATTATTATACTCTGATATTTAGATAAGATACGCTCGTAGAAAGTTAGACGTTTAAATCTCATCGCATTTTTTGCATATCACGTAAGCTAATATAACTTCTTTTCCAGGATGACATAATATGCGTTTTATTATTTTATTAAAAAATATAAAATTTTATCTGTAATTTGATATATGTAGGGCAGAAACAGAAATAATATATGAGCTTGAAAAAATCACTTTTTGAAGGGAAGTCAAAGATAGATCATCGTATCTGGTGTCTCCTTCCTGCTGGTATTCCAAGAAGCTGAATAATTTTTTATATTTGTGAACTTTGTACCAAATATTCGGCAATTTTTAGAAATCAACTACACACGCACAATGTCAGTTGTATGAAATTTTAACAAAAAGAACCGTATAGTAAATATAACAGAATGAGGGTATGACGTACTTCTCTTTCGGGCTTGTCAAAACTTATGGTAGATACATCATTTAGAAAAATCTTATTGCCTATCAGCCCAAAATGAATTGCAGATATTTTTCCCCGAATTTAGTGTGTGCGCAACTAATTTCGACGGCGTGCGGCTTTCGACAGCGACACAAAAATGTCAAAACGATTACCGCATGAACAGAACACAATGAGTAGTGAGTACTACTTTAGAGGCAGCCTGTATCAGGCTAAGACGCTGTGGTGGGGGAGCTACTTACTGCACATGTGCGGCCCGCATGCCACCGTAGTTGGTTATATTTAAACCACTACCACTTATCCACTAGTATTTCCTTAAACTGTAGAGACAGTGTTTAAATCTTCATCTATCACAAAAACTAAGTTTCTTAAATTTTTGAAAAAAATGTTACATAGCACCTTATTCCACTAAACTGTTCAATTAACAATATGGAAAAAACAAATTTTATTAATTTGATTAATAAATCTTTTGTAGGTTCATTTTTATTCAGTTTCCTAACGACTAGAGTCATAAAAGTAAGATTACACCCTTGTATAGGTATCAGACGAACTAATGCCCCATAGCCAAGCGAGTGAGAGGGAGATATGTGGCATAACGACGCATGCGCTCAAAGATCTTTACCATTATAATCCAAATCTGAAAACATACTACAGTCGTTATCTTGCTTGTTATAGTTCAGCCGTTGTTAGTTAGCTCCTACTGTCAACAAACAAAAGGCACCTACTACAGGGTGCACGCTAGAGTCTACGACTTTACGGTTGTCATACGAGGGGGTACCCAAAAGAAACCGGAATTATTTTTTAAAACTATTTATTTTTTATTTTTTTACAAAAGAACCTTATCCCCTTCAAAATACTCTCCATTACAACTAATACATTTGTCCCACCGGTGCTTCCACTGTTCAAAACATTTTTTGTACTCCTCTTCAGTGATGGCTGCCAGCTCATCCGTCGTTTCTTTCTTGACATCATCAACGTTGTTAAATCGGAGACCTTTCATGCCCCTTTTCATGCGTGGGAACAAGAAAAAATCACACGGAGCCAGATCGGGTGAGTACGGTGCGTGTGGTAGCAAAACCATGCCGTTTTTCGCCAAAAACTGGGTAACCGAGATTGCCGTGTGTGCAGGCGCGTTGTCGTGGTGGAAAAACCAGTCCCCTGTCTGCCACAAATTAGGTCTTTTACGACGAATGCTGTTTCGTAGTCTTCTTAACACTTTAAGATAAAAAGCTTGATTTACCGTCTGGCCTGGTGGAACGAACTCTGAATGGACAATTCCCCTCACATCAAAAAACAAATCAGCATTGTTTTGATGTTCGATCTGACTTGACGACTTTTTTTTGGTTGGGGTGATAATGAAGTCTTCCATTGACTGGATTGTTGTTTGGTTTCTGGGTCGTACCCATATCACCAAGACTCGTCACCCGTAATGATCTTTGACATGAAATCTGGATCAGTTTCAAGTCGTTGTTTCAAATCACTACACGTTTCAATTCGACGTTCCTTTTGAGTGTCTGTCAGAACCCGAGGCACAAACTTGGCAGCGACTCTTCTCATTGTCAAGTCTTCTGTTAAAATGCGTTGGACTGAGCTCCAAGATAACCCACTAACCTGTGATATTTGGTCAATGGTCTGTCGTCGGTCTGTTCGTACAATTTCTTTCACTTTCACAACATTTTCGTCTGTTCGGGAAGTCGACGGTCGTCCAGAACGAGGTTTGTTCTCAATCGACATGTCGCCATTTTTAAAGCGCAAAAACCACTCGTACACTTGGGTTTTTCCAATAGCGTCGTCTTTGTAAGCTGTGTTCAACATTACGACTGTTTCCGCGGCGTTTTTACCGAGCAAGAAGCAAAATTTCACAGCCGCACGTTGTTCATTAAAACTTGCCATCATGAAAAACGACACGAGCACAAAACAGCACTAGCGAGAACAATCACTGCACGAGAACAGAACAAGCTAGATCAACGAACAAAATGGCATTGAACTGGCAATGAGTAGCGCTACAAGCAGCCTAGTGGCGGGAATTTGTACTGCACAAGCTCCGCCCACAGCAGAGCTATTCCGGATACTTTTGGGTACCCCCTCGTATTCCTATTAAGTTAACCATTTTTTAAATTGTAAGCACTTAAAGTACTAAAAACATCAGTCATGATATGATATAGGCCTAACAATTTCATTTATAAAAATACTTTTAAAAGTATTTTGTATTTAAATTCTTTTGAAAGAATTTTGTTGTTACTTTTCAATCAGCGTGTACACATTTTGATATAATGCGCATGCTCAGTGACGTAATTATTCGTTTACATTAGGAGCAAACTAAGAGAGGCTGGACTGTAGTTCACTGCGTGCATAAACGCTTGCTCACAACAATGAGTAAAATTATCCAATATTATTGGAACGGCGTGTATGGGTTGTGCGAGTGAGAGCGTTATGCATTCTCTCACTCCCACGGCTAGGGGACTTCCACTCATTTGAATACTATAATAGCATTCGTGTTGACAGTATTGTGCGGTTCCAAGTTGCGGGGTGGAGGGTACGGGTGGGGTATAATGAATGAGTGATGCATGCTGGGAGAACTATTCTTATATTACTCTGATACAAAACATTCCTTTTCAAACTTTGATACTGTTTTTAATTGTACGCCGGTCCGTAGTTCATATTTTGCCCACTGTGGCGTTGTGATGGGGTTGCTGCTGCCGATAGAATGCGCCAGCTCACAGCGCATGTACCAAGTGGCAACATATAGTGTCTATGCACTGGCGATGCAAAAGAAGGAGAAGGTGACAGTATCGATATTCTCTGTGTGCGAGAATCGATACGGGGAAGTTGACACCTCAACATTGAGTTTTCATTCCGTCATCTGTACCTCCATCCCCTACCCTCGCTTCACCGGCGACTGCTCCCCTTTGGGGGCAGCGGTAAAAGGTGCACGCTGCATCGGCGACGCGCTCCTATTAGATTAGGCAGCGGTACAGACGACCCCGATTCACTTCACCGGTGACTGCTCCTCCTCGGAGGCAGCGGTGAAAGGTGGTCGCTGCGTCGGCGGCTGCTCCTAATCTTTTAGGCAGCGGCGAAGACGACTTCCCTTCCTCCCCCCTACGATGTATTCATTATTTTGAACTGCGCCGCCGGAGGCCCGGCCGGTCCTATGAGTTCTACGGCTGAGCTACAAGAAGCCGGTGGTGACAACTTTCCGTATTTAAAATATTTGTTTGTATTTATTAAATTCATTTATTTTCATATTTTGATATAAATTAGCAAGTTATGTATTATGAATCCGACCAAGTTAATAACCCCTTGAGGTATTTGTTAAATTAATGCGCCGGATGATAAGAATACGTTTTTAGTCTAGTTAGTACACACTACCACTACAAATGCATCAGCTGTGAAACACTACTAACTCATTCATTGTCCCACTACTATAACAACGCAGTGGCATTCCTTCCAACTACACGGAGCTGCAATTCAAGCAATATATTGTCCAATGTTAATTTTCCTGTTTTTATATATGTGATCTGCCGAAAGGCTGATTTGAACCTGTAGAGCAGTGTTCTTCAACCTTATCTTAATAAAGGGCCAAATGTTTATTATGAGTGGGCTTGAGGGCCGCATTCATTTACTTATGTATATATATTTGTGTATGAATATATCGTACACCCCGAAGAAAACTGTGTTAAGTCAAAAAAACGTAAATTTTTCAAGAGAGCATAAAAAGATTCCACTCCTTATCTGTGAATATTAAATACAGTATAGAATTTAATGTGTTTTTCTTTCTGCATCTTCAAAAGTATGGACGTTGTTCTGAATACTGAATGTTGTTATACTTTTTTTACAGTGGCTCATAATTTTTTACAAATAATATTTAAATACAACAAATAAATCAAAATTACTTGATTGTATTTTAGAAGATAAAGGTAGTTGGACAAAATGTTGTTTGTTTGTTTAGGTGATCAGCCGAAAGGCTGGTTTGAACCTGTAGAGGTTTTACTGAGTAAAACGAGGAGTATGTTGGTTTGCAATTGCCAACACTCACTGAGTGGAAAAGTACGCTTATCAGGATGTCGGGCCCTCTGAAAAGCACATAATTTTCACTCTGCAAATGACACCTTCACTTCATTCAAGACAGGGTCTGGCTGTACAATGAAATTCATTACTTTTAGAGGAAATAACTCTGATTAGTGTCTTTTACACCTCTGCCTCTTCTGTTCTTAAATGGTTCAGCCATATAATTGGCTGACCATGTGATAAGAAAAAGAACTATTTATTTTAGCCCTGCAACAAACAGATTAAGTGTAAACAATTTACTTCATTATTATGCAATAAAACAATTTTTTTTTTGACTTATAACAGTTTTCTTCAGGACGTACGATATATAGTATAAAAATATATGAACATTTTGTGTCAGGTTAAAAGAAATAACATTAATTTTTTTTTAAAGCTTATATTGGTTGAAAATGACAGTAAATATCAATATTGAAACATATACTTATACTTAAACATGTTACAAAACTCAAAACCAAACTAAAAACATCGAAATGGTGATTTTCCAGTTCAGTGGGAAACTTGACATTCTTTCTCTTTCACTAGCTTAAAAATCAACAAAATGATGCAATGATCTAAGCTCTTTGTTCAAAAACTGAAATCGTTCTGCGGGCCGCTAAAATATACGCGGTGGGCCGCAAGTGGCCCACGGGCCGCGGGTTGAAGATCACTGCTCTAGAGGCTTTACTAAGTAAAATGATGAGTGGGGTGATTTACCATTGCCTTCTTCACTGAGTTGAAAGAGTATGCTTATCAGCATGCCAGGTTCTCTAAAAAAACATCTAAATTCCACCCTAAAAAAACACTTTCACTTCATTCACCAGTAAATCTGGCTGTATAATGAAATTCATTACTTTTAGAGGAGATAACTCTGATTAGTGTCTTTTACACCTCTACTCGTTCTGTTCTTAAATGATTCAGTCATTTAATTGGCTGACCATGTTATAATATAAGAAACAGAACTATTTATTCTAGCCCTGCAATGATTAGATTCTGCTATCTAGGGAGTAAAATAACAAAGGATGGTAGAAGCACAAGTGATATCAAGAGTAGAACTGCTCAAGCTAGAAAAGCCTTTAAATTGAAAAACAGCGTACTGACTACGAACATTGATTTACAGATTAGGAAAAATTTCTTAAAACATTATGCTTGGAGTGTAGCATTATACGGAAGTGAAACGTGGGTGATAGGGGCTGTAGAAAAGAAGAGGATAGAAGCGTTTGAAATGTGGTGTTATAGGAAAATGTTAAAGATTAGGTGAGTGGACAAAATAAGTAATTTAGAGGTTGTTAGGCGAGTGGATGAAAAAAGAAGTATATGGAAGCATCTTACCAAAAGAAGGTTAGTGGGGCATATCTTAAGACATCCAGGTATTGGGCTATCAACAATGGAGGGTAATATTGAGGGAGTAAATTGTAGAGGGAGGCAAAGATTGGAATATATGAAGCAAATTACAAAAGATGTAGGGTGTTACAGGTATGTAGATATGAAACTCCTTGCACAAGATAGAACAGCTTGGAGGACTGCATCAAACCAGTCGAGAGACTGATGACAAAAAATAAAATGAACAGTAAAATGAGAGTATAAATAATTTAACACTCCACCTTTCTGTTATGAGCAAAATTCGTCTTAAGTGAACAAAATGCGGTACTTTCTGTCCTATTTATTAATCTTTTATTTTTTCTTTAATTTTCAGAGGTTTGTTAAAGCTTACGATCCTTCTAAACCGTCTTTACGACCGATTCTTAGGAAATTTATATCAAGGGTTACGACGTTGAACGAGAAAGGAGAGTCAATTGTTGAACAGAATTACATCAATTTGGAAACGGTTCACGTAAGAAATCTTAATGTTTTTGCGTATAAACTATAATGCATTCTACAGGGGAAAATATTGAAATAATGGGTTAGTCGTTTAATTTAAATTTAATTGCTAACCCATTGGGTTAGTCTAACAACAGTTGTTGCCAAAGTCAGCTGTTTAACAGTTTTGTTTCGACGGTCAGAAGGTTTCATGGTTCAAATCCTAGTAAGAAAGTTTTTTTTTACTTTCTCTTGCCTATATGAATATATAGGAAGGAAAGTATTGTTTTCATGTCGATTTTAAGAAATCGAGTTTTCACCGGATCTACACGTTTTCAGACCCCCTGAACCCAAAAAACATGTTTTTAGCGATTGGTCTGTGTGTCTGTGTGTGTGTATACAAAATATCTCAAGAACGGAACGTCGTACGAACTTGAAACTTGAAACTTAAGTTACATACCACTACCGGACCCGACACGAACATTTTCATCAAAATCGGTCAACCGGAAGTAGTAGTTTATTCGTGTAATTTTTCACTTTTTTGCAATTTTCTCAAAAACTGGTCCTACGATTTTTTTTAAAATCGCCTGGTTTACTCAATTTTTTATTCTCTACAAGATAGGGTAGGCGTCATGTGTGCTGAAATTCTTGGTGAGGCTGTTTTCACGTAAAAACTTTTTCTTTTTAAGATTGCGGCTTTAATATGCATTTTAGCGCAAAATGTTATATAATAAAAGTTGTAGAGAATTTAAAAACCTACAACTCTTATTTCAAACACTTTTTTGTAAAACGCTTAGTTTAGCAGTAATTAGCGATTTTCTGATTTTTTTCTCACGAAAATGTGTGAAAAATCGATTTTTTTAAAGATTTCGGCCTTAGTATGCATTTTATGACAAAAGTGTATATAATAGAATTGATGGAAAATTAAAAGATCTACAACTTTATTTAGAGCATTTTTCTCTACAGAGCCTAGTTTAGCGTGAAAAAGTGATTTTCCGTATTTTTAAGCCAAACTGAGTTTGATTTTCATTTTGCGTCTTTCACTCATGATTAAAATAAGGTTATGTTTATTGAGGTTAGTTTTTTGTTTATTTCTAATGTTTTATTACTAATATTAGGTTTATTGTTAATTATTTGCATTGGCAAGAGAAAGTTGTGTGAGTGTTTCACACCAGATTTTTATGGATTTCAATACCAGACAATGGTTAATGGTGTACTTTGATGGTTTGGGTTGAATTAACCATACTCTCAAATGAGTCAGTATAACGAATGGGTGATTCAAAGTAGACCGCTCCATTTAACAGCAAGCGGCCTTCGGCACTCAATTGGATTCAAATAGTAAATGAAAAATCTGGTGTGAAACACTCACACAACTTTCTCTTGCCAATGCAAATAATTAACACTAAACCTAGCATTAGTATTAAAACATTAGAAATGAACAAAAAACTAACCTCAAAAAACATTAGTGAAATACGGAAAATTAAAATCGACCTCAGTTTAGCTTAAAAATACGGAAAATCGCTCATTCACGCTAAACTAGGCACTGTACAAAAAAATGCTTAAAATAAAAGTTTTAGATCTCTTAATTTCCTATAAATTTTATTATATACACTTTTGTCGTAAAATGCATTCTAAGGCCGAAATCTTAAAAAAATAGATTTTTCACACGTTTTCGTGAGAAAAAAACAGAAAATTGCTAATTACCGCTAAACTAAGCGTTATACAAAAAAATGTTTGAAATAAAAGTTGTAGAATTTTACATTCTCTACAACTTTTATTATATAATGTTTTGTGCTAAATGCATATTAAAGCCGCAATCTTAAAAAGAAAATGTTTTTACGTAAAAACAGCCTCACGCAGAATTTCAGCAAACATGGCGCCTACCCTATCTTGTAGAGAATAAAAAATTGAGTAAACCAGGCGATTTTAAAAAAAATCGTAGGACCAGTTTTTGATAAAATCGCAAAAAAGTGAAAAATTGTACGAATAAACTACTACTTCCGGTCGACCGATTTTGATGAAAATGTTCGTGTCGGGTCCGGTAGTGGTATGTAACTTACGTTTCAAGTTTTAAGTTCGTACAATGTTCCGTTCTTGAGATATTTTGTATACACACACACAGACACACACACACACACACACACACACACACACACACACACACACACACACACAGACCAATCGCTAAAAACATGTTTTTTGGGTTCAGGGGGGTCTGAAAACGTAAAGATTCGGTGAAAACTCGATTTCGAAAAATCAACATGAAAACAATACTTTCGTTCCTATATATTCATATAGGCAAAAGAAAGTAATAAATAGAATAATACAAAATTTTACATATTTATTTAAAATTTATATACAAATTTCAACTTCACCTTTACAGTAGATGCTAAAAGTGGCGTCCTTGAATGCTTACACGTTTTTGCGCTCGTTCAATGTTCAGGGTGATTCATTTAAAAGTTCACCCGATTTGAGTATGGCGATTTTTTTCTATGGGGTGATTTAAAAGGAACTGTTTACCAAAAAAACCCCCGCAGTATACATGAGCTAAAGAATAACGTCATGGCAGCCATTCAAGCTATAGACGTTTCCATATTGTGTCGTTTGTGCATTAATAACATTCAACGTGCGCAAAAATGTGTAATCGTTCAAGGACACCACTTTCAGCATCTACTGTAAAGGTGAAGTTGAAATTTGTATATAAATTTTAAATAAATATGTAAAATTATGTATTAACTAATTCTATTTATTCATTTACTATTTGAATCCAATTGAGTGCCGAAGGCCGCTGTTAAATGCAGCGGGCTACTTTTAAATGAATCACCCGTTATAACCAACAATGGTGGCGTGCGGACTATACATGCACAGTTAGTATCTCCCCCACCACAGCGTCGTAGTCTGATACAGGCTGCCTCTATAAAGTAGGTATCACTACTCGTTGTGTTCTGTTCGTGCGGTTATCGTTTTGACATTTATGTCGCTGTCGAAAGCCGCACGCTGTCGAAATTAGTTGTGCGAGCACAAAATACGGGGAAAAATGTCTGCGATTCAATTTGGGGTAATAGACAATAAGTTTTTTCTAAGTGCTGTTCCTTACATTTTGACAGGCCTAAAAGAGAGGGAGGGCGGGCGGGCGCATGCGTGTGTGTGTGTGTGCGTGTGCGTGTGTGAACAGAATATCTCAAGAACGGAACATCGTGCGAACTTGAAACTTAAGTTGCATACCACTACCGCACCCGACACGAACATGTTCATCAAAATCGGTCAACCAGAAATAGTAGTTTATTCGTGTAATTTTTCACTTTTTTGCGATTTTCTCAAAAACTGGTCCAACAAATTTTTTTAAAATCACCTGGTTTCTAATTTTTTTATGCTCTACAAGATAGGGTAGGTGCCATGTTTGCTGAAATTCTTGGTGTGGCTGTTTTCATGTAAAAAAATTGGTTTTTAAGATTACGGCTTTAATATACATTTTAGCAGAAAAATTTATACAATAAAAGTTGTAGAGAAATTAAAATCCTACAACTTTTATTTCAAACATTTCTTTGTATAACGCTTAGTTTAGCGGTAATTAGCGAGTTTTTTTCTCACAAAAACTTGTGAAAAATCGATTTTTTTAAGATTTTGGCCTTAGTATGCATTGTACGACAATAGTGTAAGTAATCAAATTTATAGGAAATTAAAAGATCTACAACTTTTATTTAAATCTTTTTCTCTACAGAGCCTAGTTTAGTGTGAAAGCATGATTTTCCGTATTTTTAAGCCAAACAGGTTGATTTTCATTTTGTGTCTTTCATATTATATGATTAAAATTAACTTATGTTTATTGAGGTTAGTTTTTTGTTTATTTCTAATGTTTTATTACTATTTTTAGGCTATATTGGTCATTATTTGCGTTGGCAAGAGAAAGTCTTGTGAGTGTTTGACGACAGAGTTTTATTATTATTTATTTAATTTTCTTTGTTTTATATGTGTTTTCTTTTTTTGTCCAGGGAGCAGATGATACATCGTTCCCGTTTCACGAGTGGTTGACGACGTATTTTTTAGCGTGTTTATATCTGGCACAACGTAGATTGAGTAACTATCAAATTTTATCGCCGACTCTCGCTTCACCTATTATCGCAGTCGCAACTGAAATAACAAGTTATCAGATTACAAGAGAAAATCAATCGCATTCTGGTAGTCTGCATGTATGTAAATAAGTTGAATTTATTTTTAAATCTTTTTACAGTAAAATTTGGTTGGTTTTATTTATGTTACGAGGCGTATTTTTAAAGTAAGTACCGTTTGAAAATAAAAAAAAATAAAAGGAAATTTGCAAAAACTAATTTTATTTTTGGAATCTACATACTTTTATCTATTTTTCTACATAGTTTCCAAGTTTTTGTAAACACTTATCATATCGCACAACTAAATTTTGGAAACCTTCTTCATAAAAACTTGCCGCCTGCTGTGATTTGACCTTTGGCTTTGACCTTTACGGGAGAGTGCGTGTGTCTCCAATCCATGCTTTGTTGTTTCGATTCGGGAGTGAAATGCGAAATCCACGTTTCGTCTCCAGTTACGATCCGACTCAGCATATCGTCACCGTTTTCGTCATAACGTGTCAGAAAATTCAAGGAACTGTCGAGTCTTTTGAACTCTCTCGAGCGGCCTCACACTGCCACTCAGACCCGAGCTGCATTGGACTCTTTTGGCTGGGAAGTTTTGGACCACCCACCCTACAGCCCTGACCTTGCGCCGAGCGACTTTCATCTCTTCCGTCATCTGAAACATCACTTGGGCGGCAGCCGTTATGACGATGACGACGAATTGAAAACGGCCGTGAATTCTTGGTTATCACAGCAGGCGGCAAGTTTTTATGAAGAAGGTTTCCAAAATTTAGTTGTGCGATATGATAAGTGTTTACAAAAACTTGGAAACTATGTAGAAAAATAGATAAAAGTATGTAGATTCCGAAAATAAAATTAGTTTTTGCAAATTTCCTTTTATTTTTTTTTTATTTTCAAACGGTACTTACTTTAAAAATACGCCTCGTATTAACGCATTGTATCATTAAAACAAGAATAGAGAATGACATAAAAATTGGAGTAGAACAAAGTGGGTTCACTGGAGGCAGATCTTGTTTGGACAATATTTTCTCTCTCAAGCAACTCGTAGAAAAGAGAGTCTCACGATGCATGGAGACACACATGGTGTTGGTTGATCTAGAGAAAGCATATGATAATGTCCCAGTAGAAAGACTATTTCATGTACTGGACAAATATGTGCATTATAAGTACATATGTGCCATTAAAGATCTTTACACCAACCAAAAAAGTGTTATAAAAAGTAAAAATATGGGTTTCGGAATGTTTCCCTATAACTAAGGGCCTCAGACAAGGTTGCTGTATGTCCCCAACTCTCTTCAAGATATATATTAATGAAGTATTAAAAGAGTGGCAAAATAAATGCTCTAGGATGGGGATAAAAATTGAAGAACGATTTCTCCACACACTTCTGTTTGCAGATGATCAGGTTGTTATAGCAGGAGATGAGTTTGACATCCAGTATCTGATGAGAAAGTTGACAGAAACCTTTGAAAAATGGGGTTTGAAAATAAATTATGACAAAACCAAATATTTGGTAGCTGGAGGAGACGTGGTAGCTGGAAAAGACGTGAAAGATCTGGTTGTCGATAATAAAATAATTACAGGATGTGAGGAAGTGAAATACCTGGGAGTAGTTCTTTCAAGAAAAGGAAATAGTGAGCAAGAAATTACAGAGCGTATCACAAATGCCAGAAAAGTCATTAGTCAACTTAACCCACTGCTTTGGTCAGAAACTCTCAGTCTAAGGACTAAAAGAATGATGAACGATGCCATCCTTAGAAGTGTTCTGATGTATGGCGCAGAAGCATGGGAGTTAACAAAAAGAAATAAAGATAGACTGAATGCAGTGGAAATGGACTTCCTGAGACGCAGCTGCAGGGTATCTAGGATAGGGCACATCAGAAATGAAGAAATAAGAAGAAGAATGAATCAACAGGAGTCAGTTGTTGAAGCAATAGAAAGTCGCCAACTGTTATGGTATGGACATGTAAAAAGAATGTCAGAAGCTAGATGGCCCAAGTTCATAATGGAATGGACACCTCAAGAAAGGAGAAAAAGGGGGCGCCCTCCTAGAAAATGGGAGCAAGACATTCAAAACGCCATGACTTTGAGGCAACTGGCTCCTGAAGATACACTGGATAGGGGCAAATGGAGGTTGAGATGCGAGAAACGGCCTGATGATGCTGTAAGAGACCTCGCCTAAGTAAGTAAGTATTAACGCATTGTAAAGTCTGATATAATGAACATGGAATCTGGTTGTAACCAATGAATTACCTTATTTCAAATAATAATACAGTAAGACCTAGACTTACGCGAATTCACGTTAGCGCGATTTTGTTGAACATAATATATTATTACAGTAGCATGCAAATTAATCCAAACACAGATGTTGTTTTTGGTTTGATTTTTTTGGTTTGATTTTTCCGTGTTGGACGTTTGTAATTTTGTTTGTTGGCGCCCGCTTGTATTGTGTTGAAATTCTACTTGAGAGGTGCTGCTATCTGGCAGCGTTCAAGTTAAGTTTTCCCTTTTTTCTCTCGTTGATTCGTGCCTGCGTTGTCGACGTGAATGGTTGTGAATTGTGCGTTTTTCCTTAAGTTATTATGTAGTGAAAATTTATATTTTTATTGCTTTTTGAATAAAAGCAATGGCTTTGTGTTACATCGGTCTTCGTTTACCGTTTTTTGGATTGAATTTTATTACATGTTTTCAAGTCTTAAGATACCTGTAGATGATTTTCCAAGTTGATGTTTGCTGAATACCTTTTCTTTAATTACTATTTGCATTTCCAAGCCTGATGAATAAAAGTCAAGTATCATGAAGTTACGTGACCGGCTGTGGGGATACCAGTTGATGTTTGTACGTATCCAAGAATTTTTACTTTACTGGATTTCAGCTGTAAGTAGTATTTTCCTATTAATAATCTTTTGGAGGAGGTTCGTCTCGTCAAGCTTAAGGGAGTCTTCACCTACTTGGAGTTTTTTTATTATTCTACAGTCAGTTCAGTTATAATCGCTATTTTTTTATATTATTGAACATTTATCTTGTATTTACTTTTGAATGACCTATTAAAAGGTGTGATTATGTACATCACGGTTACTCTAAAATTTTGTTATTATTCATAACTATGCATTCCGTTTTAAAAGTTGTTTTGATGTAATTTTGCCTTTTTTTTGGAGTAATTCATTTGGTAAAATTTTTTTTATGTAAATTACATTGTAACATATTTTGATATTAAAAAAAAAACTTACTTCAAATAAAACTGTTTCGGTTGGCCAACCATAATGTATTTTGCATATTAATAACTATATTTTATTATTTTTTTTAAGAAAACAAATGGTTGTAAATTTGATATTTGTAGTTGCACACTAATGTATTTATATATAATTGTTAAAGTACAAACCTAATTGGTATTTACTTATGGTTATATGTAAATTCATTTTGGTTATATTTTTTTCTACCTTTTGTCAAAATTTTCTTATACCTGAAAATAAATTTTTTTTAAATAATCTTGAATACCTTTTTTTTTCTTTTAAATTTTTTTGTGGATTTCTTACCTAATGATTTCTTACGGCCGGGTTTTATGGGCTGCGAAGGCCACAATGTTATGTAATGAAAAGTTACTTTATTTTTGAAAAAATATAAATACATTCCATTTGTTAATGTTTAATAACTAATATGGCCACCTTTATTGTTTATCAGTTCACGTATGCGATTTGGCATACATTCAATTAGTGTACTGCACATTTTTTTAATTTCTTCATTACGAAACCATACCGATATTATTGCTGCAATGAGATTATTTTTTGTAGTACAAAATTTTTGAGAGTCGTTTTTTTCACTATTGCCCAAAGATTTTCAAGCAAGCTTAACTTTGTTCTAAACATTAGTACTGTTTAGTGCGTTAAAAATATTGATTGTGTAAAGTTGCGTAGATTTAATTGTGAATTTAATTGTACTACGTTTGCAGGTCTTTTATTTTCTTGTTTTTATTGTTACTTTGCGTTCAGTATGAGTTTGAATAAAGGTTATAAAAACGGACAGCGATTACTTTAAAGGAAAAGTTAAATGGTTAAAATTTACAAAAGTGGTGAAAAAATAAAGAACTTACATTGTTTTACTTTCTCTTGCCAACATGAATATATAGAAAGGAAAGTATTGTTTTCATGTTGATTTTAACAAATACACTCTTCACCGGATCTACACGTAAACAGACCCCCTCAACCCACACAAACATGTTTTGAGCGATTGGTCTGTGTGCGTGTGAACAGAATATCTCAAGAATGGAACATGGAATGAACTTGAAACTTAAGTTAGACACCACTAGCGAACCCGACACGAACATTTTCATCAAAATCAGTCAACCGGAAGCAGTAGTTTATTCGTGTAATTTTTCACTTTTTTGCGATTTTTCTCAAAAACAGGTCCTACAATAGTAATCGAAGTGATTTTAAAATTACTTTGTTTTTCTAAATTTGTTATGCTCTACAAGATAGGGTAGGCGCCATGTTTGCTGAAATTCTTGGTGTGGGTGTTTTCACGTAAAACAGTTGTTTTTCTAAGATTACGGCTTTAATATGCATTTTAGCGCAAAAATTTATATTGGTAGTAAAAAATGTAGAAAATCTAAAAACCTACAACTTTTATTTCAAACATTTCTTTGTATAACGCTTAGTTTTGCGGTAATTAGCAATTTTCTGTTTCTTTCTCACGAAGACGTGTGAAAAATTTATTTTTTTAAGATTTCGGCCTTAGTATACATTTTACGACAAAAGTGTATATAATCAAATTTATAGGAAATTAAATATCTACAACTTTAATTTAGAGCATTTCTCTCTACAGAGCCTAGTTTAGCGTGAAAGAGTGATTTTCCGTATTTTTAAGGCAAACTGAGATCGATTTTCATTTTGCATCTTTCATATATGATTAAAATTAGGTTATGTTTATTGAGGTTAGTTTTTTGTTTATTTCTAATGTGTAATTACTAATGTTAGGTTTATTGTTAATTATTTGTATTGGCAAGAGAAAGTTGTGTGAGTGTTTCACACGAGATTTTTTTGTTTTACATCCAACTGTTTTGCAATATCTGCTAATGCAGACAGTAAAAGGAACCACTGGGTTAGCGAATCAACAATACGGAAAATTAGCAAATGTTTTAAGATTAAACCGAACAATCAAGGTTACGCGATAATTTTGCGGACTGCATCTCTCGGGTAAGTCCAAGTCTTACTGTAATTGACAAAAAAATATATTTTCTGGGAAATGAGGAACAAACAGTTTTGTGGTACGTATATCAATACTGTGAAAAATATTACAACTGTTCAGGTATTTCTACGGTAAGAAGGACTAACAGTGGGGAGTTCTTGATAAATTATTTCAGTATCATCCTGAATGCCTCAGTCCAGACCTACCCGGGAATCGAACCCAGAATGTATTGTATGTATAGAACAGCTGATGACTATACCTCACTAACATTTTAGGTGGTGTAAAAGATTTTTATTCATGATTTTTACTTTCTCTTGGAAGGAAGGAAAGTATTGTTTTCATGTCGATTTTAACAAATCGAGTTTTCACCAAATCTACACGTTTTCAGACTCCCTGAACCCAAATAACATGTTTTTAGCTATTGGTATGTGTGTGCGTGCGTGCGTGCGTGTGTGTGTGTGTGTGTGTGTGTGTGTGTGTGTGTGTGTGAACAGAATATCTCAAGAACGGAACATCGTATGAACTTGAAACTTGAAATTTAATAAGTACCACTAGAGGACTAGACACGAATATTTTCATCAAAATTGGTCAATCGAAAGTAGTAGTTTATTTGTGTCAATTTTCTCTTTTTTGTGATTTTCTCAAAAACGACTCCTACGATTTTTTTAAAAATCACCTCATTTACTTCATTTTTTATGCTCTGCAAAATAAGGTAGGCGCCATGTCTGCTGAAATTCTTGAAGAGGTTGTTTTCTCGTAAGAAAATGTTTTTTTAAGGTTGTGACTTTAATATGCATTTTAGAACAAAAATGTATATAATAGAAGCTGTAGAGAATTTAAAATCCTACAACTTTTAATTCAATTGTTTTTGTATAATGCTTAGTTTATCGGTAATAAGCAATTTTCTGTTTTTTTCCACACAAAAACATGTAAAAAATCAATTTTTTTAAAAGATTTCAGCTTTAGTATGCATTTTACAACAAAAGTGCACACAATCAAATTTATAGGAAATTAAAAGATCTACAACTTTTATTTATAGCATTTTTCTTGACAGAGCCCAAATTAGTATGTAAGAGTAATTTTCCGTTTTCTGAAGCCAAACTGAGGTTGATTTTCATTCTGTGTCTTTCACTCATGATTAAAATTAAGTAATGTTTATTGAGGTTAGTTTTTTGTTTATTTCTAATGTTTTATTACTAATGTTAGGTTATATAGTTCATTATTTGCATTGGCTAGAGAAAGTCGTGTGAGTGTTTCACACCAGATTTTTTTATTTAGTATTTTCAATTAGTATATAGAAAGTTTCATCTGATAAGCAAATATAATTTTTTGTAACTAGAATGGCTCGCGCTAACTTCAATCACAATTTTAATACAAGGGCTGTCAAGAATGTAACAGACGTTTTGAAATAAAAATTAAACTAAGTGTAAAAAAACCAATTTTTATTATGTACATTTTGAAGGTTAACTCTTAGGCTATTTTTCTATGTAATCGCCAAGTAAATTAAGGCATTCATCGTTACGTGGTACAAGCTTTTCAATGCCCTCTTTGTAGTAATCTGCCGCCTGCGAGTTCAACCACTGGTTTACACCGGCATGGAGTTCAGCGTCACTGTCGAAGCGTTGCGTAGCAAGCCATGTCTACATCGCTGGGAACAGATGGTAATCGCTTGGCGCCAAATCCGGGTTGTACGGCGGATGATTAAAAACTAGTTATCCAAAACCTTCCAAGAGCTCTTGAGTATGTTTAACCGTGTGTGGACAGGCGTTGTCGTGGAAAAACAAAACTTTTCCACTAATTTTTCCCCGTCGCTTGTTTTGTATCACGCGTCTTAATTTTCTGAGTGTTTTGCAATACTTCTCTGAATTGATTGTTTGGCCTCTTTCAAGAAAATCACTCCATGAGCGTCCCAAACCACAGTAGTCATGATTTTTCTTGTTGATAGCGACAGCAGACACTTCCTCGGTTTCTTGGGCGAATGCAAGTGACCCCACTCCATCGACTGCCGTTTTGTTTCACAGTTGACGTGCTTTACTCAAGTCTCATCACCAGTTACGATACAATCGATAACATGGTTTCCACTTTTCTCGTACTCTTCCAGAAATGTCAGTGCTGTAGCAAGTCTTTGTTTTTTTGTGGTCTTCCGTAAGGATTTTCGGAATCCATCTGGCACAAAATTTGTGGTATCCAAGTTTACCTACCACAATTTAATGAATTAAACTCCGTGAAATTTGGGGAATATGTTCTGTGAGTTCCGCAATAGTGAAATGACGGTTTTCTCGGATTTATTCATTAATTTTTACCACCAATTCATCAGTCACAAGACTAGGTCTACCACTGCGATCCTCGTCGTGACATTGGTTCGGCCATTTCTAAAATCAATGCACCACTGCCTCACTAGGCTTTCACTCATTATTCCTTTGCCGTATACAACACAAATCTGGTGATAAATTTAAATCGGTTTGTAATTTTTCGCCAACAAAAACCGTATCACACCACGCACTTCACAACTGGCGGTATTTTCAATCGCAGCGCTCATTTTAAAACTCCACTGTATAAAAAGTACAATACGCACGATGCCCTAGCTACCACGCCTGGTTGCGTACTGAATGTAGAAACACTCTGATGCCAAGATGGCGACACTATCTCCGCCCACTGCCGCGCCAGGCCTAAACGTCTGTTACTTTCTGGATTGCCCTCGTACATTTATGTTTTGATGTGCTGCATGGTTTCATGGGATAGAGTATAGTGTGTTTTACACGTGTGTACCTGTGCTGTTGTTAAATACTTCGGTCATATAATTGGGTAACCATCTGATAAGAAACAGAACTATTTTCTGTAGTCCTGGAACTAGCAGATCAAGTGCAAATATTTTTAACATCTAACCTATTTGTTATGGGGATAGTTCCATTTATAAATTAAAAGAATGTTTTATGAAATTAAATAATTGTGTGTATTATGTAATTGAATAACATTAATATTGTTATTGTTTTTCTAGGATACTGTACCTGCTGTGAACAATAACGGTGCAACTATCTTAAGTGCTGGTTTCGCACATGTTGGGTTAGTTAGAAATCGCCAATTAATCACGTGGGGTCATTCATTGTGTGGCTGCTTAGGTATGTAATTTTTGTCATTGTAAAACACAATTTTTTATTTTCTCTTCCCCTGTATTAATATATAATAGGGAAGGAAAGTATTGTTTACATGTTGATTTTTCAAAATCAAGTTTTCAACGGAAATGTCGTTCTTTGACTTTGATTGATTCGGCAAAGTTATTAAAGTGAAATTTTATTACCTGAAATGGGCGATGAAACAGAATTACATGTAACACGATATTGATAGAAATAATAACTTTCTTGAATTTACTTTTTTACCTTCTCTTGCCTGTATGAATATATAGGAAGGACAGTATTGTTTTCATGTCGATTTTAACAAATCCACTCTTTACCGAATCTACAAGTTTTCAGACCCCTGAACCCAAAAAACATGTTTTTAGCGATTGGTCTGCATGTTGTGTGTGTGGGCGCACGGGCGTGCATGTGTGAACAGAATATCTCAAGAACGGAACATCGTATGAACTTGAAACTTGAAGCTTAAGTTAGACACCACTACCGGACCCAACACGAACATTTTCATCAAAATCGGTCAACCAGAAGTAGTAGTTTAATCGTACTTGTTCCCTAAGGTGAAATCTGCATTAAAAGGGACAAGATTTGAGTCTGTGGAAGCTATAAAAGAGAAAGCAGCACGTGTTCTGAAGGAGCTGACAGAAGATGACTTCCAGCAGTGTTTCCAACAATGGAAAATTCGCATGGACCATTGTAGGGATAGAGAAGGAGTGTAAATTGAAGGTGACAATAAGTGATTATGTATAAAATAAAAATAAAATTTTAACGTCAGTCTCGTTATTTAATAGCCACACCTTGTATTACTACATAGTTTGTATTACACTATTTCATAATATGTAGTAATATTTTTTGTTAGATTTGAATCCGAGGCGTGTTGGAATAAAGAGAGGTTAGTGTGTATTGTTTTGTAATTTTTGTTTTTTCTTTTTTAGGTATGGGTCCTAATTTAAATCGTACTGGGATCCCGAATTACGTACCAATATTTCAACAGTTATCCGTTTCGGTAATATCTGTCGCTTGTGGAAGGTTACATACAATTGCTCTGACTGAAAACGGAGTAAGTACTTACCAATATTTGAATCATTATTAATTACTAGCATGCCCCGTCGTGGCTTTGCTCGCGAAAAATGGTGTAATCACGGTTTTTAAAAATATAATGTAAATGATTCTAGTCGTGAAAAATCATGACAAAGTACACGTACATCAACAAAAACATAACCTCCAACACGGCTCAATGTTTTTCTACATAGTTGACAAAATATTCGGTAGATTTCGCTGAGAGCATAGAAACGATGTTTTTCTACATAGTTCACAAAATATTCGGTAGGTTTCGCTGAGAGCATAGAAACAATGTTTTTCTACATAGTTCACAAAATATTCGGTAGGTTTCGCTGAGAGCATAGAAACGATGTTTTTCTACATAGTTGACAAAATATTCGGTAGGTTTCGCTGAGAGCATAGAAACAATGTTTTTCTACATAGTTCACAAAATATTCGGTAGATTTCGCTGAGAGCATAGAAACAATGTTTTTCTACATAGTTGACAAAATATTCGGTAGGTTTCGCTGAGAGCATAGAAACAATGTTTTTCTACATAGTTGACAAAATATTCGGTAGGTTTCGCTGAGAGCACAGAAACAATGTTTTTCTACATAGTTCACAAAATATTCGGTAGGTTTCGCTGAGAGCATAGAAACAATGTTTTTCTATATAGTTGACAAAATATTCGGTAGATTTCGCTGAGAGCATAGAAACAATGTTTTTCTACATAGTTCACAAAATATTCGGTAGATTTTGCTGCAAGCATTTTTTCTCTAACCTCATAAAAGCCTTAATGTAGGATATAAACATTATTTTCAACCCTTTAGGGCTAACTTTTTAAGGGTTTCAATAGCCTAAAACCTGCACCGGCATTGAATACAGTAAAATCCCTGTTATCTAACCTTCGGTCATCCGACATCCGGATTATTCGATTTGTCTGATCGTCAGTCAGACGAAGTAAATAATTTCACTGAAGTGCTGCAGAAAAACAATATAAAAGATGTTATGTTTTGGATCACTGACTGCTGGAACAATATTTCTCCTGATACGTTGCCGACATCGTGGAAAATTTTACAAACAGATGACAAAGAAAACCAAGAAAACACGAACAAACAAAACAATCCAATTGACCTAATTCAAAAGATTCCCGGTTGTGAAAACGCTGACAATAATGATATTCAAGAATGGATGGACAACGATGAACGATATGAGTTGACTGATGACTTTTTTTCTTTTTTTTAATTGAGTGATGATGCTTACATAAGCCTTGGGCTTGTGCGTAGGTAATGATATGTGATGATTTACAGATGAAAAAAATGCCAGACCTGACCGGGAATCGAACCCCGGACCCCGGCATAGTAGCCAGTTGCGTTGACCACTTCAACACAGGCCGGCCAATTACAATGGTAAATGGTCCTGACATCGAAGAGGCTGAAGAATGTGATAATGAAAATGAACTAAATGACGAAGAGAATGTCTTAAGCCATCCTAATACAGTGACGATTTTTCAGTCAGCTTTAGCATACATAGAATGGCAACCGGAATCCACTCCGTCTGACATAACGGTGTTGCGACGCTGGCTTGATATTTCTGCGAAGAAAAGGGCAACTTCAGGCAGACAAACGTCTATTCCGAATGTTTTTCCAAATTAATGTTTCTTTACAACATACGAGGTCTGTTCAAAAAATAACCGAACTTTATGAATACGCGCTGACGGGGATATTTAGCGACCTGCCGTTGGTAGCACACTGTTCTACGTCATTTCTTTTGTGAACACATGTTCTTGGATTGTTGATGTCTCATTTACTTTTCGTGGTGTTCTATTTTTAGTACGACGTGCTTAAGTGCTAGTGACAATTTTTGTTATGTGCGAAATTCGGAAGCAAAGGTGGAACGTGAAATTCTGCGTGAAGCTGGGTAAAACTTTCACAGAAACATTTCAACTTTTGAAACAAGCTTAAGGAGATGATTCTCTGAGTTGTACGCATTGTTGTAAATGGTTTTCTCAATTTGAAAATGGTCGCCAGTCAATTGAAGATGACTCTTGACAAGGAAGGCCTTCGACTTCAACTGATGGCACCCTCATTAGGAAAATTCATAATCTGGTGCGTGTAAATCGCCGATTGACTGTCAGAGAACTTTCAGAAGAGGTTGGCATCTCAATTGGATCGTACCATGAAATTTTAACTGAAAAATTGAACTGCATTGAGTTGCAGCAAAGTTTGTTCCCCGTTTGATGACCGAACACCAAAAAGAACATTGAGGCAACTTCTTGAACAAGTCAATGATGACGCAACATTCAGGTAAAGGATCATAACAGGAGACGAAAACTGGGTTTACGGCTTCGGCATTGAGACAAAAGTGCAGTGTTCACAACGGGTTGACAAAAATTTCACATTACAAAAATCGTCACTAGCACTTAAACACGTCGTACTAAAAACACAACACAACGAAAAGTAAATGAGATATCAACAATCCAAAAACATATGTTTAATAAAGAAAGACGTAGAGTACTGTGCTGCCAACCGCACGTCGCTAAGTATCCCTGTTTGCGCGTAATTCAAAAAGTTTGGTTATTTTTTGAACAGACCTCGTAAAAGTATGTATTATAATTTGTCTAAAATTCCATCATTTGTTTAATTAAACTACTTTTTAAAATACGATAACGATTTGGTTTTTTTCATTAATTCTTTCAATTCCATATTATACGACATTTCAGTTATCTGACTATCCTCTGGTCCCATTAGTGTCAGATAACCGGGATGCCACTGGATGTATTTTTAACCACCAGAATACAGTAACAGAAAACACTTACCAATGTTTTGTCGCCGACCGGGGCTGACGACACTTGGCGAAACCTTGTTTATAAAATTGGTGGCCCTTAAAAGGGCCGTTTGATTGTGCTGGTGACCCTGAAAAGGGCCGTTTGATTGTGTTGGTGGCCCTGAAAAGAGCCGTTTGATTGTGTTGGTGGCCCTGAAAAGGGCCGTTTGATTGTGTTGGTGACCCTGAAAAGGGCCATTTGATTGTGTTGGTGGCCCTGAAAAGAGCCGTTTGATTGTGTTGGTGACCCTAAAAAGGGCCGTTGTTGGCGGTCGGAAGTGGCGAGATGGAAGCGGAGCCCGAAGAGTGACGGCTCAGCTACCGGGTTCAGGCATAGCCTTCCCTCAGCGGCAGTTGGGTCCCCACTGCAGCGTGGCAGTGGTGGCCCCACAGCCCCGCAGTGTCGGGTTGGCGTAGGCCGTCTGGCGATAGCGCGGCCGAGGCGGCTCTCTCCGGGCCGGCGAAGGCTGACCGGTGCGGGAATGTAGCATCCGCCACTGATAGCGTAGACCAGGGATGGTGCGTACAGTCTCGGCTGGGCTTGTCTTCTTCTGGCTGGAGCTCTTCTTTCTTCATTCTTCTCTGCTTGCGAGTTGAGTGAAGAGTGGCTCTCGCTGGCCAGCGTGCTTGCTTATATCCCCCTCTGGTGAGTCCACTTGAAGGTGGAGGGGAGGGGTCAGGCTGGTAGTGGGGCCGTCTGTAGATGCTAATATTGGAAGGGCAGGCGGCGACAGTTTATAGCGCTTTTGTGTATCTTGTACACATCTTCAGTAAATTAAATTTTTTTAAAATATTTTTCACATCAATATTTAAAACTTCTTACTCTTACCATGGAAGATAAGGAATAGTTGATTCTTGTATCTAAAACAGTCTTGCCAACTTAAGCAGTTGATTGTCATGAAATCTGTAAAAAAATAATTGTAAAATAATAATAATAATTAATTAATAAATTAATAATAAATAAATATCTTCATTCAAAAATAAATCTTTATAATGCATCCTGCAGTTTGAAATTTATTTTATTTTATGTTATGAATTTATATAATAAATTTCACTAACCATCTTTTTAAACTGCGTCAACTTTTATCTTTACTTATACGTGTTTCGGTTAATCCACCATCATCAGAGTAAATAACATAATTGAAACTAAAAAATTTTTATTTATTTAAAATCTATAGAAGATGATACATCCTCAGTCACTTGTATAAAACTTTTATAAAAGTTTTATAACAACTTTATAAACGTTTTATAAAAGTAAAAAAAATTTTTACGTTGCAGGTTTACGCGTGGGGATCTTCAAAATATGGTCAACTTGGCGTCGGTAGAATTGGTCAATGCCCTCAACCTCAGTTGGTCACACAATTGTCCAATGAGAACGTGATTTCTGTTGAGGCTGGGCAATACCACTCAATTGCTATTACTTCTACTGGAAAGTATGTACTGTCATTTAATCTCGAAAAAATGTTTAATTAATTGTATAAATTTAGAACATACAAGGTGTGGCTATTAAATAACGAGACTGACATTGTAAAAAATTTAATTTTAATTTTATACAGAATCACTTATTGTCACCTTCAATATACAATCCTTCTCTATCCCTACAATGCTCCATACAAATTTTCCATTGTTGGAAACAGTGCTGGAAGTCATCTTCTGTCAGCTCCTTCAGGACTTGTGCCACTTTCTCTTTTACAGCTTCCACAGACTCAAATCTTGTCCCTTTTAATGCAGATTTCACCTTAGGAAACAGGTAGAAGTCACATGGTGCAAGATCTGGTGAGTAAGGTGGATGTTCTAATATTTAGATGCTGTACTTGGCTAGGACCTCTTGACAGATTACGCGGAATGAGCTGGCGCATTATCTTAGTGGAGAACCCATGATTTGTCCTTCCAAATTTTGGGGCGTTTTTTCGTTACTCTTTGAGGTAGTTTAGAAAGTACCTCAAATTAGCAATATTGATTAATTATTTAACCTTCAGGAACCCAGTGAAGGTACACAATCCCATGGATATAAAAAAAAAAACAATCATTGCTTTTAATTCTGACTTGCTTATTCGAGCTTTTTTGGCTCTCGGTGAAGTTCGGCTCTTCCAGTGCATGGATTGGCGCTTCGTTTCCAGATAATAAGTAAAAAACCACGTTTCATCACATGTTATTATCTTGTACCTGTTCCCTGTGGTGAAACCTGCATTAAAAGGGCTAAGATTTGAGTCTGTGTAAGCGGCACGTGTTCTGATGGAGCTGACAGAAGATGACTTCCAGCACTGTTTCCAACAATGGAAAATTCGCATGGAGCGTTGTAGGGATAGAGAAGGAGTGTATATTGAAGGTGACAATAAGTGATTATGTATAAAATACAAATAAAATTTTTTACAATGTCAGTCTCGTTATACACAAATATGAACGCACATTTGAGTCGTTTTACGATGGTTGAAATAAGCACAATTAATCGTCAAACAGAAAGCATAACTAGCTATCGCCTACTGGCATATGCTATGGTAAAGAGAAAGCGTGTACACACATTCAAGCCAAGATCACAAGTGAGGTAGAAACAAAAGGGAGGATTAGGCATGAGAAGGAAGGGGAAGATGGCATAATTTTTACTTTCTCTTGCCTATATGTATATAAAGGAAGGAAAGTATTGTTTTCATGTCGATTTTAACAAAACCACTCTTCACCGGATCTACACGTAAACAGACCCCCTGAAGCCACACAAACATGTTTTTAGCGATTGGTCTGTGTCAGTGAGTGTGTATACAAAATATCTCAAGAATGAAACATTGTACGAACTTGAAACTTGAAACTTAAGTTTAACACCACTACCGGACCCGACACGAACATTTTCATCAAAATCGGTCAACCGGAAGCAGTAGTATATTCGTGTAATTTTTCACTTTTTTGGGATTTTCTCAAAAACTGGTCCTACGATTTTTTTTAAAAATCGCCGGGTTTACTCAATTTTTTATGCTCTACAAGATAGGGTAGGCGCCATGTTGGCTGAAATTCTTGGTGAGGCAGTTTTCATGTAAAAACATTGTTTTTTTAAGATTACGGCTTTAATGTGCATTTTAGCGCAAAAATGTATATAATTAAAGTTGTAGAGAATTTAAAATCCTACAACTTTTATTTCAAACATTTTTTGTATAACGCTTAGTTTAGCGGTAATTAGCGATTTTTGGTTTTTCTCTCAAAAACATGTGAAAAATCGATTTTTTTAAGATTTCGGCCTTATTATGCATTTTACGACAAAAGTAACGGGTGTTTCAAAAAGGTCGCACTTTGAAGTTTGAGAACACTAATTTATTACATTAAGTAATTACAAATTATACGGTATGAAATTATTACTTTTATAACATTCAGATTACCTTTAAAACTTCACAATAAATGTTCAAAATGACTTCCTCCGCTTGTAATGCAAGTTCGGACACGTTTCATAACATTTGCAGCCACTTTTTGCAGTGTTTGCTTATTAATGTTTGTAATCTCACTTTCAATATTAGCCTTCAATTCTTCAATTGTATGAGGATTGTTTTTAAAAACCTTACTCTATATATTCCCCCAAAGAAAAAAATCCGCAGGAGTAAGATCTGGGGATCTTGGTGGCTACAATCCTTTTGATATCACACGATGGCCAAAAAATTCTCGTAACATATTCAGCGTTTCAGTAGAAGTATGGCACGTTGCGTTATCCTGCTGAAACCAACAATCTCGATCGTGTAATTCTAACAACGCTATAAATTGTTCAATTAAGTTGCGGTACACCACACCATCTACATATGTGTCAAAAAATAAAGGCCCAACAATATGACGCCGGGAGATCGCACACCAAACACCAATTTTACGTGCGTGTAGTGGACGTTCATGAAATGTGTGAGGATTATGAGCGCTCCATATTCGGCAGTTTTGGCTGTTGATGTAACCATCCAAGTGGAACCATGCTTCGTCACTGAAATAAACACGATCCAATATTTCAACACCGTTGTCATTAACAAGAGAACGTATCCAACGACAATACTGTATACGTTTCCCATGGTCAACTTCTTTCAGTTCATGAACGACACCGATGCGGTAAGGATGCAGATTTAATTTTTTTGTAGCCCTTAAAGCGGAAGATAGTGGTAATTCAGCCTGTGAAGATAACTTTTTAAGTGATTTGCCGGGTGAGGTAGTCAATCGTTGTTTCACATCGTCCAAAACTTGTTCTGTTAACACTGATGGTCAACCGGTGCTTTTCCGATCCTGTACACTGCCAGTCTCACGAAATTTATTAATCAGACGCGATATTGTGGTGTTATTAGGTACTTCAGAATTGGGAAATTTTAACTGGAACTCGTCTTTCACTCGTTCGTAAGATTTATATGCGCAATAACTTTCAATAATAAAAACACGTTCATCCTTTGTAAAAATCATGTTTGAACTTATACAGACACTACAGACACTACAGACACAAATGAATACCGGGATAGCACTAGTACATGTCAGTAATACACAATGGGTCAACAATGAGTACGGTAGTGCCAACTGTTATTTGGGGGAAAAAAATATTCCTTGTGCAGAAAATATTAACCCTTAAACTTCGAAGTGCGTCCGTTTTGAAACACCCGTTATATATAACAAAATTTATAGGAAATTAAACGATCTACAACTTTTATTTAGAGAATTTTTCTCTACAGAGCCTAGTTTAGCGTGAATGAGTGATTTTCCGTATTTTTGACCCAAACTGAGGTTGATTTTCATTTTGCGAGTTTCACTCATGATTAAAAATAGGTTATGTTTTTTGAGGTTAGTTTTTTTGTTTATTTCTAATGTTCTATTACTAATTTTAGGTTTATTGTTAATTATTTGCATTGGCAGGAGAAAGTTTTGTGAGTGTTTCACACAAGATTTTTTTTAGCTATAGAATGAGATCCCAAGAGATTGCCGTATAGTTTTTAATCACCCGGTATATATATATATTAAATTTTTACTTTCTCTTGCCTATATGAATATATAGGAAGGAAAGTATTGTTTTCATGTCGATTTTTTGAAATCGAGTTTTCACCGGATCTATACGTTTTCAGACCCCCTGAACCCAAAAAACATGTTTTTAGCGATTGGTCTGTGTGTGTGTGTGTGCGTGTGTGCGTGCGTGCGTGCGTGCGTGCGTGTGTGTGTGTGTGTGTGTGTGTGTGTGTGTGTGTGTGTGTGTGTGTGTGTGTGTGTGAACAGAATATCTCAAGAACGGAACATCGTACGAACTTGAAACTTGAAACTTAAGTTACATATTACTACCGGACCCGACACAAACATTTTCATCAAAATTGGTCAACCAGAAGTAGTAGTTTATTCGTATAATTTTTCACTTTTTTGCGATTTTCTCAAAAACTAGTCCTACGATTTTTTTTAAAATCAACTGGTTTACTACATTTTTTATGCTCTACAATATAGGGTAGGCGCCATGTTTGCTGAAATTCTGCTTGAGGCTGTTTTTACGTAAAACCATTTTCTTTTTAAGATTGCGGCTTTAATATGCATTTTAGCGCAAAACGTTATATAATAAAAGTTGTAGAGAATGTAAAATTCTACAACTTTTATTTGAAACATTTTTTTGTATAACGCTTAGTTTAGCGGTAATTTGCGATTTTCTGTTTTTTTTCTCACGAAAACGTGAGAAAAATCGATTTTTTTAACATTTCGGTCTTAGTATGCATTTTACGACAAAAGTGTATATAGTTAAATTTATAGAAAATTAAAAGATCTACAACTTTTGTTTAGAGCATTTTTCTCTACAGAGCCTAGTTTAGCGTGAAAGCGTGATTTTCCGTATTTTTAAGCCAAACTGAGTTCGATTGTCATTTTGCGTCATTCACTCATGATTAAAATAAGGTTATGTTTTTGAGGTTAGTTTTTTGTTTATTTCTTATGTTTTATTAATAATGTTAGGTTTATTATTAATTATTTGCGTTGGCAAGAGAAAGTTGTGTGAGTGTTTCACACCAGATTTTTGTTTTCAGGTTGTGGACATGGGGTTGGGGAGTTCATGGACAACTTGGCCATGGAAATGTTGAAGATCAACATTACCCTGTTTTAGTAAAACACCTTTCTAATGAGGTATGTAAACATATTTGAATAAACTTGTCAGTTTAAATCTGTGTCGTTTAGGTGATCAACTGAAAGGCTGGTTTAACCCTTTGGTAAAATATGCATGTTGTAAAATGTTAACAACAGCGAAGATACTTACAGACTGAAACGCTTTAAACCACTGGACTTACCTCTACGATTTTGTTAGTCATTTAAATTCTTTTTTTTCATCTTTTCTACTTCAACTCCTAATCACCAGCATCTCATAATTGGCGTCGTTTTTCATCTCTACCATCGTCATTGTCATCTCCAACTTCAACACTTTGTTTCGGGATGTTGATTCACGGTTCATCAAGTTTGATTTTGTATAGATATATTTTTGTTTTTTCACAGTTTGGTCTTTCTCAAACACACTACTGAGTGTCGTTTGTGTTTTTAATTCTAAGGACATTGCTCAGATTTTCTCATATTTGCTTAAAGTTATTGTATTTATTAACTGATTGCAAAAGAAAACTATACTGTTAAAAAAAAAAGTGTTAAATTTTGTTCTGTGTGGACTCCAATAATGTATTTCTAGTGCCAGAACAGTAAGATATTTCTTTAGCCCTGGTAAGTATACTTACCAAGGAATGTTTATTGAAATGGGAATCACATAATATTTAGTGGTAAGAATACTTATTAATACAACTTGTAGCCCTATATAACAGAAAAATTGAAAGTTAACTTATCTTAACTTTGTATTACCATGAATGCTTGATTTCCCGTAAAAAACTGGAATTTTCTAACCACTTTACAAAAGTAACAACAAAAAACATGGTAGCATATGCTGGTATGAATTCTTACCACTGTAATGAATTTCTAAGATTTTGTCTCCAAAATCTTCTCAATTAATTTACAATTCCGTTTTTCTGATTTTTGTGCCAGATTTATTTTATTTTAAAGGTTATGTATTTTTCTTCATCAAATCTAATTATTTTATTCATTTATTTCCATTTGATTTAATTTCGCTAGATTTTTTATTCAGTAATTTACGTTTTTAATTTTTAGGCTTACGTCCGGTGTCTGATTTCATTTTTGTCGTTACATCTTTATTGTTCATTTATTCGCATGTGTAATTTGTATCTCTCTCTCTTTCTATCTTACACGTTTGATTCTCTCTCTCTCTCTCTCTCACTGTTACTGTTGTTTTAATTTTCCATATAATTTTCCTCGTTTAAATTCTTAGTATTTCCAATGTATTGGCATTTTTCGCCGCCTCGAACGCTTCCATTCGTGAACGTTAGGGGAATGACCTTCTTTCGCGTTTGTGTGCGTTGAGTTTTTACGCTTTGTCTTGGACAGGATGTCGAACCGGTAGCATCAAATTTTACAGGTAAATTATTTTTCTTTCCCAATGTGGAAAAATTACCTAAATTTAAATTTAAGTACCATGAATAATAATTTTTTCAGGTTTTAACTAAAATATATTTTTTATTTCAATTTATAATGTTTCTTAATATTATTATGGTGTTTTAAATGTCCTATTTATAAATAAATTTTTTTTAAATTTTTTTAAAATTAATTTTAAGTAAAAAAAACTTTATTAAATTCAGTATATTTTTCTTCTTTTAAATTTTTAAATCTTAAATATGACAAATTTTCTTTTAAACTCTTGTTCAACGACCACTGAGTTACTTAAATTTTTTTCTAAGTAATTCTTTTACTAAATTTCATCCTACAATTTTTTTTTTAATGTCTTAACTTTATTTAGTTTTTCCCCGAAAAATAAATACTTTACTGTATTTATTTTTCTTTACCTTAAATTATTTATTAAACTCTGCCCAAGAAATTTTTTTCCCGTTTCAGTCCAAGGACTTTAAAAATAGTTTTTCTTAAATATTCCTATTAATTTATTATATTCATATTAAGTATTTTCTATTGTTAAATCAAGTTTTGTTAAAATTAATTTATTCTAATTTTATTTTTTTTAAACTGTATTGTTATTTAACTAATTATTGTTTTCAAATTTTAAATGAATTAACTGTTTTACTTAAAATAATAATATTAATTATTTTATTTAGTTTTTAGTTATTCATTAATAAATTATTTTAGTTGCTCATTCATTTTTTTCATTATATTTTTTTCTGTGTCAAATGTCATTGCGTCTAGACCTGTGTGGTTCTTCAACCAAACCTCTGCAGTACTATAAGCGAGTTTGACCATCATATGAGCTACGTTATTCAAATCGCTGGGTTGCCAATTAATCCCTGAATCCAATTTCAGTCTCTGGTTGGTTTCTAAAATTGGATGGTGGAGCCCCCGAAAATCAATGTTTTGTAGTTTGGACTGTTTTTTTCTTCGTCTTATGGTTTTGATGTGGACCGCCCTTGGGGTTGCCCGGGTGGCGACTACAATGGTGTTCGTCCACTCCGAATTTCGGTGAAGGGAAAATGCTGTCTACGCTACTGAACTTTGCAGCTGCCAATGTATTTACTACATAATTGGTGGAGGCACATTTTTATATTACAAACTGGTGAAGGCTTCGTCTTTCCATTACGTAAATGGTGAAGGTCGCCTCTTGGGGTTACCGCATCATTTTTAATACAGGGAGCGGCAGATTAACCTGACGATTTGTAATCGCTTATAGCACTGCAGTAATGTAGCGGAGTAGAAGGGGAAGCGGCGCGTTCACAAGGCCACTCGATGCCATTTTAGTAGACATGGAGCAGTGGTCTAGTGTACACCGGGCGTTTGTCGTCGAGACGTATTTCAAAAATGGCGATTCTGTTGTTGTTACGCAACGTCTGTTTCGACAACATTTCAATGTGCCTCGTAGAGGACGCATCCCATCCCGAAACACAATCAATTTGTGGGTGGATAATTTTAGGTCAACTGGATCCGCTTTAAAACGTAAGCCAGCAGGCCGTACAAGGACAGTAAGAACACCGGCTAACGTTGAGCGAGTGAGACAAGCTGTGCTACAGAGCCCACGCCGTCCGGCGCGTAGACAAGCTGCTGCTCTTCAAATGTCAGACCGCACAGTGAGACGAATTTTACACTACGATCTACACTTTCACCCTTATAAAATTGCAATGGTCCAACAACTTCTGCCCCGTGACTACGCTCAACGTGTGACATTTTGTGAGCAAATGATCGATATGATGGAAGACGAGACAGTTATTCTAATGAGTGATGAGGCTCATTTTCACATGGATGGGTTTGTTAACAAACAAAACTTTCGGTATTGGTCGGCTGAAAACCCACAACAGTTACACGAGCGTCCTTTACATAGTGCAAAAGTTACAGTGTGGTGCGCGGTAACCAAAAAATGTGTAATCGGCCCATACTTTTTTGAGGAAGGTGGGCTAACTGTTACAGTAAACCATGAACGTTATCTGAGGATGCTGGAGAGTTTTTTGATTCCTGAACTAAAACGAAAACGTCTACCTATTAGACGGATTTGGTTCCAGCAAGACGGAGCCACTGCCCATACAGCACATGCCGTCATGGATTATTTGAAGTTAAAGTTCCGTGACCGCGTTATATCGCGGTTTGGTGACATTGCTTGGCCCGCACGATCCCCCGATCTCAGTGTGTGTGACTATTTCCTGTGGGGTTATCTCAAATCAAAGGTGTATATAAACAAACCCCGTACATTGGAAGCTTTAAAAGAAGCCATAACACAAGAAATCGCTTCGATAAGAACAGTGATGTTGAAAAAAGTGTTCGACAATTTCACTTCGAGACTGGAAGAATGCATGGCAAGAAATGGACACCACTTAACTGATGTTATCTTTAAGTGATAAGAGTAAGTCAAGCAGAGCAAAATTTTTTATTATGACTATGTTTTTATTAATTGCCATCTTTTGTAATCAGTAACACATAATAAACATGTAAAAATATAATATATAAATACTTATGCTGTTTTTATTTAAAAATCGTCAGGTTAATCTGCCGCTCCCTGTACTACAAAATGGTGGAGGCACCTTGTTGTATTTTTCAACATTTTAATACTACACCACGTTCGTGTAACTCATGAAGCAAATGGTCTTTGCTCACTATTTTCAATATGTGGATAGCCTACTTACCAGAGAACATCTATAAAACCATAAAATGCCAATAGGGTTCAACTGCATGGCTTATTCTTAAAAAAATCGACCTTATTGCCAGTGGTAAGTATACCTACCACAAACCTATAAAGGGTTAAACCTCTAGAGCAGTGTTTCCCAAACTTTTTTTTCTTGCAGCACACTACAAAAAAACGGCCAATAGCCGCGGCACACCTATTACTTTATGCCATTGATTAAGCTTAAGTACTTGATATAAACGTACTTATATCATACTTATACATACTTACTTATAGTCATCGGCTAGGCATTATTTTGTTGGACCGTTTAAATTTAATTTAATTTATTTTCCTTGAGTTCCGCGGCTCACTTGGCCGGCCTCGTGGCACACCAGTTTGCCGCGGCGCACAGTTTGGGAACCTCTGCTCTAGAGGGTTTACTAAGCAAAACAATGAGTGGAAGTGGTTTACCATTGGCTTCCTTAACCCTTCGGAAACAGACTGTAACTCGTTAAACAGAAAAATTGCAAAATTCAAAACGTGCTCTCAAAACAACTGTTTTATCTAACATCACTACCGATGAAAACTTCTGAAAATATTACAGTTGATTCATATGATATATATATACTGAAGTCACGAGTTTGTCTTTTGCGTATGTATGGGCTGTGAGGAAGGGAAATGATATATTTACAGTGCTGCCAACCTCAACAGTAAGACACTACTCGTACATTTCACTACCGTGAAGTTTTTAGATACATTTTGTAACCTGTGGTTTATTCCGGTAAAATGTTTTCTTCATGAATCTTATAAGAAATAAATATGACCTGTAATATTGCCTATAGCTTAATTAAATGACTAGAAATGTCTGATTTACTGTAATTACGAATGAATCGCCTTCTTCTGCTGTCACTGGCGTTTTCATTATCAGTCTCTCTAGTATCAACCTAACCATTTTCTTTTTTTTACCAGGTGTCAACAAAACTGTTAAAAAATAGCTTCTTCACGTCTTTAATTTCCTTTTTTATTTTTCGAATTGTGGAAAGAGAAAAATCACAGTAGTTAGCCACTAGCTCACAGCTTTTGTTTAGAGGCACGAATAGGCATTTTTGTTTAGCTTCAACTTCCCAACATTTTATTACATTGCGTTTAGCACTGTGAATAATTCGACCACGTTTTCGATAAACGGATATTTGTTTTTATGGTAACAAACAGTTATATTTGTACAGTAAACCTACAAAAGTTTCCTTCAAAAGGATATATTGTATATGCTCTGGGTATAGTACAAGTTTTTACTTTCTCTTGCCTATATGAATATATAGAAAGGAAAGTATTGTTTTCATGTCGATTTTTCGAAATTGAGTTTTCACCGGATCTATACGTTTTCAGACCCCCTGAACCCAAAAAACATGTTTTTAGCGATTGGTGTGTGTGTGCGTGCGTGCGTGCGTGGTGTGTGTGTGTGTGTGTGTGTGTGTGTGTGTGTGAACAGAATATCTCAAGAACGGAACATCGTACGAACTTGAAACTTAAGTTACGTATCACTACCGGACCCGACACGAACATTTTCATCAAAATCGGTCAACCGGAAGTAGTAGTTTATTCGTATAATTTTTCACTTTTTTGCGATTTTCTCAAAAACTAGTCCTACGATTTCTTTTAAAATCAACTGGTTTACTACATTTTTTATGCTCTACAATATAGGGTAGGCGCCATGTTTGCTGAAATTCTGCTTGAGGCTGTTTTTACGTAAAAACATTTTCTTTTTAAGATTGCAGCTTTAATATGCATTTTAGCGCAAAACGTTATATAATAAAAGTTGTAGAGAATGTAAAATTCTACAACTTTTATTTCAAACATTTTTTTGTATAACGCTTAGTTTAGCGGTAATTTGCAATTTTCTGTTTTTTTTTCTCACGAAAACGTGAGAAAAATCGATTTTTTTATTATTTCGGTCTTAGTATGCATTTTACGACAAAAGTGTATATAATTAAATTTATAGAAAATTAAAAGATCTACAACTTTTGTTTAGAGCATTTTTCTCTACAGAGCCTAGTTTAGCGTGAAAGCGTGATTTTCCGTATTTTTAAGCCAAACTGAGTTCGATTTTCATTTTGCGTCATTCACTCATGATTAAAATAAGGTTATGTTTTTGAGGTTAGTTTTTTGTTTATTTCTAATATTTTATTAATAATGTTAGGTTTATTATTAATTATTTGCATTGGCAAGAGAAAGTTGTGTGAGTGTTTCACACCAGATTTTTATGTTTGTCGTATTGAAATTAAAGCAGTTGCGCATGCGCACTGATGGTTTTCCCCCTTTACCTCTCGTTGCAAACAAGGGCAAATTCGTGACTCTAGTGACTATACGTACGCGCTTTTTGAATATAATTATTGTTATTGTTGTAACTAAATAATAGCTAGCGCCATCTAGTGTATATAATGTGTACCTACCTGTCATTTTTACAAATAAAAGTCAGTCTGTTTTCAACTACTATCCATGCGTTTTATTAGGTTATGGGCCCAGGTATAATTCGCGATATAGTCAAGTTATATTTCGGATTATTTACTTTTTGTGGACTATCAGTGCGCCGTTACACGTGAAATATAAAATAACGGTGGAAATCGCTATATTGTTCCTGTATTTCCGAGTGTCTGTTGGCTGTTAGTTACCGCGTGCAAAATGGCCGGTAGCTACATTGTTAACGTGCCGAAGCTAAAAGGTAGAGAAAACTACGACGAGTGGGCGTTTGCTGCTGAAAACTTTTTGATGTTAGACGGAGTGGATATTCATAAGCAAGAATCGACTGATGGAAGTTCTGTGGAAGAAAAGAAGGCGAAGGCAAAACTCATCATGACAATAGATTCGTCCATCTACGTTCACATCAAAAACGAGCAAACAGTTTAAGGTGTTTGGAAGCGCTTGAAGTCTCTTTACGATGATTCCGGCTTTACGCGTCGCATCAGCCTACTTCGTCAGCTGATTTCAATTCGATTGGAAGATTGCGAATCGATGGGAGCCTACGTTACGCAAATTGTAGATACCGCACAAAAATTAAAAGGTACCGGTTTCCAGATAACTGATGAGTGGATTGGGTCATTGTTATTGGCGGGGCTGACAGAAAGATTCGCTCCTATGATCATGGCCATTGAACACTCAGGAATCACTATCAGTACGGACGTCATCAAATCAAAATTATTAGACATGAGTTCGGAAGTCGACAGCCATAACGGAACGAACAACGCTTTTTTGTCTAAAGTTTGGCAGCAGCGGAATAAGAAAAGTAGCAACACTGATACGAAGTCAAAAAAGGCGTCATCGACGAAATCTGTCAAAACGATACGCTGTTACAAATGTAAACAACTCGGACATTACATGAATAAATGTCCAAATAATCAAAATAAAAGTGAAACAAACGCTTTTAGTGCTATATTCATGAATAGTGCCTTTCATAAATCAGATTGGTACGTAGATTCAGGGGCAAGTTCGCACATGATAACAGATCAGAGTTGTTTACAAAATGTTAGACTCGACCACAAAGTAAAGGACATAGTAGTTGCAAATAAAGAAACAGTACCAGTAATTTGCTCAGGAAATACGATGATTACAACCATAGTTGATAATTCTGAGTTCGACATTATAGTCAAGGATGTATTGTGTGTCCCTAACCTATCAACCAATTTGCTATCGGTAAGTCAACTTATTCGAAATGGGAACAAAGTTAATTTCGAAGAAGAAGTTTGCTGCATACGCAATAGACAGGATGTACTGATTGGAAAGGCGAATTTGGTTAATGGAGTGTACAAATTGGATATCAAGTCAGAAAGTTTGGTAGCGTGCTCAGCTACAACTTTGACAAGTGAGATATGGCACCGGAGGCTAGGACACATTAATAGCAAGGACCTGAATACTATGAGAAATGGCGCTGTAGAGGGGATATCATACATTGATAAAGCAGAAATTGATAAATCTAACTGCATCACATGTTGTGAGGGTAAGCAGGCTAGATTACCTTTTTCTCACAAAGGTAAAAGGTGTGAAAATGTGCTTGAAATTGTTCATGCGGATCTATGCGGACCGATGGAACAGGTCTCATTGGGACAAGCAAGATATTTTTTGCTTTTTGTTGATGATTGTAGCAGAATGGCATTTGTCTACTTCCTCAAGGCCAAAAATCAAGCTTTGAAGTATTTCAAGGAGTTTAAAGTTCTTGTTGAGACTCAAACAGGAAAGAAATTGAAGACTTTAAGAACAGATAATGGCGGAGAATTTTGTTCTGCAGAATTTGAAGATTATTTAAAGAAGAATGGAATTGTGCATCAAACTACAAACCCGTACACGCCAGAACAAAATGGTTTATGCGAACGTCTAAACAGGACAGTTGTGGAGAGAGCTCGATGTCTATTGTTCGAAGCCAATCTAGAGAAAAGATTTTGGGCAGAGGCAATAAATACTGCTGTCTATTTGAGAAATAGAACGCTAGCTTCGGGATTACAAAAGACACCGTATGAGCTGTGGAGCGGGAAGAAGCCAGACCTCAGCCATGTTCGAATATTCGGTAGTCCAGCAATGGTCCATATTCCAAAAATAAAGAGGACTAAATGGGATAAAAAGGCAGAAGAGTACATCATGATTGGTTATGCAGACAACACTAAAGGCTATAGGCTGTACAATCCGAAAACAAAGAATATTACCACCAGCAGAGATGTTATTGTTATGGAGAAAATGAAAAACTCAGATATGATACAAGCAGTGGTGGAAGATACTGTGCCAGTTGTTCAGCAGGAAGAAAGTGTAGAAAGTCAAACCGTGGACCCCTTCGACACAACCTTGACTTCTGAAAGAGATAGCTCAAACACAATAAATGATGAAACATATTTCCCGGACGAGACTGCAAGTACATCAAGTTCAGAGGAGTTCAGTGACAGTAGGTCTATGCAAGATGCAACTGAAAATGAGACACTTGTTGAGACAGAGGTTGCTGGCACAGAAAAGAGACAAAGAAGAGTTCCAGATCGGTATGGATATAGTAACATGTGTAAAAATAATGAAGATTTGGATGAAGACAGTCTTACATATGAGGAGGTAATGAATGGACCTGAACGAGAGCAGTGGTGCAACGCGATGGAAGAAGAGCTTAAATCCTTTCATGAAAATGAAGCTTGGGAGATTGTGAACAAACCAAGTGATGCTAAGGTAGTGCAGTATCGGTGGGTGTATAAAAAGAAGTTAAACATTGACAATACAGTGCGTTACAGAGCAAGATTAGTGGCGAAAGGTTATACACAGAGGGAAGGCATAGACTACAAAGAGACCTTCTCACCAGTGCTAAAGTATTCCACATTAAAACTGTTATTTGCCTTAAGTGTAAAACTAGATCTTAACATCACACATTTAGATGTAACTACAGCTTTCTTGAATGGCCGCTTAGATGAAACAGTTTATATGGAGTTACCACAGAATTTTAAATGTGATTCTAATCAAAATAAAATTTTAAAATTGAAAAGGGCCATATATGGGTTGAAGCAGTCGGCTAGAGCTTGGAATAAGGAAGTTGATGTTTGTTTACAACAGTTAGGCTATAAAAAGTCCTTGTATGAGCATTGTTTGTATACAAAAACAACTGAAAATTGTAAAACTTTTGTTGCATTGTTTGTTGACAACTTTTTCTTGTTTTCTAATTGTAATAAAGAAGTAGAATACTTAAAAAGTGAGTTAAGTAAGAGATTTAAATTAAAAGACCTAGGTCAATTAAGACAGTGTCTAGGTATGGATATTAAGATACAGAAGGATTGTATTTTTATAAGTCAAGAGAGCTTTATTGATAAATTAGTATCTAAATTTGGTCTGGAGAAATGTAAAAATGTAGAAACCCCTATGGAAGTTAATCTTAAATTACAGAAGGGAGAAAATTCGAATTCTAAATTTCCTTATCAACAATTAATAGGGAGTTTAATGTATCTGTCAATTTTGACTAGACCAGACATTTCATATTGTATAAGTTATCTCAGTCAATTCAATAATTGTAATACAGAGACTCATTATAAACATGCTAAGAGAGTATTGAAATATTTGTATAGTACAAAGTCATTTGGGCTAAAATATGTTAAAAATAATTCAGATTTGATGGGTTATGCTGATGCTGATTGGGGATCTGATAATTTAGATCGTAAATCCTACACAGGATATTGTTTTATATATTCAGATTGTATAGTGTCACATGAAAGTAGGAAGCAACAGACGGTGGCTTTATCAAGCACCGAGGCTGAGTATATGGCTGCCTGTGAAGCTACCAAGGAGGCTATTCATCTCAGAAATTTATTACACGAGCTAACAAATAGACAAAATAATGTGCCTGTAACAATTTATACTGACAGTCAAAGTGCTCAAAAACTTACTGAAAATTCTGTATATCACCGTCGTACTAAACACATTGATGTAAAATTTCATTTTATAAGGGAAGCAGTAGGCAAAAGATATGTTAAATTAGAATATTTGAGAAGTTCTGAAATGCCTGCTGACTTATTGACCAAAAGTTTGTCCAAAATTAAACATTATTATTTTGTTAAAAAGATGGGTGTTGTAAAACTAGATAAATAGTCTATAAAGTGTTTGTTTCTTTATATAGGTATTTTAGTATTATTTAGTTAAGTGGTGGTATTGTTATTGTTGTAACTAAATAATAGCTAGCGCCATCTAGTGTATATAATGTGTACCTACCTGTCATTTTTACAAATAAAAATCAGTCTGTTTTCAACTACTATCCATACGTTTTATTAATAATTACAACAAAATCGCTGGATAATTCTTTGCGTTTAGGGGCAGTGAAATTTTCAACCGCGAAAATTTTTGTGTTTACTTCATATTTTTTAATATAATGGGCTTAAATTTCAGTGTAGCAAAAAAATTTATAAAACATGTTATGTAGATTTCGGCCTTAGAATACATTTTACGACAAAAGTGTATATATTAAAATTTATAGAAAATTAAAAGATCTACAACTTTTATTTAAAGCATTTTTTTCTACAGTGCCTAGTTTAGCATGAAAGAGCGATTTTCCGTATTTTTAAGCCAAACTGAGGTTGATTTTCATTTAGTGTCTTAAAATAATTGTGATTAAAATAAGTTTATGTTTTTTGAGGTTATTTTTTTGTTTATTTTTAATGTTTTATTGCTAATGTTAGGTTATATTGTTCATTATTTACATTGGCAAGAGAAAGTCGTGTGAGTGTTTCACACCTGATTTTTTTTCTATTCATTGTTTAAAGAAATTTTTGTACTATTTTAATTTATTTAAATTTGTTTGTAGGTTTGTATATCAAGTAGTGGAGGTCATGCCCACACTATCGTCCTAACTGCGGCAGGAAGAGTTTGGGCATTTGGATCAAGTGTATTTGGACAATTAGGAACCGGTTCTAACATTAAATCAAGCCGTCCGGTTCAAGTGTTTGGACTTCCTGAACAAATCATAATGATTTCTACTGCATATTTTCATAATGTAAGTATCAAATCTGTTCGATTGTAATGAAAATTTATGTTTTGCTAAATATATCAAAAAAATGTACGTTACTGTCATTTCCAAGGTGTTATGATTTTAGTGTGTTTTTTTTTTTTTTGCGCCCTGGAGACTCTAGGAAGAGTATAGGACATGTCGTCAGATATAACACCTGAAATACATATAACAATCACACAATGTATCACTACTATCAAGAAAGAAATTCTTGTACGCTATAAAAAGTTTCACTGATCAAGTAATTTTTCAGATTTTTTTTAAAGGAATTCAAACCCTCACAACACTTTAAAGATTGGGGTAATTTATTCATGAACTTTCTCCCTGCATAAGTAGGTTTTTGTTCAAACATTTTTGTGGAGTGATTAGCCACATAATAATTATTCCTGTTTCTCACGTATGATTGTGAACATTGAAATTCTGCATAAAATTATTTTGCCTAACATACATAATCACCTCAAAAATGTAGAGGGAGGGAACTGTAAGCAATTTAAGCTCCTTAAATAGTGGCCTGCATGAGGTTAGCTGGTTAGCTCCCACCATACACCTAATAGCTTTCTTTTGAATTTTAAAAACCCTATTTATATTATCCATGCTAGAATTACCCCATACTAAAATACCATAACGGATATGAGACAGAATGAGGCCATGATAAGCAGCGATTAGTAATTTTTTATCATTTAATCTGGCAATTTGTTTTAGTGCAAATACCCCAGATGATATTTTACTACAAACTTGATTGAATGATATTATATTAACCTTACAGCTGGCAATCATCGATTTTCAGACTACGTTACCGCAGTCTTGTCGTTTTAGTTTCAAATCCGCCAACAGATAGCATTTTGTTGTATTGTATGATAGTTTAATAATGTTCAAGGTAAAATTTTACACACAATATAAAATTTCAGTTGCGTATTATGCCGGTGGTTTTCTGTTGAAATCACGCTACAATTCTACAGCTGATTTTGGTTGTGTTTGTTTGTTTGTTTGTTTACGTGATGTTTCTGTACATTTAATTTATCCATTTTAGTAATTTTATTTATAATTTTTTGAAGTGAAAATTTCTTAAGGCACACCTTACACTCTTTCTGAATAGTGAACGAAACAATCTGAACATACCTAATCACTTGGAGAGCTTTGTTGTTTGCTGATGATACTTCAGTAATTAGTAACAGTTTACTGGTAGATGCTCTTGAAGTAAATACACATGTTAACAGAGAGTCCGTAGTACAGTTCTTGAATCAAATTTTATTAACAGTTAATGGGGAAAAGTGTCAGTACCTTGCAGTTCAAAAACAAACATAACGTTAAAGAAAGTAGATGTATTTATTCATAATAATAGTTTAGAGCACGTAGAAACAGTGAAGTTCCTAGGAGTATCTCTAGATAGATTTTTGTCTTGGGACTTCTATACCAATAAAGTTTGAAGTAAAATACGAGGTGTGTTCAGAAAGTAAGTACCGTTTCATTCTACTGCCGCCATAGCGCTGCAATCGGTGTTCCCCGCATGCGCACTAGTCATCCTTGTTCACTGGCTATCGACTCACGCAATTGTAGTTCTACGTTGTGTTTTCAGTTTTCTCTGAACGTTTAAAATGTTTAAGACAATTAGTGATCCTGTCGATTGTGAGATTCGTTCTGTAATAAGATTTTTAAACCCAAGGAATGTGAAACCGGCTGAAATTTATCGTCGACTTTGAGATGTTTTAGGGGAAGATGTGATGAGTGAAGGAATGGTGAGAAAGTGGGTTAGAATGTTCAATGGCGGTCGAACAAATGTGCATGATGAGAATCAGAGCGGTCAGCCTTCTTTTGTCACCGATGATCTGGTAAGGGCAGTTGACGAAAAAATCCAAGAGAACAGACGTTTCACTATGACAACGCTATCTGACGATTTCCAACAAATTTCACGCACTCTTTTGTACGAAATTGTTACGGAGCGCTTAGGTTATCGCAAACTGTGTTCCCGATGGGTTCCAAAAATGCTCACTGATGTGCACAAAGTCATATCACATTGGAATCTAAACAGCCGTCAATGGAGTGGAGACACACGCAATCCCTGAAGAAACAAAAATTCAAGACGACAATGTCTGCACAAAAAATCATGTGCACTGCCTTTTGGGATCAGAAAGGTGTTTTGCTGATTGATTTTCTCCCAAGAGGTGAAACCATTAATGCGGCAAGGTATTGCGAAACCTTAAGAAAACTAAGGCGAGCAATTCAAAACAAACGGAGAGGAATACTCAGTAATGGAATTGTGTTGCTCCATGACAATGCTCGGCCCATACCGCTGGTGACACTCAAACATTGGTTTTGACAATTTCATTGGGAGCAGTTCGATAACCCGCCCTACAGCCCGGACTTGGCACCGTCTGACTACCACTTGTTCCTGCACATGAAGCGCGAGCTAGGTGGCCAACGTTTTGAAACCGACGATGAAGTGAAAACTGCCATGGAGTCGTGGCTACATTCGTTGGCGGGAACCTTCTGTGAAGAGGGTATAGAGAAATTGATCACCCGCTACGACAAGTGTTTGAACATCGGTGAAAACTATGTCAAAAAATAGTTTAAGGTTTGGGCTTTCATGTAGAAATAAAATTGTGTTAAAAAAATTGTTTTACTTATTTTTATTAAAACGGTACTTACTTTCTGAACACGCCTCGTATCATCTGGGGCATTTGCACTAAAACAAATTGCCAGATTAAATGATAAAAAATTACTAATGGCAGCTTATCATGGCCTCATTCTATCTCATATCTGTTATGGTATCTTAGTGTGGGGTCATTCTAGCATTGGTAACATAAACAGGGTTTTTAAAATTCAAAACAAAGCTATTAGGTGTATGGTGGGAGCTAACCAGCTAACCTAATGCAGGGCACTATTTAAGGAGCTTAAATTGATTACAGTTTCCTCTCTTTACATTTTTGAGGCGATTATGTATGTTAGGCAAAATAATTTTACACAAAATTTTAATACTCACAATCATAACACGAGAAACAGAAATGATTATTATGTGGCTAATCACTCCACAAAATTGTTTAAACTAAAACCTACTCTTGCAGGGAAATAATTTATGAATAAATTACCCCAATTTTTAAAATGTGATAATTTGCATTGCTTTAAAAAAAATCTGAAAAATTACTTTGATCGGTGAAACTTGTTATAGCGTAAAAGAATTTCTTTCTTGATAGTAGTAGAATCACACAATGTATATTGTGTGAGACTCCTCCTGGAGTCTCCAGGATAAAAAAAGCACAGATCTGAACTAAGTTGAGATGTTCATTCAAAAATACATCTTTATAATGCATCCTGCAGTTTGAAATTAATTCTATTTTATATAATAAATTTCGCTAACCTTCTCTTTAAACTGCGTCAACTTTTATTTTTACTTACACAAGTTACGGTGGATCCACCATAATCAGAGTAAATAACATATAATTGAAACTAAAAACTTTATTTATTAAAAATCAATAGAAGATGATACATCTTCAGTCATTTGTATAAAACAAAAGAAACATTTTTATATAAATGAATGAAGATGTATCATCTTCTATAGATTTTTAATAAATAAAGTTTTTAGTTTCAATTATATGTTATTTACTCTGATTATGGTGGATCCACCGAAACTTGTGTAAGTAAAAACAAAAGTTGACGCAGTTTAAAAAGGAAGGTTAGTGAAATTTATTATATAAATTCATTATATAAAATAGAATTAAGTTGAGATGATACAAAGAAGCGTAAGGCACGAACAATTGAAATGACAGCAATAGAGAGAAAACAAGTTAACTCCAGTGTACATTGCCTGAATAAAAGTTGTAAACTATTTTTGTTGTTTGGTTACAGTTGGCTTTGGCTGCATCAAACAGATTATATACGTGGGGTTCAAGTCCGCAAGTGTTAAGACTTCAAGCGCAAGCTCAAAAACGAGCTCGTTTTAAAGTGCAACAACAGCAATCTCAGTCAGATTTGAGTTCTGAAAACAGTTCGAATTGCGCTGATTATAACATTAATTCTGCGCCGTCATCTATTAATAATGATCTCTATGAATTTGAGGATGATGCAGAAGTAAGTAAGATTGCAAACAATTTTGTCTTTTTTTATTCGCTCCGAAGCCAAAACTACTATAATGATTAATTTGATATTTCAAAATTTGATAAGAAATTTGAAGTTTCTTGAAATTTTGTTCGATTTTGTATGTTACCTCAATTCTTAGGGGTAAGCGCACAGTGAACAGGTCACTGGTCGCTTACAAGCGGGAGCCTGCTAGTAGGTTTTTTTTTTTTTTTTTTTTTTTGGTTTAACGTTCGACTGTTTTGCAAATTGCTGCTAATGCAGACGGTGAAGGATGAAATGAATTTTTGTAACGTATGAAAAAATGCCATGCCCGAGTGGGATTCGAACCCAAGACCGCGTGATGGGAGGCGAGCACGTTACCAACATCGCCAACGCGGCCGGCGTTGGCGATGTTGGGATACCTGCTAGTAGGAATAGGCCATTATATTTTAATCGGACATCTCACAGTAAACGCTGGTGGTAAACCCAAAAAAACATGTTTTTAGCGATTGGTCTGTGTGTGTGAACAGAATATCTCAAGAACGGAACATCGTACAAACTTGAAACTTATGTTACATGCCACTACCGGACCTGACTCGAACATTTTCATCAAAATCAGTCAACTGGAAGTAGTAGTTTATTCGTGTAATTTTTCACTTTTTTGCAATTTTCTCAAAAACTGGTCCTACAATTTTTTTTTAAAAATTGCTTGGTTTACTAATTTTTTTATGCTCTACAAGATAGGGTAGGCGCCATGTTTGCTGAAATTCTTGGTGAGGCTGTTTTCACGTAAAGAAATTGTGTTTTTAAGATTACGGCTTTAATATGCATTTTAGCGCAAAAATTTATTTAATAAAATTTGTAGAGAATTAAAAATATGACAATTTTTATTTCTAACATTTTTTTGTATAACGGTTAGTTTGGTGGTAATTAGCGAGTTTCTGTTTTTTTCTCACGAAAACGTGTGGAAAATCGATTTTTTAAAAATTTTTGCCTTAGTATGCATTTTACGACAAAAGTGGTTGTTATCACGTTTATAGGAAATTAAAAGATCTACAACTTTTATTTAAAGCATTTTTCTCTACATAGCCTAGTTTAGTGTGAAAGAGTGATTTTCTGTATTTTTAAGCCAAACTGAGTTCGATTTTCATTTTTCATCTTTCACTCATGATTAAAATAAGGTTATGTTTATTGAGGTTAGTTTTTTGTTTATTTCTAATGTTTTATTACTAATGTTAGGTTTATTGTTAATTATTTGCATTGGCAAGAGAAAGTTGTGTGATTGTTTGATACCGGATTTTTTAAAATTTAATTTCAGTGTAAAGGAGTGAAACCGCATTTTAAAATGGTGCCTACTTCAAGATTCTTAACAATGAACTCAGAAGTGGTAGTCAGTCCAAGTACAGAAATGAAAGCATTACCGACTGGTCGAAATCTCAGTGACATATCTGAAAGCCCCGGATTTTCTGTGGTAATTAATATTGCTTTTTTTTATTATGTATTTTGTAATTTTAAATTTTGTGAAAAAACTAGCGATACGATGAGAAAGAGATTGATAATCTGTACCTGATACATTATTTTTTTTTTTTGGTTTAACGTTCGACTATTCTGCAATTACTGCTAATGCAGACGGTGAAGGATGAAATGATTTTTGTAACGTATGAAAATATGCCGTGCCTGAATGGGATTCGAACCCAAGACCGCATGATGAGAGGCGAGCACGTTACCAACTGCGCCAATGCGGCCAGCGCACCTGATACAGGTGGAATACGAGGGTTGCCTTTTATATTTCAGGAATAGAAAAAAAACAAATTAATCAATGTAAATGCCTTTATTGTTTTTCAAAATAATATCCATGATGATCAATACATTTTTTCATGCGCTTGAACCAATTTTTGAAGCACTTGTTCCACTCTGATTGAGGTAACTGCAAAATGTGCTTTTTGATTGCATCAACTGCTTCTTCAGGCGTCGAAAAACGTTTGACCTCTTAAGTTATTTTTGATGAGCGGGAATAAGAAGAAGTCGTTGGGTGCCAATTCAGGGCTGTATGGCGGATGGCCCATCAATTCGATTTTTTTATTTCTCAAAAAATTTTTATTTCTTATGTTGTATTATTAATGTTAAGTTATATTGTTCATTATTTGCATTGGGTAGAGAAAGTCGCATGAGTGTTTCACACCGGTATTTTTTTGATGAGTTACCTTAAGCACGTCTTCTACACCAGCAACTATTGTACTTTTGAATAATCTTTGTACAATAAAATAAAGATTTCAAGAAAAATTAATGTATGATTAATTGTTTGTGAACCTCTTTGTTTTCCAGGAAAATGGTACAACTGTAAATAATGCGGCTTCTTTGGCCGGTCTTGACGATGGTTTAGCTCATTTAAGTCCAACTTTGGTCGACACGTCACATGTTTCCGGTAAAATAACTGCGGTAAGTTTTTTCAAGTTATTAAAAGTTATAGTATTATCTTTACAGTGATGACAATGCCAGACCCATTTTGGCATTCACAACCAAAATCTGATCAAATGACAGTATTTTCATTACCAATATCCGACTTTGATTTCTTCACTTCTGGTTTTGGGCCACGTTTTAATATTGTGGCCTTAGTATGCATTTTATGACAAAAGTGTATACAGTAATCCCGTAGTATCCGTGGGTTTCGGTTATCCGCGGACTTTGTCCGTGGGCCTAAAACTTTAAAATACGTACGTTTTCTCACCTTGTGTACTATATATAACTAAGTTATCTTAGCGTGATTTCTGCGCAGGTAGTAGGGATGGATGGTATTGGAGTGGTGGAGAAGTTGAGTGAGAGAGATCGAGTACCTAAGAGAGAGATAGCATTATGAGTAATAATTGTATTGAAAATGCTAGTGAAGCGAAACGTATACTCTTCAATGTTAACAGACCGAAGGTTGGAATGTGACTGACGTGGGCTAGGCTATTAGTTCGCTTTGTACTCCCACTACAACGATGCCTCGCCTACTAACGCCACGAGATGTACTATTGCGCATTCATACATCACGCTAACATAACTTAGATGCAGTATACACCGTACTTGGTGGCGAAGTTATACAATTCTGAAAACATGAGTTTGAATAAATATTCGAGGGGGTACCCAAAAGAAACCGGAATTATTTTTTAAAACTATTTATTTTTAATTTTTTTACAAAAGAACCTTATCCCCTTCAAAATACTCTCCATTACAACTAATACATTTGTCCCACCGGTGCTTCCACTGTTCAAAACATTTTTTGTACTCCTCTTCAGTGATGGCTGCCAGCTCATCCGTCGTTTTTTTCTTGACATCATCAACGTTGTTAAATCGGAGACCTTTCATGCCCCTTTTCATGCGTGGGAACAAGAAAAAATCACACGGAGCCAGATCGGGTGAGTACGGTGCGTGTGGTAGCAAAACCATGCCGTTTTTCGCCAAAAACTGGGTAACCGAGATTGCCGTGTGTGCAGGCGCGTTGTCGTGGTGGAAAAACCAGTCCCCTGTCTGCCACAAATTAGGTCTTTTACGACGAATGCTGTTTCGTAGTCTTCTTAACACTTAAAGATAAAAAGTTAATGGTCTGTCGTCGGTCTGTTCGTACAATTTCTTTCACTTTCACAACATTTTCGTCTGTTCGGGAAGTCGACGGTCGTCCAGAACGAGGTTTGTTCTCAATCGACATGTCGCCATTTTTAAAGCGCAAAAACCACTCGTACACTTGGGTTTTTCCAATAGCGTCGTCTTTGTAAGCTGTGTTCAACATTACAACTGTTTCCGCGGCGTTTTTACCGAGCAAGAAGCAAAATTTCACAGCCACACGTTGTTCATTAAAACTTGCCATCATGAAAAACGACACGAGCACAAAACAGCACTAGCGAGAACAATCACTGCATGAGAACAGAACAAGCTAGATCAACGAACAAAATGGCATTGAACTGGCAATGAGTAGCGCTACAAGCAGCCTAGTGGCGGGAATTTGTACTGCACAAGCTCCGCCCACAGCAGAGCTATTCCGGATACTTTTGGGTACCCCCTCGTATATCTGGGGGTGCGGCGCACCCCCAGATTTTTCATTCATATCAGCCGCGGTTTTACGAACCACAGTAACCCTTTGGAACGTAACCCCCGCGGAAACGAGGGATTACTGTATAATCAAAGTTACGGGAAATAAAACAATGTACGACTTTATTCTTAAGTATATATTTTTTTCTTTAAAGAGCCTAGTTTAGCATCAGTTAGTGATTTCCTGTATTTTTAAGTCGAACAGAGGGTGATTTTCATTTCGTGTGTCATTCACTTATGATTAAAATTAGGTTGTTTTTCATTTATAATTGTTTACTAATGATCATTAAACATAGTTTATAATGTTTTATTATTTAAATTGGCAAAAAGAAAAGTTGTGCAAGCATTTCACACCAGATTTTTAAGTTTTATCGTAGTTTTATTTATGTATTAGTCATAAATATTTTTCCTGTGTCATTATGCGCTGGATTTAGTGAGAAGGCTGTTAAATTTCCTAATTCAGTGCAGGCATGTCCTAAACACAATTACGTATAAGATGGAAAATTTATTTTTTTATAACGTGCGACTGTTCTGCAATTACTGCTAATGCAGATGGTGAAGGATGAAATGATTAATTTTTAACGTGTGAAAATATGGTGTGCCTGAATGGGATTCAAACCCAAGACCGCGTGATGAGAGGTGAGCATGTTACCAACTACGCCAATGTGGCTGTCAAAAAAAATTGAAAGTGAAAAGGTTAAATCATTTATTCGTTTCTTTCTTTTTATTTTTTAAACAGATTAGTTGCGGTTGTCATCATTCAGCATTATTGACGGATACTGGTAAAGTTCATACTTGGGGACGTAATCTTGATGGACAGCTGGGTAATGGAGCTAGAACGAAAGAAGCGTTACATCCGACACAAATTAATATTGGTATGACATTATTAAATATTTAAAAAAAATTGAAATATACAGGGTGATTTCTAAACTATACCGCAATCTCTTGGGATCTCATTCTATAGCTAAAAATAAGAAAAAATGTTCATATAAACATATGCCTGAAAACGCTTAGTTACCGAGTTACGGCTAGCGTAAAATTTCACCTAGAACTCTGTACCCTCGGTGAAGTAAGGCCGTATAAAAATGTTAAACGTAGTTACAAACATACAAATACGATTGTTTCTTATGTTTTTTAGTCTGAAAAATTGAATGAAATTGGTTCCAGAGCTGTAAATTTAATACTTTCAGAGATATCTTACATAAAACACAAGAATTGGTGCAAAGAAATAACGCATTTTTGTGTTTAACGTAAGATTACTTCCATAAATGTTAAATAAAGGTGTAATTTTTTCTTAAATAAATTTGTAGAAAATTTAATTCTGAAAAGATTCATGTGAATTACTCAGGAAAAAATGAATAATAGATATTAAAATTTTGCTTTATTTCAAATCATAAGACGCACATTCTTAACTGCATAACATATTAGGTTGGGAGTAACAGCTGATCATTATCAGCTGTTACTCCCAGCCTACATATTAGTTAGTTAATAATTTATGCAGTTAAAAATATGCATTTTATGTCCGTCTGTTTTGATTTTAATTAAAGCGAAATTTCAATATCTATTATTTATTTTTTTTCTGAATAATTCACATGAATCTTTTCAGAATTAAATTTTCTACAAATTTATTTAAGAAAAAATACACCTTTATTTACCATTTATGGAAGTAATCTTACGTTAAACACAAAAATGTGTTATTTCTTTGCACCAATTCTTGTGTTTTATGTAAGATATCTCTTAAAGTATTGTATTTACAGCTCTGGAACTACCTAGCTCTTTATAACTACCTTTAACATTTTTATACGGTGTTACTTCACCGAGGGTACAGAGTTGTAGGTGAAATTTTTCGCTAGCCGTAACTCGCTAACTAAGCGTTTTCAGACATATGTTTATATGAACTTTTTTTCTTATTTTTAGCTATAGAATGAGATCCCAAGAGATTGCCATATAATTTTGAATCACCCTGTATATTCTTTAAAACCACCAGTAATACAATAAAATAGTAAACACTTAACCAATTATGGCGCTTTCGCCCATGAAATATATATCATTATTTATTTATTTGTTTATTTATTTAAGAAAGTATTAGATATGAGAGCAACAGGTAAAACCCAATACTGCTCTCTTAACACATGTATAAGACGTACAATCATAAATTAACAATCATATAATATATACAATAATGATGCTTAGTCTTTAGTAAATTAGAACATATGCTTGTGAGACCCTTTTCAACTTGAACACTCGATCAACCACGGACAAACTTCAAAAGATAGACAGAAGAATATTAAGAACAGCCATCAATTTCAAGCATCAAGTCCAAGGAAAATGGTGGATAGTCCCCAACAATATAGTTTATAAGGAAAATGAGCCGATATTGGACACAATGAGGAAGAGGAGAGTCGCTTTCTTTGGCCACCTTAGCAGACTGCCTGACTCAAGACTCATTAAACAGCTCCTTGACTACCAAATGAAGAATAAGATCCAAAACAAATGGATACAGGAAGTCATGTCAGACATGAGGAACTTGAATATAAATGAAGAAATGATCCAGAGACGAGAAGAGAAGACCATCCTAAGGGAAAAGAGGATAACCCAACTGCCTTTCAGAGGGAGAAGACAGCCGAATGCAGCTGTAGCAGAGAGATTGAGAGCCACCAGGTCAAAGAATATGAAATTGATGTGGGAACGAAGAAAACAACAGTGTGGTGCCACAACTAACTCCTCAAGGAACGCATGTCCATGAGTGACTTGAGTGCTCCAATTGGGGCGTAAATTAAAAAAAAAAAAAAAAAAATCTTTCGGCCAAAGGCTGTTGACAGTGACAGAATTGCGTTCTATAGTCAAAGTCAGTTCTTGCAAAATTCTTTGTTGTTATCCTCATTATCATTCTTCTTCGTCAGATTCTACAGTTATTGGATATTCACTTATTTCTTTCGTCTGTGTGCATTTTAGAAAATATTCAAAACAAAAATAAAAAACACCATCTTTTTGTTTAGTTATATAGTTTGGTAAAGAAAAGTTCACTAATTCGTTATTTCCAATTTCAATTGGTCCAGATTTTATATGATTATAGAGTACTAACTCATTTTAAAGCCAATAGAATGCGGAACATAGTACTTGTGAAAAATTTGAACATGAGTTTACATCACAGTTGGTTCTAGCCTTTGCATGTAAGTGCCGTCGCATATACAAGACAACACTACTCAAAAGGTTAAGCACAACAACACTTTACTCATTTCATAATCGACTTGCAAATGCCTGCTCATTACACTTTACAGTAAACGTAAAGCATTCGATTCGACTTCTCACACAACCACGGTGGATCATCCAGTAATTCCCAATGAAAATTGTCCGGTTGCATGTTTGTCTTTACTGCAATACGAGACCGAATGTTTTTGTGAAGCAGAATGACACTGCTAGAGAGCAGTTCCCGCTGCTTTGAATGGTGCCCCAAAGCTTGAACCCTTTTAGTGCAGAGGCCTAAATTACAGAATATGCTAAAAGTGCCAAGTCAATTTTTACGTTTTTGACATATAGACTATTCATGTTGAACTACTTTTCAACTCACCTACTCATGCTATTGTTATGAAAATTGGTACTTATCCTAAGTTTAATATACTGATTCTGAATATTGTATTAATTTTTGATTAGTTTTTACATAAAAAGTTTTAAAAAATTCACAAACATAATGTTTTGTTTTCATATAGTAAAAAAACTAAGTTTATGATTAAATACCAACCCCAATATCACAAAATTTGGTTTTTATATTTAATTAGTTATATGCAGTAGAAAATTTTCTTTAATTTGGTATAAAAATTAAGTTACTGCTTCAAAAATTGGAGTTTTCACAGAAGAAAAACCCAGATAATGTTCCGTTTGAAACGCAAACTTTTCTCAAATAAATAACATAGTCGGTCATCGTCGACTACCGGTTTATAAACATTGAATGACATATTAAAAACAAACCACAGAAAACTAATAAATAATATATTGTTATGAAAATAAACGTTAAGTTAATCAAAAATCAAAATATCATAGACTAAACACACAGTGATAACAGTTTCAAATTACCGCAAAAGTATACACAAACTAAGCAAATCTATTATACTAACGATTACCAAAAAATAAAACTACAAAGATACAGTCAATAATAAAGTATATTCTACCAAAAAACTTTTCAAAAACATAAAATATACTAATAATAGCATGAAATTGATTTGCAAAACACTAGAACACTTTGTCTAAACGAGGTTATGGTAAACAAAAAGCAACAACAATCCATCAAACTCAATAGTCGAAACATGTTCTCACTATTCGATAATATATCGATCATGCATTATCCATAGAGGTTAATATGATACAATCATTTTAAAGCTAAAAATTTTTGTTTTTTTATTCCTTATGTGTGTACGTTGCAATCTGTCCAGTTGAGAACAATAAGCAACCCCATCACCCAATCAGATGAGGATGATCTGTATGATGTGTAAATGAGACTGTGTAGTCTTCTACAGACCCAGGCTGACAATTCCTGAGAGAGTATGGTTAATTGAATCCCAACCATCAAAGTACACCGGTACCCACTGTCTAGTATTCAAATCCGTATAAAAGTAACTGCCTTTACTAGGATTTGAACCAGGAACCTTTATCTCCAACAATCAGCTGTTAAACAGCTGACTCGTGGCGATAACTTTACCTCTAGACCTACCCGGTGGGTCAAAGCTAAAATAATGAGGAATCCAGCTATGTTAACAAAAACACCATCTGTTAGTATTTGTAGGAATGACAAGCAAAAAACTTTTGGTGCTCGATCCGTTCGGCCATGCCACTTCTCGCATATGCATCCGCGGCCGATGGAATCGACCCCCACCACTAAAACAGTTAATAAGGTTTCACCATAAACTTCAACAAGCTGTGCCAGTGAATTTCAACATTATGAAGTTTCTTTGTGTTTAAAAACCGAATAACAAAGTGCACTTCACGATCAGTGGGATTATTGATCGACATGGCGACAAACAAAGCATTTTCTGCCAGCCGGATTGGTGTAGTCGGTAACATGCTCGCCTTTCATCATACGGTCTTGGGTTCAAATCCCATTCAGGCACGGCATATTTTCATACATTACAAAAATAATTTCATCCTTCACCATCTGTATTAACAGTAATTGCAAAACAGTTGGACGTTAAACCAAAAAAAAAAAAAAAAGTATTTTAACCACACAATCTATACTGGCAGAGATATAAAATATAATGCCGGCATAGTTGGGGACTGGCAAAGAGTGGTTAACTTTAAATGGATGTTAACGTGACAGCCTGCACTGTCGTGATATGCAATCTAGTCATGGGGCGGCACAGTAAAATGGGTGAGCTAGCACAACCCGCTCCGCACACTTGAGTGAACGGCACAGAGCGTGCCGTACAATTGAACGATGAGACGGGGTGAACTGTGGCAGTGAGCTAGTAGATTCTAATACGTACACCACTCAGCTATCTGAATAAACAGACAGTGAGTCGAGCTGAGGGTGACTTTCGCTCACTCCTTCGCACACAGCACGTTGTGTTTGCGCATGCGTCAACCTGAACATTCATGTATCCCTTTCCACTAACAAATTTTTGTCATGTGTCTATCTTTAACAGAGGCAGAGTTTGATACAATATGTATACTTTCCATGCAGCGTTTATGGTAGCCTTTGGTATGATGCGACTAGAGAAAAGTGGTTTAGTCGTGGAGTGGAGGGGATGTACAAGTCAGCTCAGTGCGGAGAGCGTGCTGCGTGGGGAGAAACGCTCGGCGGTGTGCTGTTGTGCTGGTCGTTCAAAATAAAAGAGCTGGTAGCTCACCGCTCAGTTAAAAGAGCTAGCTCTTTTGTGCTAGCACACAAAACACGTGCTTATGAGCGTCACATCAATCAACTTGTACTTTAAAAATGACCCTTGTAATTACAGAAATTTTTACTTTCTCTTGTCTATATGAATATATAGGAAGGAAAGTATTGTTTTCATGTCGATTTTTAGAAATCGAGTTTTCACCGGATCTATACGTTTTCAGACCCCCTGAACCCAAAAAACATGTTTTTAGCGATTGGTCTGTGTGTGTGTGTGTGTGCGTGCGTGCGTGCGTGCGCGCGCGCGTGTGTGTGTGTGCGCGCGCGCGCGTGTGTGTGTGTGTGTGTTTGTGAACAGAATATCTCAAGAACGGAACATCGTACGAACTTGAAACTTGAAACTTAAGTTACGTACCACTACCGGACTCGACACGAACATTTTCATCAAAATCGGTCAACCGGAAGTGGTAGTTTATTCGTGTAATTTTTCACTTTTTTGCGATTTTCTCAAAAACTGGTCCTACGATTTTTTTAAAAATCGCCTGGTTTACTCAATTTTTTATTCTCTACAAGATAGGGTAGGCGTCATGTTTGCTGAAATTCTGGGTGAGGCTGTTGTCACGTAAAAACGTTGTTTTTTTAAGATTACAGCTTTAATATGCATTTTAGCGCAAAACGTTATATAATAAAAGTTGTAGAGAATTTAAAATTCTACAACTTTTATTTCAAACAATTTTTTGTATAACGCTTAGTTTAGCGGTAATTTGCGATTTTCTGTTTTTTTTCTCACGAAAATGTGTGAAAAATTGATTTTTTTAAGATTTCGGCCTTAGTATGCATTTTATGACAAAAGTGTATATAATTTAATTTATAGAAAATTAAAAGATCTACAACTTTTATTTAAAGCATTTTTCTCTACAGAGCCTAGTTTAGAGAGAAAGAGTGATTTTCCGTATTTCTAAGCCAAACTGAGGTTGATTTTCATTTTGCATCATTCACTCATGATTAAAATAAGGTTATGTTTTTGAGGTTAGTTTTTTGTTTATTTCTAATATTTTATTAATAATGTTAGGTTTATTGTTAATTATTTGCATTGGCAAGAGAAAGTTGTGTGAGTGTTTCACACCAGATTTTTATAAATGAAATGATATCATAATTTGTTTTGTTGTGTATTTTATTGCAGAGGGTCCAGTTAGTATAGATTTAAAGTACCTGGTTTGTGGTGGTGAATTCACTTTAGGAATGGAAGCTAACGGAAAAGTCTGGGCTTGGGGATCTAATCAATATGGCCAGGTATTTTCGCTCAACATTATAATTTTTTTCAATTTTTCAATTCATCTAATCTGTATTCAGCTGTAATCCAAACCAACCACTAAAAAGTAGTGAAAGTTTTTCAAACGGAGGTAAATTTAATATACCTAAGGGGGTCACGTATCGAAAAATTGGAAAAATTTTGATTTTTACTTTCTCTTGCCTATATGAATATATAGGAAGGAAAGTATTGTTTTCATGTCGATTTTAACTAATACACTCTTCACCGGATCTATACGTTTTCAGACCCCCTGAACCCAAGAAACATGTTTTTAGCGATTGGTCTGTGTGTGTGTGAACAGAATATCTCAAGAACGGAATATCGTACGAACTTGAAACTTAAGTTACATACCATTACCGGACCCGACACAAACATTTTCATCAAAATCGGTCAACCGGAAGTAGTAGTTTATTCGTATAATTTTTCACTTTCTTGCGATTTTCTCAAAAACTGGTCCTACGATTTTTTTAAAAATCGCCTGGTTTACTCAATTTTTTATTTTCTACAAGATAGGGTAGGCGCCATGTTTGCTGAAATTCTCGGTGAGGCTGTTTTTATGCAAAGAAATAGTTTTTTTAAGATTACGGCTTCATTATAAATTTCAGCGCAAAAACTTATATAATAAAAGTTGTAGAGAATTTAAAATTCTACAACTTTTATTTCAAACATTTTTTTTTGTATAACGCTTAGTTTAGCAGTAATTAGCGATTTTCTGTTTTTTTCTCACGAAAATGTGTGAAAAATCTATTTTTTTAAGATTTCGGCCTTAGTATTCATTTTATGACAAAAGTGTATATAATTAATTTTATAGGAAATAAAAAGATCTACAACTTTTATTTAAAGCATTTTTCTCTACAGGGCCTATTTTAGCGTGAAAGAGTGATTTTCCGTATTTTTAAGCCGAACTGAGTTCGATTTTCATTTTGCGTCTTTCAGTCATGATTAAAATAGGGTTATATTTTTAGAGGTTAGTTTTTTGTTTATTTCTAATGTTTTATTACTAATGTTAGGTTATATTGTTAATTATTTGCATTGGCAAGAGAAAGTTGTGTGAGTGTTTCACACCAGATTTTTTTGTTTTTTGTTGCATAATGTAGTTTGAAATTTCCGCTAAAAAATGGTGTAAATATTATATTTCTACGATAATTATAAATATTTTAAAATATTTTTTTCATTAACCTCTACAGCTGGTGCAACTACTCACACCAAAACAAGAAAATATTTTTACATTTATTTTATATATTTATTTTACCGTTATTTTTGTTCTAATACTATTTTAATTTGAAATCTAAGGTTGGTAGTACCGTAGTAAGTTGTATTATCATAGAACATGTGTTATTTTGCTGTTTTTTTACAGTTGTTTTAGTGTAAATATTTACTTACAAAAGTGTGTTACTAGGATCATGTTTTTTTTTTATTAAAATGAGTATTTCCGAAAATTAGGTTTTTTACCACATTTGTACCTTTTTCTCAGGACCTACTAAAGATATTTGAGTGAATTTTTTTTTGTTGAAAGATCCATTATTTCTGCCTATTCTGAGCGTTTAACGATTTAAATTTGTAAAAAATTGAATTTTTTATTAAATTTTTAAATTATCACCAAAAGGTCTTTTCGAAAAAAATTGTAAAAATTTTTTACTTTACCAATTTTAACATTTTTTCCACTCAAAATGTGCAGAAAAGAATGATCTAAAAGATAAAAAAAATTAAGTGTCTACCTTATGTAGTTCCTGAGAAAAAGGTACAAATGTTAACATTGTGAAGTGTAGGGATACGTGACCCCCTTTAACCCTCAACTGGTATCATGCGGTCTGTGAGACCGCTGTCATTTTTTACCCCTCCAACACTTCCCTCCCAATTGCCCGATATCACGTATATTTTGTACACCTTTCAACTGTTGTTTGAACTATGCGTGATCAAGATCGTTTTCGGTACGAGCTAACAAGTTGTGAGTTATTTGTATTTTGTTTTCTTCTGGCGGTCTCCTGGACCTATGATACCAGTTGTGTAACTTTTTGACGACTTTAAAACCAAGTAGTACATGGATTGTTTAAAGTTTTAATGACTATATAATAATTTTTCATACATCATTTCTTTGTTTAGTACTATTATAAAATATTTTCATATGTAATTTTATAAAATTTTCATTATGTATGATACATTTAAAATTTCTGAAGCGGCTTCAACACAACCAGGTCCATCATGTAAACAAGTTGTACATGTTAATGATGTGAATTTTTATTAACATAAAAATCTTTAAATTTTATTGTAAATAATCAAAAAGTAAAAAAAACGAATAAATTTTAATAAATGTTTGTCAGAGTGTACTGCCCAACAATAGACATAAATAGCAAAACTTGAAACCAAAATGTAAGTTGTACATCATAATTTTGTAAATAAATTTGTCTTTATCATATAAATTACTTACTTATTTATAATTATTAGACCACAGAATGTTTCTAGGGCTCAAAAATTTTATTGTTCTGTTCAAAATGAAAGTAAAAGTCAAAAAAATGCTTAGTGTTCGTTTTTTACTTTTTTAAATAGTAATTTTGCATTTATGCTAAGTATTTTACATTTACATCTTCGATTATACATGGTTTTATAAGTTTAATATTTAATTAAGTTTAATTAAATAAGTATGAAGAACTTAAATAAAAAAAACAAATTTGGAGGTCTGTCAGACCTCTGATACCAGTTATGTCACAAAAAATGATGATACCAGTTGAGAGTTAACCCTTTGGATCCCAGGAAATTTTTAAAGGTACTAGCCAGAAATCCCAACTTTTTCCACTAGGTACATGCAAGAAATCCCAGCCATAATTTGGAAGAATTGCAGTGTTTTGCTAAAAATTCTGTATTTTTGTTATTTATTGTTAGATCTTGATGATTTTTTTTTATTTTGTTTCTAAAAAACTAATCTAAAGTGTAGGTATTACTAAAATGTTATATTCACACATTTAAAAAAATTATTACAAAACATTTGACTTACCGAAAATTTTTTTTTCCAAAATTTTGATTTTGGAATGGTGTATGGTACTCAAAAAAAAAATTGTAGGACCAGTTCATTATTTTTTTCTAAAACTACACTTAAAATTACACAAATTCACCAAATTTCAGAGCTATATGTTCATAAAAATTATAGATATAAAATTTAAAATATAATAAAATCCTTTTCATCTTTGTGATAAAAATAGTATTACTAAAATGTAAGAATTTCCATGATATAAATGATATGCATTACAGCTGCAAATATTAACTAATACACTAAACTAAAATAAACTATAATAAACTAAAAACAATGCACGAAATAGAGGTTATTTGCCGAACAGAAACAAAACAACACTGATGTCAGATGCAGTACGCAGCTGAGTAAACAAATATCACATGTTCCCAAAAGCCCACTTAATCATTAGGTCATACCAATTATATGTGCTATTAAAAAGTGCTGACTATTACATCATTCAAAAGAACACTTCTTTCTGATCAACTACATATATAAAAACCAATATTTATGTTTTAATAGTGTTCTTAAATAAAGATATCGTAAACGTCCGTATATACGGAGGTTGGGATTTTTAGCAGATACCCGCAACGTCCGTATATACGGACGTTGGGATTTTTAGCAAATACCTGCGACGTCCGTATATACGGACGTTGGGATTCAAAGGGTTAATTGTTGTGGTAGGTCAACATTTTAAGCCTAAACCACTTTAGCTCATTGGTCTAGATTGATATTTAGGTCATCACCCAAAAATCTGGTTTAAATCTCTTGAGGCTTTACTAAGTAAAAACAAAAAGTCAGGTGGTTTACAATTTCCTTCCGCTCCTACGATTTTTTTAAATATCGCCTGATTTACTAAATTTTTTATGCTCTACAAGATAGGTTAGGCGCCATGCCTGCTGAAATCCTTGGGAAGGCTGTTTCCTCATAAAAAATTGTTTTTTTAAGATTACGGCTTTAATATGCATTTTAGCGCAAAAATGTATATAATAAAAGTTTTAGAGAATTTTAAATCCTACAACTTTTATTTCAAACATTTTTTGTGTAATGTTTCGTTTAGCGGTAATTAGCAATTTTCTGTTTTTTTCTCATGAAAATGTGTAAAAAATTGATTTTTTTTTAAAGATTTCGGCCTTAATTTTACCTTGATTTTACGACAAAAGTGTATATAATCAAATTTATAGGAAATTAAAAGATCTACAACTTTTATTTCGAGCATTTTTTTCTACAGAGCCTAGTTTAGCGTGAAAGAGTGATTTTATAGCGAAAGTTGATTTTCATTTTGCGTCTTTCACTCATGATTAATATTAGGTTATGTTTACTGGGGTTAGTTTTTTGTTTGTTTCTAATGTTTTATTAATAATTATAGGTTATATTGTTAATTACTAGCATTGACAAGAGAAAGTTGTGTAAGTGTTTCACACCTGATTTTTTCTTTTGTTTTAGTTGGGTACTAAACCGATAGAAGACTCGACCAAAGCTGGTATGGTTTTATTGAAAACATCTAAGAGAATTATTAAACTTCCTCACGGCTCATTGAATACTGCCGATTCTGCGAAAGAAATCACAGGATTACCACCTGTTGAAATTTATGATTTGGTTTGTATATTATTAATTTGGTCATACGAGGGGGTACCCAAAAGTAACCGGAATAGCATTGCTGTGGGCGGTGCTTGTGTAGTACGCATTTCTGCCGAGCAGACGTGTATAGCGCAACTCATTGCGAGTTCAATATTCATCTGCAGTGATTATTTTTGCTAGCGCTGTTTTGTTCTTGTTTCATTTTTTATGATGGCGAGTTTAAGTGTACAATGTGTAGCTGTGAAATTTTGTTTTCTACTCGGTAAAAGTGCTGCTGAAACTGTTTTAACCCCTTCATTGCCGGGTCCGAACACCCTTCGGAGTTGGGTGTGTTTTCCCAGTGCTGGCTCCGTATATGCTTCGGGTCTGCCTAGCGTGCTCTCATATCTCTTTTTAAAAGCCGGCAGTAAACCTATCGTTACTATTTTGACCTCGGCACACGGCAAACATTGTATTCTTCTCTTTTTTTTAGTAAATCACTGTTTTCACAAAAATCTTACACTTTGTACGTATAATTAGAGTAAATACTATAAAAAATGGTAAAACATAAATCGGCACATGAAATTATGTAACGAAAATAACGGTGGCAGCGAAAGGGTTAATATTGAAAACAGCTTACAAAGAAGACGCTATTGGAAAATCTGAAGTATACGAATGGTTTTCTTGGTTTAAAAATGTCGACGAGTTGATGGATGAGAAACCTTATTCTGGACGTCCATCAACTACCCGAATCGACAAAAATGTTTAAAAAATTCAAGAGCGTTTGCTCTCAGATCGTTGACTGACAATTTGGAAGTTTTAAGAAGATTGCGCAACAGTGTTCGTCAAAAAAGATCTGATTTGTGGCAGACAGGAGACTGGTTCTTCCATCACGACAATGCACCTGCAAACATTGCCATCTCGGTGAAAGATTTTTTTGACTAAAAATGGCATGGTTCCGCTGCCCTATGGACCTTACTCGCCTGAGCTGGCTCCATGCAACTCGGGTAGTTCTTATATCCACCCATGAAAAGGGACATTAAAGGATACCGATTTGACAACATTGAAGCGGTCAAGAAAAAATGAGGGAGGAGCTATCAGCCATTTCTAAAGATTACTACAAATAATGTTTTGAACAGTGAAAGCACCGGCGGGATAAATGTATTAGTTGTAATGGAGAGTATTTTGAAAGGGGATAAGGTTGTTTTGTAAATGAATTGAAATAAATAGCTTTTGAAAAATAATTTCGGTTTCTTTTGGGTACCCCTCGTATTGTAAATAATTTAATAGTTTTAGCTTCTTAAGGGGGTTGAGCATGCACAGAAGAATGACTTTTAATTGTTGTTTGGGACACGTAGAAGGTGAATAAAACCGATGTTGTCACCTTCCCAGTAGGTGCATAACTTATGGGCGAGGGGGAAGTTGCGCGAGTACACTGTCTATAAAAACGCTTATATCTCGTGAACGACTGAAGTTAGAAAGATGTTTTTAACACTATTTTCTTAGGAACGTTACGTTCTACAAAAAAGGTTATCATAAAAAAACTCGCATCTATAAAGGAAAAGAGTAAATTACGTTTGTATTAAAATTTAAAGTTTATACCGTCGCTGAGCTAAGTTATGCGGATCTTTGTTCGTTCTTTCTTTACTGTGACACCAGAACCCCCTCTTTCCCCACTACATCCTTTTACTGGTGTAATTTTTGTATTTGTATACTAAACTATTCTGTGGAGCAAGGTCATGCCTTTATACAGTTAGCCAACCTAATTCCTTCATTAGCCTTTACCAATTTTTCAGATAATGTAACATTTGAAATATTTCATAGCGACCATAAAGCCTAACCGATTTTCATGTTTTTATATTCACAGAAACCGTACGTATTGTAAGAAGGATCTGTAATTTTTTCATAATTTTTTATCAGTAATGAACTTAGCTAAATGGATTTATTTGGGAGCGTGTTTTGACATTTACCGTTAATCATAAGTGCGAAATGCAGAGCGACGCAAGAGAGTTAATCCAGAAAGAAAGATTTTAAAGCACCTGTTGTAACACCATTGTCCAGCTTGATATATCTCACAGTATCTTAAAAGTTTTTAAAGCACCTGTTGTAACACCATTGTCCAGCTTGATATATCTCACAGTATCTTAAAAGTTTTTTAAGCACCTGTTGTAACATCATTGTTCAGCTTGATATATCTCACAGTATCTTAAATGGTTTTTAAGCACCTGTTGTAACACCATTGTCCAGCTTGATATATCTCACAGTATCTTAAATGTTTTTTAAGCACCTGTCATAACACCATTGTCCAGCTTGATATATCTCACAGTATCTTAAATGGTTTTTAAGCACCTGTCGTAACACCATTGTCCAGCTTGATATATCTCACAGTATCTTAAAAGTTTTTTAAGCACCTGTTGTAACACCATTGTCCAGCTTGATATATCTCACAGTATCTTAACACTTTCCAGTCTACCATTTTTTTCACGACTATGCACTACAGACTAAAGTAAATTATTTGTATCTTGCACTTTAGACTGACATTTTTTCAACTTTTTCAAAAAATCAGTGTGCAGTCACTTCAGTTCTTATCAACAAGGGTATTATATGAAAATTAAGTCTGAAATTTGCTCTCTTTAACCATATATTTAGTTTAAGTCAATTATTAAGTTATTTATAAAATAATACCATTTACAATTATTCTAATTTACACATTTCCGAAAGAATTTATATGAAACTTATATCAATATCGCTTTCATTTTCCACAGGGTCGTATGATTCATTGATGTCCGTGTCATCTAATTCCGACCCAGAATCTTCTGCAAAACAATCTTATGCATCTCTAGACATCGTTTCATGAAATGTATAATAGCACAATAACAGTAAAACACATACACTGCAAACAATGTGGCCTTGTAACCCGCTATGTCGTTACTTGGTAGTAGACACTACGGTTCGATCTCGCGCATTAATTAGCGGTCGATAGTTTCATCGATATATCAGAAAATACTAATCGATTCGGTCAACTATCGCTGTTGGTAAACGGAGAACAAAGTGAACTAAATAACAGTGAAAACGGGAAACGAATAGCGTACGGGTAGCTACATTTATAACAATGTGAAAGTACCAAACGTATCAGATACGTTTGCCGTCTAAAAACGTACGAGGTGTGTTCAAAAAGTAACGGGAATTTTTAAATTTCGCGGGTTTGGGTAGTCCGATTGTAAAAAATTTTTTTTTATTATGTTGGAACACTAGCCCCTGATGTACGATAAAATTTTCAACAATATTCATTGCTTAGTTCTTAAGTGGAAGCCGCTAAGGTTAGACGTGTTTTTCGAGCACGGCTATTTTTGTTTGTTAAAAAAAATGGATCAAAGAATTTGTATTAAATTTTGCATGAAAAATGAAATAAAGTGTAATAAAGTGTGTGAAATGTTAACAAAGGCATATGGTGAGTCTGCTATGAGTAAAACAAGGATTTACGAGTGGTATAAGCGTTTCCAAGATGGCCGCAAAAACGTTGAAGATGACGAACGACCCGGACGTCCAAGCACATCAACGACCGATGAAAACGTGAAAAAAGTAAAAGAAATGGTTATGAACTATCGCCGAATCACAATCAGAGAAGTCATTGATGATGTTGGCATATCGATTGGCTCATGCCATGAAATTTTTTCGGATGTTTTGGGTATGAAACGTGTGGCAGCAAAATTTGTTCCAAAATTGTTGAATTTCGAACAAAAACAGCGGCGAATGGAAGTTGCTCAGGAGTCACTAAATGAAGTCAACAATGATGCGGATCTACTCAAACGTGTTATAACAGGTGACGAAACATGGGTTTACGGATACGATGTCGAAACTAAGGCTCAATCGTCCCACCAGTGGAGGCATTCTGGATCGCCAAGACCAAAAAAGGTTCGACAAGTGCAGTCGAATGTGAAGGTTATGCTCACTGTGTTCTTCGATTTTAATGGCATAGTGCATCATGAATTCTTGCCACAAGGTCAAACAATCAATAAGGAGTACTACCTACAAGTTCAACGCCGTTTGCGTGAAGCAATCCGAAAAAAACGCCCGGATTTGTGGCAAAACAATTCATGGCTGTTGCACCAGATAATGCACCTGCTCACACTTCATTGCTTGTTCGTGAATTTTTGGCCAAAAACAAAACTTTAACGATGCCCCAGCCTCCATATTCGCCAAACATGGCTCCATGTGACTTTTTTCTATTTCCAAAAATAAAGAGAACATTAAAAGACCGTCGTTTTACAAGCATAGATGACATTAAAAGCGAATCGGTGAAAGAGCTAAAAGCTATCACAAAGATCGAGTTTCAGAAGTGTTTCGAGGATTGGAAAAAGCGTTGGCACAAGTGTATTGCATGCGAAGGGGACTACTTTGATGGGGACAATATTAATGTAGATGAATAGATAAATATTTTTTTCAAAAAACGAAAATTCCCGTTATTTTTTGAACAAACCTCGTATATTGCTGTGCTCGTATGACATACATTTGCCATCACTCGGTGTATTTCATCACGGCCGTATCACGTACGGTTGTCGTCTCGAAAGTGTTAAAAGTTTTTAAAGCACCTGTTGTAACACCATTGTCCAGCCTGATTATATCTCACAGTATCTTAAAAGTTTGTTTTGCTGTAATACGTATGAAATAAATACTTTGCTTGTTTTCAGGAGGAAGGTGATAACAAAACGACTGATTTCTCAGATCTTATGGCCTTTTCTAGTTTAGAGAAACCTTCACACGGAATAAAAACGTTACATTATGCTTTACAGTATTTTTATGGGCTTTATGATGCTGAAGGATTGTTAAATAAGGTAAGTTATAATTTTTTATCGTTTCATACCAAGGTTAGATCCAGAGAGGGAGCATTGAGGGCAATTCCACCCTCATCGTTGTTTCAATTAAGTCTTTAAGACTTAAAGATCGTTGTTTTTTTACAAACATTTTATATAGATTTTTTAGAACTACATAGTACAATAGGTAGACATTTTAAGTGATAGAAAGAAACACCAATAAACAACAGAAGGCTACAAGTATTATTGGTTTCATAATAATATATGCTGCCCATAACAGACAGGTGGAGTGTCAAATTATTTACACTCAATTTGTTCGTTGCAGGGCTAAAATAAATAGTTCTGTTTCTTATCACATGGTCAGCCAATTAAATGACTGAATCATTTAAGAACAGAAGAGGTAGAGGTGTAAAAGACACTAATCAGAGTGATCTCCTCTGAAAGTAATGAATTTCATTGTACAGCCAGACCCTGTGGTGAATGAAGTGAAGGTGTCATTTCAGAGTGGAAAATATGTGCTTGTCAGAGGGTTCGGCATGCTGATAAGCGTACTTTTCCACTCAATGAGGAAGGCACGGTAAACCACCTCTCTGCTCGTTTTACTTAGTAAAACCTCTAGAGGTTCAAACCAGCCTTTTGGCTGTTGACCTAAACAACAACAATAATATATGCCCAATTGAAACCCTTGCATCTCCAAAATGATGAGTCGAATTTAGACATACTTTACATCAAAATTTGGCTCATTTTATTCTGCATTGACCCTTAATATTCCTATATCTTTAATCTTGTTTAAAAATTGTCAAATCGAGGGTTGTCATTGAGGGTTGAGAGTTAGTCAAGTTGGAAGACAAAAAGGCCCAATTATTTGACTGACAAGTTTGAAATTTTAACACAACATAGACAATTATATTCTTACAGCATGTACAAAATTTCAAATTCGTATGTTACTTAAATTTTTACTTTTTCTTGCCTATATAAATATATAGGAAGGAAAGTAATGATTTCATGTTTTTTCAAAATCGAGTTTTCACCGGATCTAGACGTTTTCAGACCCCTGAACCCAAAAAATATGTAGTTAGCGATTGGTCTGTGTGTGTGTGTAAACAGAATATCTCAAGAATGGAACATCATACGAACTTGTAACTTGTTACTTAAGTTAGATACTACTACCAGACCTGACACGAACATTTTTATCAAAATTGGTCAACCGGAAATACTAGCTTATTCGTGTAATTTTTCACTTTTTTGCGATTTTTCAAAAACTGCTCCTACGATTTTTTGTAAAATCGTCTCATTTACTAAATTTTTTATGCTTTACAAGTTAGGGTAGGCGCCATGCCTGCTGAAATCCTTGGGAAGTCTGTTTTTACGTAAAAAAATTGTTTTTTTTAAATTTCAGCTTTAATATGCATTTTAACGCAAAAAAGTATATCATAAAAGTTGTAGAGAATTAAAAATCGTACAGCGTTTAATTCAAACATTTTTTTTTTGTGTAATGCTTAGTTTAGCGGTAATAAGCGATTTTCTGTTTTTTTTCTCACAAAAATGTGTAAAAAATCGATTTTTTTATGATTTCAGCCTTAGTATGCATTTATAACAAAAGTTTATGTAATCAAATTTATAGGAAATTAAAAGATCTACAACTTTTATTTAAAACATTTTTCTGTACAGAGCCTAATTTAGCGTGAGAGTGATTTTCCGTATTTGTAAGCCTAACAGGTTGATTTTCATTTTGCGTCGTTTACTCATGATTAAAATTAGGTTATGTTTATTGAAGTTAGTTTTTTTGTGTATTTATAATGTTTGGCTATATTGTTAATTATTTGCTTTGGCAAGAGAAAGTTGTGTGAGTGCTTCACACCTGAATTTTTAACTAATATTGGTTATTTTCTAACTTACAATTACACTTTACATTTTTTAATGGTTATATTTAAAATGCACTATTTTCTTTACAAAAAGAAAAGGAAGAAAGAAAATCTATGTACGTCCTGTGTAAATTGTGTGAAGATTTTAATCTTAGAATTTCCGCCATGAAAACCAAGGTAATGGCGTTCAAGGGGACATGTCTGGTTCGATCGTAGATTGTCATAAATGATGCGGTAGTGAAGCAGGTGTCCAATTTCAGTTTTTTGGGATGTGACATAGGAGTAGTATTGGATTTATACATCGAGCGGAAGATAAGTTAATTCCAAAGGATTTGTGGCACAATCAATAGGACATTGAAGAACTGGGCAACGCCTAGCACAAGGATGAATTTTTACTAGGTGATGGCAACTCCAATACACTTGACCCTCGGTGTTCGTGGACTCCTATGTTCGAGGTTTCGACCTTTTGAGATTTTGTATTTGTACACAAAAAATTCAATTTTCGAGATTAAAACTCGGTGTTCGTGATTTGTACTGGGACCTTGAACGAGAACTGTCCCTCTCAGCCCAACCCTTCCCGTATGCTTCCCCTGCTTAGTGCATTGACCTGGTGGCTTAGCGCACAATGATGTTATTTCTGAAAGGGAATTGAACGAAGAACATAATGCTTCCTCAGAAGAATCCGAAGATGAAAAAAAAATCAAAATAACTTGACTAGGGAAGATTTGAAACAATTATTTACGGCAATAGATACAATAAAAACAATATTAGACAAGGATCCAGAACAAGATAGAGCTTTAGTATGTTACAATTCAATAAGATCAGCTTGCCATCCTTACAAACTAAAACTTAAAAAACTTCAAACCAAAGCAGAACAAACAACGATTGTAAATTTGTTTAAGCCGAAGAGAAATGACATCATTACCACTCATCGAGGTATCAAGGTATCACCATCAACATCAAGGACACAATTTGCAGCCCACAAAGAATAAAATGTACATAAAGAAACAACTTTTCATGTTTTATAAAATTCACAAATAATAACAAAATATAATAGGGCAATATTTTTCGATTACAAAGAACATTTTACATTTAAATCAAGTTAGTTAATAATATTTTGTATTTCCTTTTTTAATAAATTAAATTTTTCTATAACACACGGTTTTTTATTTAAAATAAGCCAAAACGTCTTGTTTATCTTTAAAATATACACACTAATCACTCACATGGAACCGATTAGAAATTTTACATTGAAAATAGATCTCGATGTTCATGATTTCGATTTTCAAGATGGTTTTCATGGGCCCAATTAATCTCGAACATTGAGGGTGCAGTGTAATAATGTATGGAAGTGTAGTGTGGGTGACCATGATGAGAAATGTGCAAAGGATCCAAGCAGCGGAGATGAGATTCCTGCGAAGAGTTAAGGGGTGCTCGAGATTGGATTGATTGCGGAATGTGGATTAAACAAAGGCTCCAAGTCTACTGCCTGAATGAGAAGATTGAGTGGTATCGTGGGTGATGGAGGGGTGTAATATATAAATGAGCCTCTACCAATTTGTAGTGAATACATTGGCAGCTGCAAAATTCTGTAGCGTAGACAGCGTTTTCCCTTCACCGAAATTCGGAGTGGACGAACACCATTGTAGTTGCCACCGGGCAACCCCAAGGGCGGTCCACATCAAATCCATAACACGAAGAGAAAAGCAGTCCAAACTACAAAACATTGAAACATTGATTTTCGGGGGCTCCACCATCCAATTTTAGAAACCAACCAGAAACTGAAATTGGATTCAGGGATTAATTGGCAACCCAGCGATTCAAATAACGTAGCTCATATGATGGTCAAAACTCGCTTTTAGTACTGCAGAGGTTTGGTTGAAGAACCACACAGGTATAGACGCAAATGCATTTGACACAGAAAAAAAATAATGAAAAAAATTAATGAGCAACTAAAATAATTTATTAATGAATAACTAAAAACTAAATAAAATAAATAATATTATGATTTTAAGTAAAACAGTTAATTCATTTAAAATTTGAAAAAAAATAATTAGTTAAATAACGATACAGTTTAAAAAAAAATAAAATTGGAATAAATTAATTTTAACAAAACTTGATTTAACAATAGAAAATACTTAATATGAATATAATAAATTAATAGGAATATTTAAGAAAAAACTATTTTTAAAGTCCTTGGACTGAAACGGGAAAAAATCTCTTGGGCAGAGTTTAATAAATAATTTAAGGTGAAGAAAAATAAATACAGTAATGTATTTATTTTTCGGGGAAAAACTAAATAAAATTAAGACATTAAAAAAAATGAATTGTAAGATGAAATTTAGTAAAAGAATTACTTAAAAAAATTTGAGTAACTCAGTGGTCGTTGAACAAGAGTTTAAAAGAAAATTTGTCATATTTAAGATTTTAAAAAAATTTAAAAGAAAAAAAGATACTGAATTTAATAAAGTTTTGTTACTTAAAATTAATTAAAAAAAGTTAAAAAAAGAGATTTATTTATAAATAGGATATTTAAAACACCATAATAATATTAAGAAACATTATAAATTGAAATAAAAAAAAATATTTTAGTTAAAACCTGAAAAAATTATTACTCATGGTACTTAAATTTAAATTTAGGTAATTTTCCCATATTGGGAAAGAAAAATAATTTACCTGTAAAATTTGATGCTATCGGTTCGACATCCTGTCCAAGACAAAGCGTAAAAACTCAACGCACACAAACGCAAAAGAAGGTCATTCCCCTAACGTTCACAAATGGAAGCGTTCGAGGCGGCGAAAAATGCCGATACATCGGAAATACTAAGAATTTAAACGAGGAAAATTATATGGAAAATTAAAATGACGGTAACAGTGAGAGTGAGAGAGAGAAACGTGTAAGATAGAAAGAGAGAGAGAGAGAGAGATACAAATTACACGTGCGAGTAAATGAACAATAAAGATGTAATGACAAAAATGAAATCGGACACCGGACGTAAGCCTAAGAATTAAAAACATAAATTACGGAATAAAAATCTAGTGAAATAAAACTAACTGGAAATAAATGAATAAAATAATTAGATTCAATGAAGAAAAATAAATATAACCCTTAAAAAAAAATCCGGCACAAAAATCAGAAAAACGGAATTGTAAATTAATTGAGAAGATTTTGGAGACAAAATCTTAGAAATTCATTACAGGAGACACCTGGATAGAATACCCCTCCAAGTACGCTGGTTGGACAGCGAAATGTGGGTCGACCTTGGTAAACATGGATGTGAGTTCACAGAACAGGCGACTGTCTAAGCCTTGAAGGAAGAAGAAGAACACTATTTTCTTTGTGTATTTATAATTGTTACATTCTTAGTTACATAATTATGATCATTAATTGTGCTTGCTACATGCTCCTCTTTGATATACTTACTTTACTTTACTTTATGCGGGGTTGCTACAGATTACTCCGCATCCCGCATCTCGATCTCCACCTCCTCCTGTCCATCCAGTCCCGTTCTCCTAAATCTCTTTCTTCCATCGCCCTTCGCATTCCCTCTCTCCATGTTCCTCTAGGCCTACCTCTCCTCTGTCTTGCTGCTGGACAGTACTCCAAAATCTTTTTTGGCCACCTCTCCCCACTCATGCGTTGTACATGCCCATACCACTCCAGTTGCCTTCCTTCAATCCTATCCACAATAGAATGAGGTCTTCCAGCTCTGTCCCTTATTACCTCATTCCTAACTCGGTCCATTCTCGAAAGCCGACAAGCTCTGCGGAAAAAATCCATCTCCAAAGCCTCCAAATAATGAACATTTCGGCTGCTGATTTGCCAACACTCTGCTCCATAAGTTGTAATTGGCTCAACCACTGCATTATACATAACTTTTTTTGTTCTTAAACTTATTTTTGGAGACCACAATATACTGTTCAGCTTTCGAATTGCCGCCCTTCCCTGACCGACCCTAGATCTGATGTCCTCCTCACATCCTCCATCTTCAGAAAAGAGTGTTCCTAAGTACTTGAACTTGTCATATTTCCTCACTACCTCTGCCTCAAGTACTAAATCTCCTCCCCGCTCTCCTATTACCACATAAGCTGTCTTATTAATATTTATCTTCATTCCCCACTTAATGTACTCCTCCTTTTGATCGGAAGCTGTTTGATATAATTTTATAAATATAATTTTCTTTGTTTGTTTTCTAGTGTATCGAATTAGAAGACTGGCAAACGGTAGCGAAACTTTACGTTTTGAAAGAACAGTTTGATCAAGCGTTACGTTATCAATTGAAAGCAGCGGCCGTTAAAACAAATTCGAATATCGTCAGTTCTGTATCGGAATCGCCTTCATCTTCAATCGAAAAACGATTTCCAAATTTAAAGAATGATAATGATACATCGTTATCAAAGACCGTAACCGAAGTGAATGAGTCGACAACGATTGAAGAATCATCTTCTACGATTAACGTTATGAAATTACAACGGCAAGAATCTTCAACGACGATAGAGGATGACGAAGATGAGATAGAGGATGAGGACGAAAACAAAACGATCAACCTGATTCGTTCAGGTGAGTTTTGCGATTGTAAAAATAAAATTCAAATTGTAAATAGTAGCACGGCTTCAATGATCACATCTTCGTCATCCGACGATAAAACACCGGTCGTCGACGAAACGAGTATCGACGACGATATCACGACAAGTACCGAAGATCCGAGTCAAACATCGGAAATACATACGTTTGCGGTTCAAGGCGGTACCGAAGAGATGTCGACACATTCGCAAGAAAATGTTAAAACGACGACGAATTCAGCGAGCGACGATACGATTGATTCACGTTCAGTCACGCCCGATACTTCGATTAATATGTCAAGTTGTTGCGATGATAATATTAAAACGTCCGAACAGATTTTAATAAAAAAATCGTCTCCAATTAATAAAACAAATAAACCATTTATAAAACAAGTCTCTGAAGAATCTGATTCGATGTTGAATAATATTATCGTTAAAAATAACCTAAAAGCGATATCGTCGAAAGAATTAATTATCGATTATACGTCGGCAGAAAATGCGTACAATGCAACAGTGGATAAATATATTAGGATCGTAGAGTATTACGTCTTGTTTTGTAAACAATGTTCCGTTAATGTTTTACGTGATCTGTTATTCCAGGTTAGTAAATTTACAAATGTTTATTTAAATTTTATTTAAACTAGTAACTTAAAACTTAGGAGAATAGTTTTACTTTAGCAGTATATTTGTCCCTTCCCCCCTGCACAATTTTGTAATCACCCACTGGCACTGCTACTTTTATAATGTCACTAAAGATCTTCTTTAACGATGTTAGTACTAGCTTCTAGTTAACTAGCAGTTAACAAAAAAAGCATAAATTTTTTTTTTACTTTCTCTTGCCTATATCAATATAGGAAGGAGAGTATTGTTTTCATGTCGATTGTAAGAAATCGAGTTTTCACCGGATCTACACGTTTTCAGACCCCCTGAACTCAAAAAACATGTTTTTAGCGATTGGTCTGTGTGTGTGTGTGAAAACAGAGTATCTCATGAACGGAACATCGTACGAGCTTGAAACTTAAACCGTAAGTTACATACCACTACTGGACATGACACAAACATTTTCATGAAAATCTGTCAACCGGAAGTAGTAGTTTATTCGTGTAATTTTTCACTTTTTTGCGATTTTCTCAAAAACTGGTCATACAATTTTTTTTAAAAATCACCTGGTTTACTAAATTTTGTATGCTCTACAAGATAGGGTAGGTGCCATGTTTGCTGAAATTCTTGGTGAGGCTGTTTTCACGTAAAAAACTTGTTTTTTAAAATTGCGACTTTAATATACATTTGAGCGCAAAATTTGTAAATAAAAGTTGTAGAAAATTAAAAATCCTACAACTTTCATTTCAAACATTTTTTTGTATAATGCTTAGTTTAGCGGTAATTAGCGATTTTCTGTTTTTTTCTCACGAAAACGTGTGAAAAATCGATTTTTTTAATAATTCAGCATTAGTAAGCATCTTACGACAAAAATGTATATAATCAAATTTATAGGAAATTAAAAGATCTACGACTTTTAATTAGAGCATTTTTCTCTACAGAGAATAGTTTAGTGTGAAAGAGTGATTTTTCGTATTTTTAAGCCAAACTGACGTCGATTTTCATTTTGCGTATTTCACTCACGATTAAAATAAAGTTATGTTTATTGAGGTTCGTTTTTTGTTTATTTCTAATTTTAGGTTTAGTTAATTATTTGCATTGGCAAGAGAAAGTTGTGTGAGTGTTTCGCACCAGATTTTTTTAAAATATTCTGTAAAAATAAAATATACAGCACGTTTTAAACAGGATGCTGTATTTATGATCTTAAGAACCTAGATTAACACAGAAGAAACAAATGTTTAACAAAAACTGATAAAACATGATTTGCAGATTTCAGTAAACTTTTAAAATGAAATTGCTTAAAATTATGTTGATGAGGGTTAGCACTGTCTCCTCCCGACCCCTTCAATTCAGGGGCGGTTCCAGGGCTCATTTTCGGGGGGGGGGGCTATCTTGTTTTTATGTAGCTCTTACTACATGATTTGTAATACATAGTTTGTAATTGAGTCATTGAAAAGTCCTCTTTTATGCTGTATTGCTGTAACCACAATTTTAATTCATAGAGAAATTTTCAAGGTGCTGACTGGATGCGAGTGGCTTTTCACTACTGACACTGATTGTTATCTTAATACTATTTAAAAATAGATACTTTCTGTTTCACTCAAATTTATACTAAAATAATTATTATTAATTGAAAGGTACGAGTATTGGGATTCAGTTTTGTTAGAAATAATAGCTTATAGAAAATATTAAACTAAGTTTTCCTAGTATTTCGGTGGGGGGGGGGTGCCATGGCCCCCATGTCCCCTTCCCTGAAACCGCCCCTGCTTCAATTGATATAATGCAAAAAAGACAGTTTTATGATTGTTGTTGTTTCTGATGTAGGCGCTGGCGTTTTGGCTAGACCAAGCTTTACCTGTTTCTAGCCTAGAGTGTTTTCTGAAGGAACATTGGGATATTGTTCATTACCCTCTTGGAATCTTATTGTTTGGGTAAGAATATTATTTATTTAACTATAGTGGAAATCCCCGTAATTGGATCTATTTGGACCTAGCGTACGCCGGATATGAGAAAATCCGGTTATGGGAAATACAAAAAGATTACAAATTAAAAGAATTAAAAGATCTACAACTTTTATTTAGATTATTTTTCTCTACAGAGCCTAGTTTAGTGTGAAAGAGTGATTTTCCATATTTTAAAGCCAAACCTAGGTCGATTTTCATTTTGCGTGTTTCACTCATGATTAAAATAAGGTTATGTTTTTGAGGTTAGTTTTTTGTTTATTTCTAATGTTAGGTTATATTGGTCATTATTTGCATTGGTAAAAGAAAGTTGTGTGAGTGTTTTACATCAGATTTTTTTTATTGTTTCCGGGTATGGGAGGATCCGGATTAGGGGGTTTCCTCTTTAATAGTTTTTAAGCGTGTAATACTATTTATTAAATTTTGACTTAACTGTTTTTATCTAATTGTAAAACTGTTGTTGTTTAGGTCAACAGCCGAAAAGCTGGTTTGAACCTCTAGAGGTTTTACTAAGTAAAAATGAGGAGTGAGGTGGTTTACCATTGCCACAACTCACTGAGTTGAAAGAGTTTGCTTATCAGCATGCCAGGCCCTCCGAAAAGCACCCACTTTCCACCCTGCAAATGACACCTTCACTTCATTCACCACAGGGTCCAACTGTATAGTGAAATTCATTACTATCATAGGAGATAACTCTGACTAGTGTATTTTACACCTCTACCTCTTCTGTTCTTAAATAGTTCAGTCATATAATTGGCTGACTATGTGATAAGAAACAACTTTTTTTTGTAGCCCTGGAACCAACAGATCGAGTGCAATTAATTTAACACTCCATCTGCCCGTTATGGGCATATTTTTATGGGCTTATTGTAAAACTATGCTTTTTCAAAACTTGGAAGTTTAAAATTTGAGAATTGACTTATATTTGTGTAGTAAGAAAACGTACCTTCTCAGAATTTTCCATATAATTTAGTGCTATCCAGAAAGTAATAGATGTTTTGGTATATCACGGCAGTGAGCAGGGCTACAGCCACCAACTTGGTGCCATAACGATCCTACCATCAGTGCACATCCAGCGGTGGTAGCATGTGGTCTGTGTCTCTACTATTTTGCTCTCTCTCACGTGTTAAAATGCACGCTGCAATAGAAAATCCTGCCACTTGTGAGGTGCGTTGTATGATAAAGTTTTTGTTGGCAAATAACTACAAACCAATTGAAATTTATCGCAAAATTTGTGATGTATATACAAAAAGAATAATGAGCGAAAACCGAGAAAGGCAGTGGTTCATTGATTTTAACAATTTGAAGACTGACATTTTTACTTTTTCTTGTGTATATAAATATATAAGAAGGAAAGTATTGTTTACATGTCAATTTTAACAAATCCACTCTTCACTGGATCTACATGTTTTCAGACCCCCTGAACCCAAAAAACATGTTTTTAGCGATTGGTCTGTGTGTGTGTCTGAACAAAATATCTCAAGAACGGAACATCGTACGAACTTGAAATTGAAGTTACATACCAGTACCAGACCCAACAGGAACATTTTCATCAAAATCGGTCAACCAGAAGTAGTAGTTTATTCATGTAATTTTTCACTTTTTTGCGATTTTCTCAAAAACTGGTCCTACGATTTTTTTTAAAATCACCTGATTTACTAAATTTTTTATGCTCTACATCTACAAGATAAGAAAGGATAGGCGCAATGTTTGCTGAAATTCTTGGTAAGGATGTTTTTACGTAAAAACATTGTTTTTTTAAGATTGCAGCTTTAATATGTATTTTAGTGCAAAAATTTATATAATGAAAGTTGTAGAGAATTTAAAATCCTACACTTTAATTTCAAACATTTTTTTGTATACCGCTTAGTTTAACAGTAATTAGCGATTTTCTGTTTTTTTTCTCACGAAAACGTGTGAAAAATCAATATTTTAAAGATTTCAGCCTTAGTATGCATTTTATGATAAAAGTGTGTATAATCAAATTTATAGGAAATTAAAAGATCTACAACTTTTATTTAAAGCATTTTTCTCTACAGAGCCTAGTTTAGCGTGAAAGAGTGATTTTCCGTATTTTTAAGCCAAACAGGTTGATTTTCATTTTGCATCTTTTCACTCATGATTAAAATTAGGTTATGATTATTGAGGTTAGTTTTTTGTTTATTTCTAATGTTTTATTACTAATGTTAGGTTCAGTGTTAATTATTTGCATTGGAAAGAGAAAGTTGTGTGAGTGTTTCACACCAGATTGTTTGTTTATTTCCAGACAAGATCCTGTGGATAAATCGATTGAATCTGAAAAGATACTTTGCCGGTTGTCGACTGAATTTAATATCCTACTTTGCTCTTCAATGGTTGAACACGTTTCTGATAAAAGTAAGTAAAATTTTTTTATTATTTTTCTTTGTTTTACTATTAATGGTTTTTTTATGTTCATCAATTTTTGCGTATCGTAGCTCACGTAATTTGAATCGATAGATTGAAATAGGATTAATACGAGGCGTGTTTAGAAAGTAAGTACCGTTTTTAAAAAAAGCAAGTAAAACAATTTTTTTTCAACACAATTTTTATTCTATATGAAAGCCCAAACCTTAAACTATTTTTCGACATAGTTTCCACCGATGTTCAAACACTTGTCTTAGCAGGCGATCAATTTGTCTATACCCTCTTCGTAGAAGGTTCCCGCCAACGAATGTAGCCATGACTCCACGGCAGGTTTCACTTCATCGTTGGTTTCAAAGCGTTGGCCGCCTAGCTCACGCTTCATGTGCAGGAACAATTGGTAGTCAGACGGTGCCAAGTTCGGGCTGTAGGGCGGGTGATTGAACTGCTCCCAACTAAATTGTCGAACCAATGTTTGAGTGTCACCAGCGGTATGGGGCCGAGCATTGTCATGGAGCAACACAATTCCATTACTAAGCATTCCTCTAGATTGTTTTGAATTGCCTGCCTTAGTTTTCTTAAGGTTTCGCAATACCTTGCCGCATTAATGGTTTCACCTCTTGGGAGAAAATGAATCAGCAAAACACCTTTCCAGTCCCAAAAGACAGTGCACATGATTTTTTTGTGCAGACATTGTCGTCTTGAATTTTTGTTTCTTTGGGGATTGTGTGTGTCGCCACTCCATTGACTGCTGTTTAGATTCCGGTGTGATATGACGGACCCAAGTTTCATCACCTGTCACAATTTTGTTTAAAAAATCCTCACCATCATCACTGTACCGTGTGAGAAAAGTGAAAGCACTTCCGAGTCTCTTGGTTTTGTCCACATCAGTGGCAGGAACCTTCTACGAAGAGGGTGTAGAGAAATTGATCACCCGCTACGACAAGTGTTTGAACATCAGTGGAAACTATGTCAAAAAATAGTTTTAGGTTTGGACTTTCGTGTAGAAATAAAATTGTGTTGAAAAAACATTGTTTCACTTGTTTTTTTTAAAAACGATACTTACTTTCTGAACACGCCTCGTAAGCTGTTTTTTTAAGCTATACAGTGCAACCTGTCACATTCAGACTTCTGATATCCGGACTTTTCCATATCTGGATGTATCTCCAAACTAATTTTTCAATTCCGATAAGCAAAATGGTTAGAGTTGGAAAAGTGAAAGTGCAGCTAGGATGTTGAAAGAAAATATTGTACATTCGGTAATCTATTTCCTGTAAATTTTTCGTTAAATTTTATATTGTTACTTTCTCTTGCCTATATGAATATATAGAAAGGAAAGTATTGTTTTCATGTTAATTTTTTGAAATCGAGTTTTCACCGGATCTACACGTTTTCAGACCCCCTGAACCCAAAAAATATGTTTTTAGAGATTAGTCTGTGTGTGTGTGTGTGTGAGCAGAATATCTCAAGAACAGAACATCGTACGAACTTGAAACTTAAGTTACATACCACTAGAGGACCCGACATAAACATTTTCATCAAAATCACTCAACCGGAAGTAGGAGTTTATTCATGTAATTTTTCACTTTTTTGCGATTTTCTCAAAAACGGGTCCTACGATTTTTTTAAAAATCGCCTTATTTACTAAATTTTTTATGATCTAAATATAGGGTAGGTGCCATGTTTGTTAAAATTCTTGGTGAGGCTGTTTTCACGTAAAAAAATTGGTTTTTTAAGATTACGGCTGTAATATGCATTTTAGCACAAAAATGTATATGATAAAAAATGTAGAGAATTTAAAATCCTACTACTTTATTTCAAACATTTAGCGGCAATTTGCAATTTTCTGTTTATTTTCCTCACAAAAACGTGTAAAAATCAATTTTTTAAAGATTTCAGCCTTATTATGCATTTTATGACAAAAAAGTATATCTAATTTATAAGAAATTAAAAGATCTACAAATTTAATTTAGAGCATTTTTCTCTACAGAGCCTAGTTTAGCGTGAATGAGTGATTTTCCATATTTTTAAGCCAAACTGAGGTTGATTTTAATTTTATGTTATTCACTCATGATTAAAATTAGGTTATTTTTTTTTGTTTACTTCTAATGTTTTTTTACTAATGTTAGGTTATATTGTTCAATATTTGCAATTGCAAGAGAAAGTTGTGTGAGTGTTTCATACCAGATTTTTTTATTTCACAATGTACTTAGGTTTTTGGAAATCTGTCATAACTTGTTTATAAATTTTCCAGGTCGACTTTGTCCAGAAATGATCGATATATTGGCTGGATTAAGTTGGAGTTCACATCCGGTTGACATGACTGCTTCAACGACTAGTCATCAATCGTTACAGCTGTCTGGTACGATAGCTCAAGATATGACCAATCAGAATCACGAATCTAGATTATCGCGAGTACTTGATGAGTTGCATACTCCGCAGGGTACTCAACCTTACATTGATATTAACTTTTCGGTATGTACTTTTTCAAATATGAGGGTCATTCGTAAAATAAGGTTCCCTAAGCTGCCGAGACAGAATGCGATGTGCTGGGAGAAATCTGGCAACACTGTCTTACTTATCAGCTCTCCCTCTCTTTTTCCGCAACACTCCCGCCTCGCTACGTCGATCAGTGCCGGCCTAGCAGCCTTCGAAGATGGAGCTCCCTATCGCTGTTACCGCCAGATGCGAAAAATTTGCGCTGTGATACGTTTTTTAAATGCAAAACAGATTTCGTCTGTTGACATTCATCGTCAGTTAATCGAAGTTTATGGCAAAAACTGCATATCTGTTCAACATGTTCGGAAATGGTATAGAGAATTCAGTGAAGGCCGCATGGAAATTCACAATGAAAACCGAAGCGGACAGTCTTCAGTTTCTGATGGAATTGTCGAAAAAGTTGAGACAATATTGCTTGAAGATCGGAGAATCACCGTTAACGAACTTGCTTTGCGTATTCCTGAGACTTCCAACACCACAATCCATAAGATTTCAACAGAAAAATTAGGCTATCACAAAATGTGTGCGCGGTGGGTACCACGAATGCTCACAGAAAACCACAAACAGCAATGTGTCGCGTGTGCCTAGCAGTTTTTGCGACAATCTGAAGACAACAAGGAAGAATTCTTGGATTCCATTGTTACAGGCGATGAAACATGGGCGTTTCACTTTACCCTGGAAACCAAGCAGCAATCACGTGAATGGCGTCACTCAACTTTGTCTAAGCCGAAGAAGTTCAAGCAAACGCAGTCTGCTGGGAAAGTCATGGCAACCGTCTTTTGGGACAGGAAGGGCTTGCTTTTGATCAATTTTTTGCCTCATGGAACAACAGTAAACTCTGACAGATATTGTGACACATTAAGAAAACTGAGACGGGCGATCCAGAACTGCCGGAGAGGAAGTTTGTCCAGTGGTGTGAGGCTTCTCCATGACAACGCTCGACCTCATGTCTCACATCAAACTCAAGAACTGCTGACAGATTTTGGCTGGACTGTTGTGCCCCCCCCCCCCTACAGCCCGGACCTAGCCCCAAGTGATTATCACTTATTCCCAAAATTAAAAGAACACTTGAGTGGCCTACGCTTCAGTACCGATGATGAAGTCAAGGAAGAGGTTACTCGATTCCTCAAAGGATTGGCGGCAGAATTCTACAACATGGGGATAGAAAAGTTGGAGCATCATCTGCAAAAGTGTTTGGACAGAAACTGCGATTATGTAGAAAAATAGCTTAAGTTTTAAGCCTTAAATTGATGTATAACACTAAGATAAAAAATATAGCTGTCTGTTTTTAAAAATCATGGGAACCTTATTTTATGAGTGATCCTCGTATTATTAGATTGCTTAAATTTTTTTTAAATTTCGTGAGGGATGTTTGATAATTAACGAGATAAATTGATGTTGAGAAAAACAAAACTGTGTTTGTGCTAGTGTAAGTTACAAGGTATGATCAATAAATGCAGTGAATAATTTTATTACGAACAAAGTAATAAGCGTACATTAAATTTGAATTAACCCGACGAGAACGGAGATTTTAATGATCACACGGACTGTCAATTTACGCCTAATAAAAACTCTTTTATTTAATTCAGTTTCATTCCTAAAAATTTCAAAAAATTACCATTTACTTATAAAGAATTTGTTATTAGAAGAACGTTTGAACCAAATTTTTCCGTTTTCATTTACGACCAGAATAAAAATTGAAAATTAAGAAAAAATATTTTCTTTTAGTAATATCAATATATGTATGAAAAAGTGTCACTAAATCACTAAAAAATACAAAAACAAATGTTTAGCTATATACATAAATAAAGCAATTCATTGTAAAAATAACAACATTTAGATATTGCAAATTGATAGATGCATTCAAAAGAAATCACACTTTTTGTTCAACAAAGTAACATGCTGGATGAAAGAAATGGGGGGAAAATCGCCTCAAAATAATGTGGTGTCTTTTCAATTTTTATTTACTCCTCTTCTATGAAAGTTCTATCTTTTTTCCGCGTGTTGTTTTGTGTATTATCCTTTTCTAAACAGGATAGCATAAATCAAACTATGTTATCGTTTATTTTGACGCTAATTGTAAGGTTTAACCGAGGGATAGGTGAGACAGGTAGTGTTAACCTTCTTTGTTCAATTTTACAGTCATAAAGTTGGTCGCCGGCACTTCTAATTTATTGATTTCGATTGTTAGATTTAAAGCTAACTGATGATGTCATTCCCAAACAAATACCTTTATTTTGTTAAAAAGTTATGGATAAAATCGTTCAAATTTTGGTACTGGCTCTTCAAAAAAAATCTTATTATTTCGCGTAACACCACATCGTCAATTTTCATTGTACAAATATGCAAGATACATCAATTGAAAGAAGAAAAAAGTCTCTATCTAATAAAAAACTAAACCTGTTACAAAATAATGAATAGTTGCAGAGATAATTGAGTTTAAAGAAAGATGAGGACGAATGAGTGATATTGGGCCTCCCTGTAAGCAACGGTTAAGACTGAAAGCATGTCACAAACTGCTGTTTTTATGTGACACCAGCTATTCAAAGATGGCCAAGAGAATGTGGAGGATGAGCCCCAAGCTGAACCATCTGTCTCACCCTGCGTAATGCCTTTTTACTTTCTTTTGCCTATAGGAATATATAGGAAGGAAAGTATTATTTTCATGTCGATTTTAACAAATACACTCTTCACCGGATCTACACATAAACAAACCCGTACAACAACATGTTTTTAGCGATTGCTCTCTCTCTCTCTCTCTCTCTCTCTCTCTCTCTCACTCACTCTCTCTCTCTCTCCGTGTGTGTGTGTGTGTGTGCGTGCGCATGCATGCGTGCGTGTGTGTGAACAGAATATCTTAAGAACGGAACATTGTACGAAATTCAAACTTCAAACTTAAGTTACATACCACTACCGGACCCGACACGAATATTTTCATCAAAATCGGTCTACCGGAAGTAATAGTTTATTCGTGTAATTTTTCAATTTTTTGCGATTTTCTCAAAAACTGGTCCTACGATTTTTTTAAAAATTGGCTCATTTACTGAATTTTTTATGCTCTACAAGATAGGGTAGGCATCATGTTTGCTGAAATTCTTGGTGAGGCTGTTTTTACGTAAAAAAATAGTTTTTTTAAGATTACGGCTTTAATATGCATTTTAGCACAAAAATTTATACAATAAAAGTTGTAGAGAATTTAAATTTCTACAACTTTAATTCAACATTTTTTTTGTATAATGCTTAGTTAGCAGTAATTAGCAATTTTCTGTTTTTTATCACGGAATTGTGAAAAATCGATTTTTTTAACATTTCGGCCTTAGTACTCATTTTACGACAAAAGTGTAAAAAAACCAAATTTATAGAAAATTAAAAGATCTACAACTTTAATTTATAGAATTTTTCTCTACAGAGCCTAGTTTAGCGTGAATGAGTGATTTTCCGTATTTTTAAGCCAAATTGAGGTTGATTTTTAATTTTGCATCTTTCACCCATGATTAAAATTAGGTTATGTTTGTTGAGGTTAGTTTTTTGTTTATTTCTAATGTTTTTTTACTAATGTTAGGTTATATTGGTTATTATTTACATTGGCAAGAGAAAGTTGTGTGAGTGTTTCACACCAGATTTTTTAAATTTAATTTTGCATTTGGTTTCTTTTTTTTTTAAGGCGAACGTAGACGAGTTAACATCACCTCAGAAAGGTGAAATCATTGCATTTACTTGTGGCCATCGATATAATGGGACTACCGCTTTAGAAAAAGCTGCGTTGGGCGCAGCTCACACGTTAAATCAAAGCGCACTTCCGAACACAGCGAATGCACTTCATACCATGTTTCAGCAACCACAACTGGTCAAACATTTCGCTTGTCCGACTTGTATTCTTGGTTGTATTGAATCTGAATTGATTTAGGTTTATTTATATAAATATATTATTATTATTATTATTATTATTATTAACTATAAGTAATTTTATACATTTAAAATTAGTGGATCGTGTTTAAAATTTATCCAAAATTTTAAATAATTTGTTTTAATTCAATTAACCCTTTATTGGTCTGTGGTAGGTATACTTTCCACTGGCAATAAGGTCGATTTTTACTTTCTCTTGCCTCTCGTATGTATATAAAGGAAGAAAAGTATTGTTTTCATGTCAATTTTAACAGATACACTCTTCACCGGATCTACTTGTAAACAGACCACCTCATCCCACACAAACATGTTTTTTGCGATTGGTCTGTGTGTGTGTGCGCGTGTGTGTGTGCGTGCGTGCGTGTACAAACTATCTCAAGAACGGAACATCGTACGAACTTGAAACTTGAAGGTTAAGTTACATACCATTACCGGACCCAACATGAACATTTTCATCATAATTGGTCAACCGGAAGTGGTAGTTTATTCGTGTAATTTTTCACTTTTTTGCGATTTTCTCAAAAACTGGTATTACGATTTTTTTTAAAATCGCCTGGTTTACTAAATTTTTTATTCTCTACAAGATAGGGTAGGCGCCATGTTTGCTGAAATTCTTGGTAAGGGTGTTTTTTACGTAAAAACATAGTTTTTTTAATTACGGCTTTAATATGCAATTTAGCGCAAAAATGTATATAATAAAAGTTGTAGAGAATTAAAAATCGTACAACTTTTATTTCAAACATATTTTTGTATAACGCTTAGTTTAGCAGTAATTAGCGATTTTTTTTTGATTTTTTCTCATGAAAACGTGTGAAAAATCGATTTTTTTTAAGATTTCGGCCTTAGAATGCATTTTACGACAAAAGTGTTTATAATAAATTTTATAGAAAATTAAATTATTTACAACTTTTATTTAAAGCATTTTTCACTACAGAGCGTAGTTTAGCGTGAAAGAGTGATTTTCTGTATTTTTAAGCCAAACTGAGTTCGATTTTCATTTTGCGTCTTTCACTCATGATTGAAATAAGGTTATGTTTTTGAGGTTAGTTTTTTGTTTATTTCTAATGTTAGGTTTATTGTTAATTATTTGCACTGGCAAGAGAAAGTTGTGTGAGTGTTTCACACCAGATTTTTTCTTCTTTATAAATTACTGTCATAAAAAAATATCAAAGAATTTAAATTTTTGGATAAATATTTATTATAAGATTTAAATCTGTAATTTTGTAATTTTTAATGTGGAGTCATTGAAATGTGGTATCTCATTTAGTAATTGTATAATGTTTTGTAATTTGTTTATATGGTGAAACAGTTGTTTAAAATAAGACTTTTCCTCCGATATTTACTGTTGTAGCCAGTGTATTATTTATTATTTGATTGTTTAATATTAAATAATATTATGTATTTGTATTCACAAATACAGTGTGTCTGTAATGTGATGTATCGTTAAAAAAATGATGGATTGTACAGGGTGATTATAAATGAAATAGACAGTTTCATAGTTTATAGAAAATTTTTTTTTGAAAAGTTAAGGTAATAACATAATTATATAGGAGAATTCATTAAGTTTTTATTGAAAATATTTACTCGTGTTCAATGTGTGCATCATTTGTAACACGACAGATATCAACACGATAGTTGAATTCTTCCCACACACGATTAAGCATATGACAGTCAACTGTGGCAATAGCATTTGCGATACGTTGTTTTAGATCATCGATATCTACAGGAAGCGGTGGTACAAAAACTTTTTCTTTTACATAACCCCATAAGAAAAAGTCGCAGGGTGTTAAGTCTGGACTATGAGAAGGCTATGGCGTAAACACAATGTTTTCCTCACTTGCACGGCCGATCCATCGTCTAGGAAGACGTTCATCAAGATAATTTCTGACCTGTAAGTGCCAGTGAGGCGAAGCTCCATATTGTGCAAAATGAAGTTTATCACTATCTTCCTGGAGCTGAGGCATTAACCATTTGTTTAACATTTCCAGATAAATTACTCCGGTTACTGACACTTGGTGAAAGAAAAACGACCTGTAAACCTTTTCATGAGATAATGCACAAAAGACGTTTACTTTAGGGGAATCGCGTGTATGCTGTAAAGTTATTTTTGCGTTTTCTGTGGCCCATATTTTAACATTATGTCTATAACGTTTCCACAAATGTGAAAATTACATTAATCACTGAAAATTAGGCGATTAAAGAAAGCGTCGTCATTTTCAACACAATTTTTCATCTCCAGACAAAAATGTTTACGTATGATTTTATCACTGGTATGTAAACTTTGTACTAACTGCAATTTATAAGGTGTCATTTTCAAATGTTTCCGCAGAATTTTCCACACAGTCGGTTGAGGAATTTGCAATTCTAAACTTGCTGATCTAGTTGATTTTCCTGGACTTGGTACATAAACATCACGAACATTATCAATTTGTTCTTCTGTAACAGAAGGTCTTGCAGTATTCTTCCTTTTACACAGACATCCAATGTTTTCAAAATGTTTATACCAGTCATAGATCGATTGCCTTGTTGGTGGTGGTTTACCGTATCTTGTTCTGAAATGACATTGCACAAACGTAACCGAGTTTGTTTTGGCTAATTCAAGAACACAATAAGCTTTCTCCACTTGAGTAGCGGCCATTTTGCCAGACTGGTCGTTGTAACAGCAGCCAACAACGTAATGCTAGCAACAGTTGTACCAACATAAACTTTAAAAAATTCCCTACAAACCTGTATCATTTACTATATTCAAATACACCAGTTTGATGTTTAAGAAGCTGTGGGAAGTGTCTTATTTCATTTATAATCACCCTGTATCATAATTTTATACAACCACTTCACGAGATCGGGTTTTCATGGTGAAAAAATTGTAGTACATTATACATATTTTATACAGTTGACATGGGGTTTCTTCATTTTTTCAGTTTGTTTTTTTTTAATAATGTAAAACTACTAGCGAGTGAATGTGTCGAAGTGCACTTGATTATTATTAAGAGCAGTTTTGATTGATTGATCGTCTTTGTTGTATAGTAATAAAAGTATAACTTCCAGATATAGTTAGGAGCACAGAGTACGAGGTTGTTAAAAGAGACTTGTGTTTCATTGTGTGTATTGTGAAAGTTATGCTATAGAATAATAATTTGTTTTTACACTTCTCTGATTTCTGGTATCACAATCGAGAATTAATTTATTGTTTCTTGGTATTGGAACCTATCGAGAATCGGGAAATATTTCTATCGACGCATCACTAGTTCAGACACTTTGTACTTATGAAAAATTATTTTAGATTTAATTGGTTTTTTTATTTATCATTATCATTGTTATTGTTGGTTATACGAGGTGTGGCTATTAAATAACGAGACTGACGTAAAAAGTTTTATTTTGATTTTATACATAATCAATTATTGTCACCTTCGATATACATTCCTTCTCTATCCCTTCAACGCTCCATGCGAATTTACCATTGTTGGAAACAGTGCTGGAAGTCATCTTCTGTCAGCTCCTTCAGGACATGTGCCGCTCTCTCTTTTACAGCTTCCACAGACTCAAATCTTGTCCATTTTAATGCAGGTTTCACCTTAGGGAACAGCTAGAAGATAATAACATGTGATGAAAAGTGGTTTTTTACTTACGATTCGGAAACGAAGCGCCAATCCATGCACTGGAAGAGCCGAACTTCACGGAGAGCCAAAAAAAAATTGAATGAGCAAGTTAAAATTTAAAGCAATGATGATTGGTTTTTTTAACATCCATGGGATTGTGTACCTTCAATGGGTTCTTGAAAGCTAAACAATTAATCAATATTACTATTTGAGGTACTTTCTAAACTATGTCAAAGAGAAAACGCCCCGAATTGTGGAAGGACAAATTATGGGTTCTCCACTAAGACAATACGCCAGCTCATTCCGCGTTATCTGTCAAGAGGTTCCTAGCCAAGTACAGCATCTCAGTGTTAGAACATCCACCTTATTCATTAGATCTTGCACCATGTGGCTTCTACCTGTTCCCTAAAGTGAAATCTGCATTAAAAGGGACAAGATTTGAGTCTGTGGAAGGTGTAAAAGAGAAAGCGGCACGTGTTCTGATGGAGCTGACAGAAGATGACTTCCAGCACTGTTTCCAATTATGGAAAATTTGCATGCAGCGTTGTATGGATAGAGAAGGAGTGTATATTGAAGGTGACAATAGGTGATTATGTAAAAAATAAAATTTTTTATGTCAGTCTCATTGTTTAATAGCCATACCTCGTAATCAAAGGTGCTAAGTATTTGTTAATAATTTTCTAATACATTTGTGCAAATATGGCACTTTTCTCTTTAAATTTTATTATGGATTGTTTAAAAAATAATTTTACGTCTGTTATGTAAGAGGTGGTATCCAAAAGTTTGAGGAATTCGAACGAAACGTCCGAAATAGTCATTGTATGAAGTTCTGCCGCTAGGTCATCTGGGGTATTTGCACTAAAACAAATTGCCAGATTAAATGATAAAAAATTACTAATGGCAGCTTATCATGGCCTCATTCTGTCTCATATCCGTTATGGTATTTTAGTAAGGGGTAATTCTAGCATGGGTAATATAAATAGGGTTTTTAAAATTCAAAAGAAAGCTATTAGGTGTATGGTGGGAGCTAACCAGCTAACCTCATCCACACCACTATTTAAGGAGCTTAAATTGCTTATAGTTCCCTCCCTCTACATTTTTCAGGTGATTATGTATGTTAGGCAAAATAAATTTATGCAGAATTTCAATGTTCACAATCACAACACGAGAAACAGGAATAATTATCATGTGGCTAATCACTCCACAAAATTGTTTGAACAAAAACCTACTTATGCAGGGAGAAAATTCATGAATAAATTACCCCAATCTTTAAAGTGTTGTGAGGATTTGAATTCCTTTAAAAAAAATCTGAAAAATTACTTGATCAGTGAAACTTTTTATAGCGTACAAGAATTTCTTTCTTGATAGTAGTGATACATTGTGTGATTGTTATATGTATTTCAGGTGTTATATCTGACGACATGTCCTATACTCCTCCTGGAGTCTCCAGGGCGCAAAAAAAAAAGAAAAAAAAAAAAAAAAGGTGTATCATGAATGAACCATTAACTGTCAGTGTGCCACTGGGCATCGTCACGTGAAGGCAAGCAACTTTTATTTACGGTTGTGTTTTGACTGTTCGACAATTATTTTTGTTATGATTCTGTGTGAAGAGCAGAGAGTTTGCATCAGCTTTTAAACTGGGTAAAATGGCTAATGAGATCCATGAAATGTTGGTTCAAGCATTTTGTGATATACCTTTAACCCGATGAGATCTGCGATTTTAACGGTCACACGGACTGTCGTCATTTTATGCCTTATAAAAACTCTTTTATTTGATTCACTTTCATTCCTAAAAATTTCAAAAAATTACCATTTATTTATAAAGAATTTGTTATTAGAACCGCGTTTGAACCAAATTTTTACGTTTTCATTTACGACCAGAATAAAAATTGAAAATTTAAAAAAAACCATTTTCTTTTAGAAATATCAATTTACGTACGAAAATGTGTCACTAAATCACTAAAAAATACAAAAAAATATGTTTAGCTATTTACATAAGTAAAGCAATTCATTGTAAAAATAACAACATTTAGATATTATAAATTGATAAACGCATTCAAAAGATATCACACTTTTTGTTCACCAAACTAACGTGCTGGATGAACAAAATCGCCTCAAAATAATGTTGTGTCTTAAATTTTTATTTGCACCTCTTTTATGAAAGTTTTTTATTTCTTTTCCACACGTTGTTTTGTGAATTATCCTTTTCTAAACATGATAGCATAAATCAAAATATGTTATCGTTTACTTTGATGCTAATTGTAAGGTTTAACCGAGGGATAGGCGAGTAACATTCAGTTTTAGAGTCATAAAATTTGTCGCTGGCACTTCTAATATATTGATTTTGACCGTGACATTCAAAGCTAACAGATGATGCCATTTTCAAACAAATACCTTTTTTTGTTGAAAAGTAATGGACGTAAACGCTCAAATTTTAGTTCTGGCTCGTGAAAAAAAATCTTGTTCTTTCGCGTAATACCACGTTGTCAATTTTCATCGTACAAATATGCAAGATGCATTAAATGAAAGAGGAGAAAATTCTTTATCTAATAAATCTAAACTTGTTGAAAAATAATGAATAGTTGCGGAGAAAATTGAGTTTAAAGAAACGTGATGACGCATGCGTGGTTTCTGATTTCCAGGTTAGCAAGGGTTAAGCAAATCAAGGACTGTTCAGTGGTTTAAACATTTTAAGAATGGTCGTGGTTCTGTTGAAAATGACAACTGTTCAGTAACTCCATTGCCTAAGGTCATGAAATCATCCTGCGGGACAAAAGACAAACCGTGAATAACATGGAAGATGCTATACAATCGTTGTATAGGACTTGCGAACGCATTTTCTCCGATTAACTGAACATTAGGAGAATTGCAACAAAGTTTGTCCCTCAATTGCTAACACATGACCAGTCCACCCACATTCATTTCGTTGTTGATATGATAGTTTTTAGCCAAAAACAAAACGGTCGTTGTCCAATCCACACACCATACTCGCATGGAGCGACTTTTTCGTATTTCCAAAGATGAAATTAATAATAATTATAATATTTATTTATTTCACTTTATATAAATACAAAATTATAATCTTATCTATTAGAAATAAATAACCACCAAATAAAGTAAACGGTGGTTGTATAAAAAAATTCTTTAAAAACAAGTTTACAAATAAAATACAAATCAAATGTCATTCGTCATCCAATACAAAATGACAATCTAAATTGTAGCGGCAGCTGCAGGGCATGTTAACTATATTATTTTTACTTTCTCTTGCCTATCTTAATATATAGGAAAGAAAGTATTGTTTTCATGTCGATTTTTAGAAATCAAGTTTTCACCGGATCTAGCTACATGTTTTCAGACCCCCTGAACCCAACACAACATGTTTTTAGTAATTGGTCTGTGTGTGTGTGTGCGCGCACGCGCGTGCGTGCGTGCGTGCGCGTGTGTGCAGAATATCTCAAGAACGGAACATCGTACGAAGTTGAAACTTAAGTTACGTACCACTACCGGATCCGACACGAACATTTTCATCAAAATCAGTCTACCGGAGGAAGTAGTAGTTTGTTCATGTAATTTTTCATTTTTTTGCGATTTTCTCAAAAACCGGTCCTACGATTTTTTTAAAAATCGCCTGGTTTACTAAATTTTTTATGCTCTACAAGGTAGCGTAGGCGCCATGTTTGCTGAAATTCTTGGTGAGGCTGTTTTCACGTAAAAAATTTGGTTTTTTAAGATTACGACTATAATATGCATTTTAGCGCAAAAATTTTTATAATAAAAGTTTTAGAAAATTTAAAATCCTACAACTTTTATTTCTAACATGTTTTTGTGTAATGCTTAGTTTAGTGGTAATTAGCAATTTTCTGTTTTTTTCTTACAAAAACGTGTGAAAAATCGATTTTTTTTAAGATTTCAGCCTTAGTATGCATTTTACAATAAAAATGTATATAATAAAATTTATAGAAAATTAAAAGTTCTGCAACTTTTATTTAGAGTATTTTTCTCTGCAGAGCCTAGTTAAGCGTGAAAGAGTGATTTTCCGTATTTGTAAGCCAAACTGAAGTTGATATTCATTTTGCGTCTTTCACTCATTATTAAAATTAAGTTATGTTTTTCGAGGTTAGTGTTTTTGTTTGTTTCTAATGTTTTATTGCTAATGTTAGGTTGTATTGTTCATTATTTGAATTGGCATTGTGTGAGTGTTTCACACCAGACTTTTTTTATTTTTATCCTCAGATTCTTGGAACTTTTGGATTGTACGTCATTTATATTTATGTATTAAGTAATAGATAATAATTTACTTGTTTTAAGTGTGCTTAAGTGGTGGAATTTTAACAACAGTTTTTCAAAGTTCATGCTGTGTGGAAAGTAAAGAACAAGTGATTGTTACTCATTTACAAATTTTATCATTATTAATGTCATGTTTTTTTATTTATGTAAAAAAGTTTAGTATTTACCCTTTTTTACTTATTAATTTTTCTTAGTTTTTTCATGAGTACCCCTTCTTCTTCATGTATTAACATAAGAGTTTCTAGAAAATTTTTATTGTGAAGATTACATCTTCCTGTGTTAAAGGTTTAATTCAAACTTTTTTACTTTCTCTTACCTATATGAATATATAGGAAGGAAAGTATTGTTTTCATGTCGATTTTTCGAAATCAAGTTTTCACCGGATCTATACGTTTTCAGACCCCCTGAACCCAAAAAACATGTTTTTAGCGATTGGTCTGTGTTTGAACAGAATATCTAAAGAACGGAACATCGTACGAACTTGAAACTTAAGTTACATACCACTACCGGACCCGACACGAACATTTTCATCAAAATTGGTCAACCGGAAGTAGTAGTTTATTCGTATAATTTTTCACTTTTTTGCGATTTTCTCAAAAACTGGTCCTACGATTTTTTTAAAATCGCCTGGTTTACTCAATTTTTTATTCTCTACAAGATAGGGTAGGCGCCATGTTTGCTGAAATTCTGAGTGAGGCTGTTTTTACGTAAAAACATTTTCTTTTTAAGATTGCGGCTTTAATATGCATTTTAGCCCAAAACGTTATATAATAAAAGTTGTAGAGAATGTAAAATTCTACAACTTTTATTTCAAACATATTTTTGTATAACGCTTAGTTTAGCGGTAATTAGCGATTTTCTGTTTTTTTCTCACGAAAACGTGTGAAAAATCTATTTTTTTAAGATTTCGGCCTTAGAATGCATTTTACGACAAAAGTGTATAAAATAAAATTTATAGGAAATAAAGAGATCTAAAACTTTTATTTTAAGAATTTGTTTGTACAGTGCCTAGTTTAGCGTGAATGAGCGATTTTCCGTATTTTTAAGCTAAACTGAGGTCGATTTTAATTTTGCGTATTTCACTAATGTTATTTGAGGTTAGTTTTTTGTTCATTTCTAATGTTTTAATACTAATGTTAGGTTTATTGTTAATTATTTGCATTGGCAAGCGAAAGTTGTGTGAGTGTTTCACACCAGATTTTTCTCTGTTTATTTAACGTCGTATCAACTTCAGTGGTCATTAGTTAGAACGTTGGGTTGCAACTATGAACAATGAAGGATGAAATGATTTTGTGTACGTATGAAAATATGCCGTGCCTGAGTGGGATTTGAACCCAAGACTGCATGATGAAGGGCGAGCATGTTACCAACTACACCAATATGGCAGCAAAATTAATTATTTCTATTTTAACTTTTATTTGTTATCAGGAACTGTACAGTATTGACAACTACCCAATTTGATCGCTGCTTTTCGCTGTATTTTTGAAGTGGATTGGGCATGAATTTGAACAGGGACTCCCAGTAGAGTTTGTTCATGAATGGCTGTCAACTTGTCACCATACAAAGTTGCTTGCCCAACCAGTGTTACTTAACAAGTAATAGCGACTTTCTACCAGCTGACTGACTGGGCTGGCCTGGAGGCTTAATTCAAACTGATTATAAAATGGGAAAACTCTACTGCTATTTCTAACTTGTGTCAAGAAATTGGAAATAAATTTTTAATGAAATTTATTTTTAATATCAATTTGAATCAAACCTTTGACATAGGAAGATGTAATTTTAACAATAAAAATTTTCTAGGAACTCTTATGTTAATACCTGAAGAAGCATTGCACACTGTGAAAGCACATACAAAAATCAAAGAAAAATAAAATTGAAAAAGGGTTAATTTTTTTTATATAATTAAATAAACATGACATTAATATGGATTTTGCTGCTATGATGCTGAAATAATTACTCAATTAACAAATTTTATGTGAAAAAGTACTTTTTGGTCCAGTACTACTTTATACTGACATTTTTGAAAGCTCTTTTTGTAGCCCACCTCTCTTAATTCAATCTTATTCTCTTTTCTTTTGTTTATCTGCTTTCATTCTTAGTGGAACCCCTTCAAGTCAGTAAGTATTTTAAACTTGATTTGATCCATTACAAACGGTTTATTCCGGTTTTCTCAATATTCTTTCAGACTCCTTTAAAGCACCTAGTCTATTGTTGAGTGTCCTAAAAATTTATTTTGTCAATTATTTGTCGAACCACCGGGGTGGTCTTTAGGTAAAGTTGTTACCACAAGTCAGCTGATTTTCAGAGACAAAGGTTCTTGGTTGTGTCACCGGATGGCGACACTAAGTGGCGACTTGAAACCTTTAACTTTTGGTGGCCCTGAAAAGGGCCGTAGTTGGGGATCGGAAGCAGAGCCCGAAGAGTGACGGCTCGGCTACCGGGTTCAGGCCTTCCCTCAGTGGCAGTTAGGTCCCCACTGCAGCGTGATAGTGGTGGCCCCCAGAGCCCCGCATTGTCGGGTTGGCCGTTAGCACGGCCGAGGCGGTTCTGTCCAGATCGGTGAAGGCTGACCATTGCGGGAATGTAGTGTTTGCCATTGGTAGCGTAGACCAGGGGTGGTGCGTCTCGTCTCGGCTGAGCTCTTCTTCTTTGGAAATATAGAGCCTAATCGTCGTCGTGGCTGGGCAACATGACCTGTCGTTGTCCAGCGGAGACATCATTTTTTTTCCTCACAGTTGTGGGTTGTTGGCTGCAGATCTGGTGGGCGCAAGGCTCGGTTGAGGGACTACTGTGGGTATTGCTCGTGGTAGCGGGCGATGACGGTCCGGTCGACAGCTTACGCTGTTGCCTCAGCGAGCGGAAGCTTTATCTTTCTTGTGGGTTGTCGATGAGTCTTGGTTGGAGTCCGGTAGCCATGTGCCGATGGCGGACATCTTGTCTGCTGTCTGGACCTGAATTGAATCTCTAGGCTCAGTGCAGCGCTCTTTTTATAGTCGCCGTAAGCGCTGTGGTATTGGTGTTGACCTTGGCGACAATAGCCTTTGTCGGTACGCCGCCACAGGCCTACCGCCCCTCTCAGAACTATTGGCAGCTCCCTCTGTCGCTACGTCGAAAGCTTTGAAGCCGGCAGCTCAGTACTTAATCAAAGGGGATGACAGTGACAGTTGAAATCCTAGTAAAGATAGTTAATTAATATAATGAGTTTTAAAAAACCTATAATATTTAACTATTTTTACTGCTTTCCTTTTTTTTCTTTAACTTATGTGCACTTTCGCAGTCTTCTGCACCACTTTGTCATGTAATATCATTCAAAGCCCAGCTCTCTGAAAAGCATCTATTTTCCACCCTACAAATAACACCTTCACTTCATTCACCGACCTCAGGGTGTCTACCTGTATAATGAAATAGGAGATAACTGTGACTAGTATCTTTTACACCTTTACCTCTTCTCCTGTTAAATGCTTTAGTCATATAATTGGGTGACCATGTGATAAAAAACAACTATTTTTTATACCCCTGGAACTAGCCGATTGAGTGCCAATAATTTATTTTTTTATTTAGTTAAATATAATACAATTTATTACTACACTAAGCTATAGAGAATAATTTTAACTAAATTTACTTATACGCAAAAACTTTTCGTCACGAAGAGTTTTTTTGAATTATATTTGACACTCTACTTACCTTGTTATGGGCAATTATTCGTTTTACAGCTTTTAAATCAGATATCTCGTCAAAAGAACCCAGAAATGTGAATGATTTGGCGAGATATCTTGTTTAAAAAAAGGGGTTTAAGTGACTCGGGGCTGTTGTTTTTTAGTTTTATAAATAATTTGTCTGCCCATAACAGACAGGTGGAGTGTCAAATAATTTATACTCGATCTGTTCGTTGCAGGGCTAAAATAAATAGTTGTTTCTTATCACATGGAGTGTCAAATAATTTACACTCGATCTGTTCGTTGCACGGCTAAAATAAATAGTTTTGTTTCTTATCACATGGTCAGCCAATTAAATGAGTGAATCATTTAATAAGAGAAGAGGTAGAGGTGTACTGTGACACTAATCACAGTTATCTCCTCTCAAAGTAATGAATTTCATTATACAGTTGGATTGTGTGGTGAATGAAGTGAACGTGTCATTTGCAGAGTGGAAAATATGTGCTTTTCAGAGGGCCTGGTGTGCTGATAAGCGTACTTTCCCATTGAGTGAGTTGTGGCAATGGTAAACCACCTGACTCCTCATTTTGCTTAGTAAAACCTGTACAGGTTCAAACCAGCCAACCAGGCTGATTTCCTAAACAAAAACAAATAATTTGTAATGAGTAATGTCACGTTTTTTTATTTTGTACCTGATTTCTTTTAAAATATATATTTGTAAATACTCATTTGAACAGTTCTAGTCAAACCATAAGCAGATTAAACAAGAAATAGTCAAGGCCTAATTTTGTTTTTGTATATACATGTATTTTATATAAAATTATGTATTACAGTAGTAATGTTTAATTTGTATTTATTTATTAATTTTTTTTTGTAGAAATTTGTTTAGGGCTGATAATTTTATTGTAGTTATTGTTGTTATAGTTTATGTAAATCTAATAAAATGTTTATTGTACTTAAGATATTATTATTATTAATTATGATTAATTATAATTATGAATAATAACGAGGATTATTCGTAAGGCACAAGCTGTTTGATTATAAAAAAAATATTTGTTAAAAAGTTTTTTACTTTCTCTTGCCTGTATGAGTATATAGGAAGGAAAGTATTGTTTTCATGTTGATTTTAAGAAATTGAGTTTTCTCCAGATCTACACATTTTTAGACCCCCTGAACCCAAAAAACATGTTTTTAGCGATTGGTCTGTGTGGGTGTGTGTAAACAAAATATCTCAAGAACGGAACATCGTATGAACTTGAAGTTTGAAACTTGAGTTAGATACCACTAGAGGACCCGACACGAACATTTTCATCAAAATCGGTTTACTGCATGTAGTAGTTTATTCGTGTAATTTTTCACTTTTTTGCGATTTTCTTGAAAGCTGGTCCTAAGATTTTTTTTTAAAATCACCTGGTTTACTAAATTTTTTTATACTCTACAAGATAAAGTAGGTGCCATGTTTGCTGAAATTCTTGGTGAGGCTGTTATCACGTAAAAAAAATGTTTTTTTTTTTAGATTGCGGCTTTATTATGCATTTCACTGCAAAAATGTATATAATTAAAGTTGTAGACAATTTAAAATTCTACAACTTTTAGTTCAAACATTTTTTTGTATATCGCTTAGTTTAGCGGTAATTAGCAATTTTCTGTTTTTTTTCTCACGAAAACTTGTGAAAAATCAATTTTTTTTAAGATTTCGGCCTTAGTATGCATTTTACGACAAAATTGTATATAATAAAATTTATAGGAAATCAAAAGATCTACAACTTTTATTTAAAACATTTTTTTGTACAGTGCTTAGTTTAGCGTGAAAGAGTGATTTTCCTTTGTTTTTAAGCCAAACTGAGGTTGATTTTTATTTTGCGTCTTTTATATATGATTAAAATTATTAGGTTATGTTTATTGAGGTTAGTTTTTTGTTTGTTTGTAATGTTTTATTACTAATGTTAGGTTTATTGTAAATTATTTGCATTGGCAAGAGAAAGTTGTGTGAATGTTTCACACCAGATATTTTTTAATTGTAGTTGTTAAATTTTGAAAAACCATAGAAATTTTTTCCTAGTTCATGATTTTTAGTAGATATTTTCAGTTTTTATGTAGTTTAGAGAGAAGTTCTATATAACCATATTTACACATAGTCACCTAGTAGCATTTTAATGTAAATAATTTTTCAAAGAGGATTTCAAACATACATAACTTTTATTGTAACTCAAACTATTAGGTTTGTCCCAGAATGGAACTACAAGGGTTTTTTCCAACCTCCAAAAGGTCATGAATAAAAGACAAGTGAATATTGAAAAAATATTTCATTATTAAATGTTTTTTATACTTATGGTTACTTTTCGACATAATAACGTTGACAATTGAAGTATTTGTAGTATACTGTTGGCCAATTACAATGGCATGTAGGGAGGGTAGCGAGACAGAGAGAGAATGTGTTTTCCTCCCCTCAACTCATTTCAATCAGTGCACGGTGTTCAAATGCAATTGTGACAATACGCGATACGGTAGGGCACTCTGCCGGCCAGTTTCGTTTAGTGAAGAGCGTTGACTGTTTCAACCAGTCACCGTGATCACGGTGGCAGTGATTTTGCGTTCACCATTACTTTTAATAGTTACTAGTGATTTATCAATCACTGTGTATATACTTAGTATATTTTTCAGCTGTCATCATGAAATAATAATAATGTTTTCAGTTGTTATTTCATGATAACAACTGAAGTTTTGATAAATTAAAAAAATGGGCTGCATATATAACTAAAATAAACATTTTGTGTAAAAAAGAGAAAGTACAAGAAACAATTAACAACTGAAAAAATTAACAGTGCACCATATAAATAAAATAGCTAGGTAGAATGCGCCGTGCAAGAAAAATAATACTGTAATATAATTATGTTACCGCGATCAGAAATGCGAAGGAACTACCCTCGTTTTGTTTAGTCTAGTAGATGAAAAACATAACAAGGGGAATAGACAGAGAGAGGGAGAGAGAAAGAGCGAGAGAGAGAGAAGAGTGCGTAAAAATTTAAGTGAAAGAGAATGGACGTGCCGGTTATCAAAGGAGAGCACTAAGCCCAGTGAACAGACCAACATATCGTACTTAGCTATTATGTCGTTTTGTCTATTAACTGTGAACAGTGAATGAGTGAGTGAATTTCTTCACTAGTTTCTAAGGTGAAGCATTCGGTCTGCCTTAAAAGTGACAGTGAACAGAGAATGAGTAATTAAGTGATTTTTGTAACAGTGACCGGAGAACGAGAGGTCTTTACTATATCTGTTGAAGTACGGTGAACATTCGCCATGTCGTCCTGTCTTCCAGTGACAGAAGAGTAAGCGATCTTTGTAACAGTGACTGGGGAACGGTTACTCGCCTATCTGAATAACTGTGGTCACCGTGAATTGTAAGTAACCGTGACTCGTTCACAGTGACAGTTCTTTTGTCTCTTCTCTAGTTTTGTTCACTACACTCTAACAAGCTCATCTTTTGAAAATTCTGAAAAATTACTTTCGCTTCCTAATGAATCTTATTTTATTACACTATAAATGTTATTATTATACTCTGATATTTAGATAAGATATGCTCGTACAAAGTTAGATGTTTAAATCTCATCGCATTTTTTTTGCGTACACGTAGGCTAATATAACTTCTTTTCCAGAACGACATAATATGAGTTTTATTATTTTGTTATAAAATATAAAATTTTATCTGTAATTTGATATATGTTGGGCACAAACAGAATATTACTTTTTGAAGGGAAGTCAAAGATAGATCAGCTAGATAGATCTTTGTCCTGGGATTTCTATACCAATCAAGTTTGTAGTAAAATATCATCTTGGGTATTTGCACTAAAACAAATTGCCAGAATAAATGATAAAAAATTACTAATCGCAGCTTATCATGGCCTCATTCTGTCTCATATCCATCATGGTATCTTAGTACGGGGTAATTCTAGCATGGGTAATATGAATAGGGTTTTTAAAATTCAAAAGAAAACTATTAGGTGTATGGTGGGAGCTAACCAACTGACCTCATCCACACCACTATTTCAGCAGCTTAAATTGCTTACAGTTCCCTCTCTCTACATTTTTGAGGTGATTATGTATGTTAGGCAAAATAATTTTATGCAGAATTTCAATGTTCACAATCACAACACGAGAAACAGGAATAATTATCATGTGGCTAATCACTCCACAAAATTGTTTAAACAAAAACCTACTTATGCAGGGAGAAAATTCATGAATAAATTACCCCAATCTTCAAAGTGTTGTGAGGATTTGAATTCCTTTAAAAAAAATATAAACTAGATTCCATATACCACTGGTACAACCTCTGGAAACTGTCCTTGAATCCCCAAAAATGCGAGGCAATCAACTTCACCAGGAAGACAGCCCAACCGACTCCTCTCACCATCAACGGCCACCAACTGGACTGGGCGCCCCACGTCAAGTATTTAGGGGTCATCAAATCTGGTGTGAAACACTCACACAACTTTCTCTTGCCAATGCAAATGATTAATAATAAACCTAACATTATTAATAAAATATTAGAAATAAACAAAAACTAACCTCAAAAACATAACCTTATTTTAATCATGAGTGAATGACGCAAAATGACAATCTAACTCAGTTTGGCTTAAAAATACGGAAAATCACGCTTTCACGCTAAACTAGGCTCTGTAGAGAAAAATGCTCTAAACAAAAGTTGTAGATCTTTTAATTTTCTATAACTTTTATTATATACACTTTTGTCGTAAAATGCATACTAAGACCGAAATGTTAAAAAAATTGATTTTTCTCACGTTTTCGTGAGAAAAAAAACAGAAAAACGCAAATTACCGCTAAACTAAGCGTTATACAAAAAAATGTTTGAAACAGAAGTTGTAGGTTTTTAAATTCTCTACAACTTTTATTATATAAGTTTTTGCGCTAAAATTTATATTAAAGCCGTAATCTTAAAAAAACAACGTTTTTACGTGAAAACAGCCTCACCGAGAATTTCAGCAAACATGGCGCCTACCCTATCTTGTAGAGAATAAAAAATTGAGTAAAATAGGCGATTTTAAAAAAAATCGTAGGACCAGTTTTTGAGAAAATCGCAAAAAACTGAAAAATTATACGCATAAACTACTACTTCCGGTTGACCGATTTTGATGAAAATGTTCGTGTCGCGTCCGGTAGTGGTATGTAACTTAAGTTTCAAGTTCGTACGATGTTCCGTTCTTGAGATATTCTGTTCACACACAGACCAATCGCTAAAAACATGTTTTTTGGGTTCAGGGGGTCTGAAAACGTATAGATCCGGTGAAAACTCGATTTCGAAAAATCGACATGAAAACAATACTTTCCTTCCTATATATTCATATAGGCAAGAGAAAGTAAAAATTATTTGATCGGTGAAACTTTTTATAGCGTACAAGAATTTCTTTCTTGATAGTAGTGATACATTGTGCGATTCTTATATGTATTTCCGGTGTTATTTGACGACATGTCCTATACTCCTCCTGGAGTCTCCAGGGCGCAAAAAAAAGGTACTAAGACCATCTGCAGGTGCCAATGTAGGTAGGGGAGTCAGCAGCAGCAATATACTGTAAATAAGACTGGATGCTCGTGGCCAACCACAACGCCATCTAAATATGAACTAGCGAGCACCTTTGTGTTCCGACACAAAAACCGACTGGAAACGGGTTGCCATGAGCGAGTTAGAAGCAGCTCTTAAGCACCGTCCAAATATAACAAACAACTTGCTCGCTCCCGTCATGTTCCGTTCAAGCATCTACACGCAGCTTTAATTTTTTAAAAACTTTTTTGAGATCTTTTTTAGACGAATTTAAAAAAGCCTATTTTTCGTGGTATAATTTGAAAGAGTTAACTTTGTCAGCTTATATCTCGAAAATAATTAATGTGATCGGTAATTAGCGATTTTTTATCTTTTTCTCAAGAAATCATGTAAAAAAATACATTTTTTTAAAGATTTCAGCCTTATTATGTATTTTATGACAAAAAGTATAATGAAATTTATAGGAAATTAAAAGATCTACAACTTTTTTTTTAAGCATTTTTCTCTACAGAGCCTAGTTTATCACAAAAAAGTGATTTTCCGTATTTATAAGCTAAACTGAGGTAGATATTCATTTTGCATCTTTTACTCATGATTAAAATTAGGTTATGTTTATTGGGGTTAGGTTTTTTTGTTTATTTCTAATGTTTAATTACTAAATTGTGTGAGTGTTTCACGCCAGATTTTTAAGAGATGAAATGTTTCGATACAGACTCATCGTATACTCTTTTTGAGTTCTGTACGGATTTAAATTTAAAATAAATAAATAAATTATTGAATGTCCCTCGTAAAAAGATTTAAGACAACCAAATAAAACGCAATACAATTTCATAAAAAAATTTAATCAAATAAAAAGATTACAAATATAAATAAATAAAGTAAGAAGTTTAAAGAAATATTAAAAATATATAAATACATTAGTTTACTATTTTATTCCTGTAGGTATAATAAATGAAATGCTGTCGCCAAATTCACCCCATTCTGCTCTGTGTGTCTGATAAATGTAAACCCATACAGCAATAACAACAATCCATATAGTGGCACCAATCCCAGAATAGATTACATCTGAAAATATAAAGTAAAAAATATACAGGGTTATTATAAATGATGAAGTATTTGGGAGAGGTGATCACATATAATCTAAACGAAAAAATAAGCATGGAATCAAGAGTAAACAAACTCGAGGGAGCTCAAAGACTGACATGGTCCACCTATAAGAGGAAGTCAATGTCCATAAAATCCAAATTGAGGCACTACAATACGGTCACGAAGTCTGTGGTAATGTATGCGTGTGAGACTTTGGGCAGGTTGAGGCACTGTGGGAAGATGGAGGACCTTAGAAAGACAGAGAGAAGAATCCTCAGAACAATAATATACAAAAAGCACAGAGTAGACAATGAGTATAGGTTGTTGCCAAATTCGGTTCTATACAGGGAAAATGAGGAAATTTCCGAGATAATGAGGAAGAGAAGAGTTGGGTTCTTTGGACATCTTAGGAGACTGCCAGAATCCAGATTTACCAGACAGGTACTGGATTTCTTTTTGAGAACCAAAGTCAAGTACGCCTGGTTTGAGGAAGTTCAACAGGATCTGCAGGACCTGGATATCTCAGAGACACAGATTTTGAACAGAGAAGAAGGATATAAGATCAAAAATCCAAACACGAAATTTCCAGAAGTACCTAAAAGGCAGACAAACAGACATTGGACTGTGGAGGATAGGGCGAGAGTGTCGCAAAGGATGAAGAACTACTGGGCGGATAGGAGAAACAACTAGGGATCTTCTATAAATCGATTAATTTTGCTCCAATGAGGGCCTAAAAAAAAAAAAAAAAAAAAAAAATGATGGACCCAATTTAATAAATTCATATTTATTACTTTCTCTTGCCTATATGAATATATAGGAAGGAAAGTATTGTTTTCATGTCGATTTTAAAGAAATCGAGTTTTCACCGGATCTATACGTTTTCAGACCCCCTGAACCCAAAAAAACATGTTTTTAGCGATTGGTCTGTGTGTATGTGTGTGTGTGTGTCTGTCTGTGTGTATACAAAATATCTCAAGAACGGAACATCGTACGAACTTGAAACTTAAAACTTAAGTTGCATACCACTACCGGACCCGACACGAACATTTTCATTAAAATCGGTCAACCGGAAGTAGTAGTTTATTCGTGTAATTTTTCACTTTTTTGTGATTTTCTTAAAAACTGGTCCTACGATTTTTTTTTAAAATCGCCTGGTTTATTCAGTTTTTTATTCTCTACAAGATAGGGTAGGCGAGATTTTTGCTGAAATTCTTGGTGAGGCCGTTTTCACGTAAAAACGTTGTTTTTTTAAGGTTACGGCTTTAATATGCATTTTAGCGCAAAAATTTATATAACAAAAGTTGTAGAGAATTTAAAATTCTACAACTTTTATTTCAAACATTTTTTTGTATAACGCTTAGTTTAGCAGTAATTAGCGATTTTCTGATTTTTTCTCACGAAAACGTGCGAAAAATCGATTTTTTTAAGATTTCGGCTTTAGTACGCATTTTACGACAAAAGTGTATATATTCAAATTTATAGGAAATTAAAAGATCTACAACTTTTATTGAAAGCATTTTTCTCTACAGAGCGTAGTTTAGCGTGAAAGAGTGATTTTCCATGTTTTTAAGCCAAACTGAGGTAGATTTTCATTTTGCATCTTTCACTCATGATTAAAATAAGCTTATGTTTTTGAGGTTAGTTTTTTGTTTATTTCTAGTGTTTTATTACTAATGTTAGGTTATATTGTTTAAATTTTTTGCACTGGCAAGAGAAAGTTGTGTGAGTGTTTCACACCAGTTTTTTTAAATATAAATGCAAAATGAACAATTCACATACCAATGGAAAGAGGAAGTTTCAAAGTTTTTTTTACACATTTACAAATGTTCGAAGTGTCCTCCTTGTGCAGCACGGCAAACATCTAAACGATATCCAAACTCGTCCCACACACGTGCAAGCGTATCTTCCGTCACTGATTGCACCGCAGCAGTGATACGGTTCTGCAGGTCGGCCAGAGTTGTTGGTAGAGGCGGGATGAAAACTCTTTCCTTAACGTAACCCCATAAGAAATAGTCACATGGGGTTAGATCAGGAGATCTCGGTGGCCAGAAGTTTAGAGCCAGGTCTTGATTTCCTATCCGTCCGATCCAGCGCTGAGGAAGGGTCTGATTCAAAGGTGGCGGGCGACGCATTGGCGCGAGAACTCTAGGGCCATTTCTGCAACTACAGCCGCCCACTTGCGCGCATGTACAGGTTAAGATGTGTAAAAAAACTTTGAAACTTCCTCTTTCCATTGGTATGTGAATTGTTCATTTTGCATTTATACTTAAGTAAATATGAATTTATTAAATTAGGTCATCATTTATAATAACCCTGTATTTATTCATAATAATAGTTTAAAACATGTAGAAACAGTGAAGTTCCTAGGAGTATCTCCAGATAGATTTTCAACTTGGCACTTCTATACCAATCAAGTTTGTAGTAAAATATCATCTGGGGTATTTGCACTAAAACAAATTGCCAGAATAAATGATAAAAAATTACTAATCGCAGCTTATCATGGTCTCATTCTGTCTCATATCCGTTATGGTATCTTAGTATGGGGTAATTCTAGCATGGGTAATATGAATAGGGTTTTTAAAATTCAAAAGAAAGCTATTAGGTGTATGGTGGGAGCTAACCAGCTGACCTCATCCACACCACTATTTAAGGAGCTTAAATTGCTTACAGTTCCCTCTCTCTTTATTTTTGAGGTGATTATGTATGTTAGGCAAAATAATTTTATGCAGAATTTCAATGTTCACAATCATAACACGAGAAACAGAAATGATTATTATGTGGCTAATCACTCCACAAATTTGTTTGAACAAAAACCTACTTATGCACGGAGAAAATTCATGTATAAATTACCCCAATTTTTAAAATGTTGTAAGGATTTGAATTCTTTTAAAAGGAATCTGAAAAATTACTTGATCGGTGAAACTTTTTATAGTGTACAAGAATTTCTTTCTTGATAGTAGTGATAAATTGTGTGATTCTTATATGTATTTCAGGTGTTATAACTGACATGTCCTATATTCCTCCTGGAGTCTCCAGGGCGCAAAAAAAAAAAATTAAACATTATTACAATACGAACATAAGCTAGCTTATGCCAGTGAATAAATTCACCCAATGAATCCTGATTGACATCACTAAGGGTGTTCTCCTACCGGTAATGCTCAACTGCAACACGATCTTGACCGCATGTCCTATTCGACTCCTAGCCTTTATACAGGGTTGCCATAAAAGAATGGTGCGGTTTCGAACATGGTTTAAAGAAAAACCGAATTACTTACAGTTAATGTTGTTTATTCATCTAATTTGTCGTCTCAAACCATTTTTACTTTCTCTTGCCTATATGAATACATAGGAAGGAAAGTATTGTTTTCATGTCGATTTTTTTTCGAAATCGAGTTTTCACCGGATCTATACGTTTTCAGACCCCCTGAACCCAAAAACATGTTTTTAGCGATTGGTCTGTGTGTGTGTCTGTGTGTATACAGAATATCTCAAGAACGGAACATCGTACGAACTTGAAACTTGAAACTTAAGTTACACACCACTACTGGACCCGACACGAACATTTTCATCAAAATCGGTCAACCGGAAGTAGTAGTTTATTCGTATAATTTTTCATTTTTTTGTGATTTTCTCAAAAACTGGTCCTACTATGTTTTCAAAATCACCTGATTTACTACATTTTTTATGCTCTACAAGATAGGTTAGGCGTCATGTTTGCTGAAATTCTGCGTGAGGCTGTTTTTACGTAAAAACATTTTCTTTTTAAGATTACGGCTTTAATATGCAATTTAGCGCAAACATTTATATAATAAAAGTTGTAGAAAATTTAAAATTCTACAACTTTTATTTCAAGCATTTTTTTGTATAACGCTTAGTTTAGCAGTAATTAGCGATTTTCTGATTTTTTCTCACGAAAGTGTGAAAAATTGATTTTTTTAAGATTTCGGCCTTAGAATGGATATAACGACAAAAGTGTATATAATCACATTTATAGAAAATTAAAAGATCTAAAACTTTTATTTAGAGCATTTTTCTCTACAGAGTCTATTTAAGCGTGAAAAAGTGATTTTCTGTATTTTTAAGCTGAACCGAGTTCGATTTTCATTTTGCGTCTTTCACCCATGATTAAAATAAGGTTAGTTTTTTGTTTATTTCTATTGTTTTATTACTAATGTTAGGTTATATTGTTAATCATTTGCATTGGCAAGAGAAAGTTGTGTGAGTGTTTCACACCAGATTTTTTACATAATTAATAAATTCAATATGTGCGGCCTTAGTCGCTCGACAAATGTCCAAACGATACTCAACTTCTCTCCAAACATTCGTTAACATTTCTTCGGTTATGGTTGTCATTGCTTCATTAATCCTGTTTAAGTGATTCAGGTCGCAAATTTTGCTTTATTTAAAATCAAAACGGGCGCACAAAATGCATATTCTTAACTGCATAAAATATTAACTAATATTTAGGTTGGGAGTAACAGCTGATAAATGATCAGCTGAAATTTCAATATCTATTATTCATTTTTTTCCTGAGTAATTCGCATGAATCTTTTCACAATTAAATTTTCTACAAATTTATTTAAGAAAAAATACATCATTAATTACCATTTATGGAAGTAATCTTATGTTAAACGCAAAAATGTGTTATTTCTTTGCACCAATTCTTGTGTTTTATGCGAGATATCTCTGAAAGTATTGCATTTACAGCTCTGGAACCAATTTTATTCAATTTTTCAGATTAAAAAACATTAGAAACATTCGTATTTGTATCTTTGTAACTACCTTTAACATTTTTATACGGTCTTACTTCACCGAGGGTACAGAGTTCTGGTGAAATTTTTCGCTAGCCGTAACTCGCTAAAAAAGCGTTTTCAGGCATATTTTTATATGAACTTTTTTTCTTAATTTTAGCTATAGAATGAGATCCCAAAAGATTGTCGTATAGTTTTGAATTACCCGGTATAACAAAAAAATGAGTACAAATGAAAAATGAGTAAAATGAGTATATTAGCATGAATGCTTGGTTTTCCGTAAAAACCTTGAATTTTCTAAGCACCGAACAAAAGTAACAACAAAACAATACGGTAGCTTATGCTGGTATGAATCCTTACCACGTTTGTGCAAATCACAAAGCAAATGGTTGCTGCCCGCTAATTTCAATATGTGGATAGCCTACTTACCAGAGAACATCTATAAAACCAAAAAATCTGGTGTGAAACACTCATACAACTTTCTCGTGCCTATGCAAATAATAAGCAATAATCCTAACATTAGTAATAAAACATTAGAAATAAACAAAAAACTAACGTCAATAAAAATAACCTTATTTTAATCATAAGTGAAAGACCCAAAATGAAAATTGACCTCATTGACTTAAAAATACAGAAAATCACTCTTTCACGCTAAAATAGGCTCTGTAGAGCAAAATGCTTTAAATAAGAGTTGTAGATCTTTTAATTTTCTATAAATTTGATTATAAACACTTTTGTCATAAAATGAATACTAAGGCTGAAATCTTAAGAAAATTGATTTTTCACACGTTTTCGTGAGAAAAAAACAGAAAATCGCAAATTACCACAAAACTAAGCGTTATACAAAAAAATGTTTGAAATAAAAGTTGTAGGATTTTAAATTCTCTACATTTTTTATTCTATAGATTTTTGCGCTATAATACATATTAAAGCCGTAATCTTAAAAAACACTTTTTTTTACGTAAAAACACCCTCACCAAGAATTTCAGCAAAAATGGCGCCTACCCTATCTTGTAAAGAATAAAAAATTGAGTAAATGAGGCGATTTAAAAAAAAATCGTAGGACCAGTTTTTGAGAAAATCGCAAAAAAGTGAAAAATCACACGAATAAACTACTACTTACGGTTGACCGATTGGTACCGACCGATTTTTAAGAAAATGTTCATGTCGGGTCCGGTAGTGGTATGTAACTTAAGTTTCAAGTTTCAGGTTCGTACAATGTTCCGTTCTTGAGATATTTTGTATACACACACACACACACACACACAGACCAATTGCTAAAAACATGTTTTTTGGGTTCAGGGGGTCTGAAAACGTATAGATCCGGTGAAAACTCGGTTTCGAAAAATCGACATGAAAACAATACTTTCCTTCCTATATATTCATATAGGCAAGAGAAAGTAAAAATGCCAATAAGGTTCAACTGCATAGCTTATTTTACTATAAAATCGACCTTGTTGTCAGTGGTTGGTATTTTAACCAAAGACCTAAAAAGGATTAAATAACAACATAAAATATATTTACTTACATTTTTTAATATCTTTTTGTTCATCATAAGGTGGTTTCTTAAATGCTTCTTCAAAAAACCAAACAGCGTTTACAAGCCAAACGAATGGTAAAAATAAAAATCCAGCTGAAAAAATATGAACTCAAGTTATGACTTATTGTAATAAATTGGACACAGCTAAAGTTGTATAAATAAAAATCTTGTGTGAAACACTCACACAACTTTCTCTTGCCAATGCAAATAATGACCAATATAACCTAACATTAGTAATAGAACATTAGAAATAAACAAAAAACTAACCTCAATATAAATAACCTTATTTTAATCATGAGTGAAAGACAAAATTAAAATCGACCTCAGTTTGGCTTAAAAATACGGAAAATCACTCTTTCACGCTAAACTAGGCTCTGTAGAGAAAAATGCTTTAATTAAAAGTTGCAGATCTTTTAATTTCCTATAAATTTGATTATATACACTTTTGTCGTAATATGCATACTAAGGCCGAAATCTTAAAAAAAAATCAATTTTTCACACGTTTTCGTGAGAAAAAACGGAAAATCGCTAATTCAAACTAAACTAAGCGTTATACAAAAAAATGTTATAAATAGAAGTTGTAGGATTTTAAATTCTCTACAACTTTTATTACATAAATTTTTGCGCTAAAATGCACATTAAAGCTGTAATCTTAAAAAAACTTCTTTACGAGAAAACTGCCTCACCAAGAATTTTAGCAAACATGGCGCCTACCCTATCTTAAGAGATAAAAATCGTAGAGCATAAAAAATTTAGTAAACCAGGCGATTTTAAAAAAAGTCGTAGGACCAGTTTTTGAAAAAATCGAAAAAAGTGAAAAATTACATGAATTAACTACTACTTCCGGTTGACCGATTTTGATAAAAATGTTCGTGTTGGGTCCAGTAGTGGTATGTAACTTAAGTTTCAAGTTTGTATGATGTTCCGTTCTTGAGATATTCTGTTCACACACAGACCAATCGCTAAAAACATGTTTTTTGGGTTCAGGGGGTCTGAAAATGTGTAGATCCGGTGAAAACTCTATTTCGAAAAATCAACATGAAAATAATACTTTCCTTCCTGTAGTCTATATTCATATAGGCAAGAAAAAGTAAAAATGTAAATACAACGTGTAAGTAAAACTTTGTATGTATTCAGTGTATAAATAATAAAATAACAACGCCAGTATATTTTGAATTTTCTTTCAAGGAAGACCCGAGGTAAAAATTTGATAATTTTGGCTTAAAAAATAATCTGGTGTGAAACACTCACACGACTTTCTCTTGCCAATGTAAATAATGAACAATATAATTTAACATTAGTAAAAAAACATTAAAAACAAACAAAAAACTAACCTCAATAAACATAACCTAATTTTAATCATGAGTGAAAGACGCAAAATGAAAATCATCAGTTTGGCAAATACGGAAACCCACTCTTTCACGCTAAATTAGGCTCTATACAGAAAAATGCTCTAAACAAAAGTTGTAAATCGTTCAATTTCCTATAAATTTTATTATATACACTTTTGTCGTAAAATGCATACTAAGGTCGAAATCTTAAAAAAATCGATTTTTCACGTGTTTTCGTGAGAAAAAAAAGTGCTAATTACCGCTAAGCTAAGCGTTATACAAAAAAAATTTTGAAAAAAAAGTTTTTTTTTATTTAAAAAGGATTTTAAATTCTCTACAACTTTTATTGTGTAAATTTTTGCGCTAAAATGCATATTGAAGCCGCAATCTTAAAAAAACTATTTTTTTACGTAAAATCAGCCTCACCAAGAATTTCAGCAAACATGGCGCCTACCCTATCTTGTAGAGCATAAAGAATTTAGTAAACCAGGCGATTTTTTAAAAAATCGTAGGACAGTTTTTGAGAAAATCGCAAAAAAGTGAAAAATTACACGAATAAAATACTACTTCCAGTTGACTGATTTTGATAAAAAAGTTCGTGTCGGATCCGGTAGTGAATGTAACTTAAGTTTCAAGTTTCAAGTTCGTACGATGTTCTGTTCTTGAGATATTTTGTATACACACACACAGACCAATTGTTAAAAACATGTTTTGTTGGGTTCGGGGGTCTGAAAACGTGTAGATCCAGTGAAAACTCGATTTCTTAAAATCGACATGAAAACAATACTTTCCTTCCTATTTATTCATATAGGCAAGAGAAAGTAAAAATTAAATTGATCTTTGGTTTTGTGTATTTATTTAAATAAACCACCGTACAAATATTTCTTAACGTTTTCAATTGTTTTGATCATTATTGAATTAGCATACTTACTTGTATTTCAATGGATAAAAATATATTTACTTAAAACATACTGAAGGTCAAACTGCAGGATGCATTGCATAATGAAAAATCTGGTGTGAAACACTCAAATGACTTTCTCTTGCCAATTCAAATTATGAACAATATAAGTCAACATTAGTAATAAAACATTAGAAATAAACAAAAAAACAACTGTATTTTAATCATAGGTTTTTTTTTTGTTTAACGTCTTACTATTCTGCAATTACTGCTAATGCAGATGGTGAAGGATGAAATGATTTTTAGTAACGTATGAAAATATGCCGTGCTTGAATGGGATTCGAACCCAAGACCGCATGATGAGTTAATCATGAGTGAATGATTAAAAATGAAATTAACCTTAGTTTGACTTAATAATAAATAAAATCACTCTTTCACGCTAAACTAAGCTCTGTATAGAAAAATGCTTAAAAATAAAAGTTGTAGATCTTTTAATTCCCTATAAATTTGATTATAGACACTTTTGTCGTAAATAATGTATACTAAGGCTGAAATCTTAAAAAATCCATTTTTCTACGAGAGCATAGCTTCACACACACATGCACAGACCATTTGCTAAAATCATGCTTTTTTTTGTTTAGGGGACCTGAAAACATGTATATTCGGTGAAAACTTGATTTCTTAAAACCAACATGAAAAAATACTTTCCTTCCTATATATATATTTATATAGGCAAGAGAAGGTAAAAATACATCTTTTTACTTTCTCTTGCCTATATGAATATATAGGAAGGAAAGTATTGTTTTCATGTCGATTTTAAGAAATCGAGTTTTCACCGGATCTATACGTTTTCAGACCCCCTGAACCCAAAAAACATGTTTTTAGCGATTGGTCTGTGAGTGTGTATGCAAAATATCTCAAGAACGGAACATCGTACGAACTTGAAACTTAAAACTTACGTTACATACCACTACCAAACCTGACACGAACATTTTCATCAAAATCGGTCAACCGGAAGTAGTAGTGTATTCGTATAATTTTTCACTTTTTTGTGATTTTCTCAAAAACTGGTCATACGATTTTTTTAAAAATCGCCTGGTTTACTACATTTTTTATGCTCTACAAGATAGGGTAGGCGCCATGTTTGCTGAAATTCTGCGTGAGGCTGTTTTTACGTAAAAACATTTTCTTTTTAAGATTGCAGCTTTAATATGCATTTTAGCGCAAAACGTTATATAATATAAGTTGTAGAGAATGTAAAATTCTACAACTTTTATTTCAAACATTTTTTGTATAACGCTTAGTTTAGCGGTATTTAGCAATTTTCTGTTTTTTTCTCACGAAAAAGTGTGAAAAATCTATTTTTTTAAGATTTCGGCCTTAGAATGCATTTTACGACAAAAGTGTATAAAATAAAATTTATAGGAAATTAAGAGATGTACATTTTTTATTTAAGCATTTTTTGTACAGTGCCTAGTTTAGCGTGAATGAGCGATTTTCCGTATTTTTAAGCCAAACTGAGGTCGATTTTAATTTTGCGTATTTCACTAATGTTTTTTGCGGTTAGTTTTTTGTTTATTTCTAATGTTTTATTACTAATGTTAGGTTTATTGTTAATTATTTGCATTGGCAAGAGAAAGTTGTGTGAGTGTTTCACGCCAGATTTTTTATAAAAAAAACAGATGTATTTTAAATAAGTATGCTACACTATTTATACATTCTAAAAAATATCCATTCATGCCCCTCTGTGGTTAAAATAGGCACTGGGTGATATTTTCACTTTCTCTTGCCAATATGAATATGAAGAAAAGTATTGTTTACATGTAGATTTTAAGAAATTTAGTTTTCACCGGAGCTTCACGTTTTCAGACCCCCTGAACCGTAAAAAAAATGTTTTTAGAGATTGGTCTGTGTGTTTGTGAACAGAATATCTCAAGAACGGAACATCGTACAAACTTGAAACTTAAGTTAGATACCACTACCAAACCCGACACAAACATTTTCATCAAAATCGGTCAACTGGAAGTAGTAGTTTATTAGTCTCATTTTTTACTTTTTTGCGATTTTCTCAAAAACGGCTATGATTTTTTAAAATCGCCTTCATTACTAAATTTTTTATGCTCTACAAGATTAGAGTAAGTGCCATGTCTGCTGAAATTCTTGGGAAGGTTTTTTCTCGTAAAAAAAATTGTGAATTAAATATGCAAGAATGTATATAATAAAAGTTGTAGACAATTTAAAATCTTACACCTTTAATTTCAAACATTTTTTTGTATAACAGTTAGTTTAGCAGTAATAAAAGATTTTCTGTTTTTTTTCTCATGAAAACGTGTAAAAAAATTGATTTTTTTAAAAAGATTTTAGCCTTAATATGCATTCTATGACTAAAGTGTATATAATCAAATTTATAGGAAATTAAAAGATCTACAACTTTTATTTAGAACATTTTTCTCTACAGAGCCTAGTTTAGTGTGAAAGAGTGATTTTCTGTAATTTTAAGCCGAACAGGTTGATTTTTTCTGAAGCATTGCAAGAGGAGGAAAGAGGTATATTGCTGAACAGACTCCGAATTAACAATATCAGATATGCGGATGATACAATAGTATTTGCAAGCAGTATGGAAGATCTCCAAGAATTAATGAATAAAATTACAGCCTGAAGTAACCAATATGGTCTTAATATTAACACCAAGAAGACAAAGATGATGATAATCAGTAAGAATAACTTAAGAAATTGTCATCTGTATGTTAATCAAAAGGAAATAGAGAGAGTTAGCCACTACAATTATCTTGGTACTACCATTAATGAAGCTTGGGATAATACTCAAGAAATAAAATCCCGAATAGGCAAAGCCAGGTATGTTTTCAACAGGATGGGGGCAGTGTTTAAGAGCCATAATCTGACCCTCGACACAAAAATGAGACTCCTCAGGTGTTATGTCTTCTCTGTGCTGTTCTATGGTGTGGAGTCCTGGACGCTCAATGATGCCATCTCCAAAAAGTTGAATGCATTCGAAATGTGGCTCTACCGTAGAATGCTGAGAATCCCTTGGACGGCACATATGACCAATGTTGAGGTGCTGAGAAGGATGAGGAAGGATATGGAGGTGATGAATACCATAAAGCGAAGAAAACTCCAATATCTTGGACACATTATGAGGAATGGAGAAAGGTATGAACTTCTGCAATCCATACTGCAAGGAAAAATATTAGGACAAAGGGGCCCAGGTCGAAGAAGAATTTCTTGGTTAAAGAACCTTAGAACCTGGTTCAATAAAACTACTCCGCAACTGTTTAGAGCTGCAGTTGACAAAGTGAGGATCGCCATGATGGTGTCCAACATTCAAAATGGATTGGCACCTTAAGAAGAAGAAGGTTGATTTTTATTTTGTCTTTCACTCATGATTAAAATAAGTTTATGTTTTGTTTTATTACTAATGTTAGGTTACATTGTTCATTATTTGCATTAGCAAGAGAAAGTTGTGTGAGTGTTTCTCTTTAGATTGTTTGTACAATGCACTGAATTTATCACTTACAGTAAGTAACATAGGAATCTACATAATTTACTTTATTAGTTTTGAATTTTGTATCATGTTTTCTAGTTGGTAATTTATTGCCAGCAAATTAGACTTTCATATTAGTCCAGGCTGTGAGCTCGCTCCCGTTAGCAAAATTATTCGGACTCGGTTTCTTTGCACTATCTTATTTAAAATTGGTCCCTTATAACCAATCCGCAAGAAACCACGGGCCACCGTGGTCGAGAAATTGTTTAAACAATTTTTTTTAAACAAATTGCAAAAATTGGTTTTTTGGCCTTGTTGCCTCTCTCGCACTAACGCTGTGTATAAGTACCCGATGGATTTTTCGCCGACACTGCAACATGCAGCGCGTGGTCGCGGTACGCGCCGCGCGCGCATTGTTAACTGTTTAAAACAAAGGTTTCGCAATAAAATAATTTCAAAAAAGACATCAGAATCTTGTATAAGGATATTTAAACTTTACTTTAAGCACTTTCTAACTTAAAAAATAATGTTTTTTAACTGAGATATAGAGGATTGAAAATGGTTGATTTTACGTTTTTCAAATTTTAAATTGCTTATAACTCGAAAACTATTAACTATGGAGAAAAGTTACTAAGGACTTTTATTGTTCAGAATGATTCAAAAAACCTGAAAAAATTTTGTCCGGGGGCCAAAAAACCAATTTTTGCAATTTGTTTAAAAAAAATTGTTTAAACAATTTCTCGACCACGGTGGCCCGTGGTTTGTTGCGGATTGGTTATAAGGGACCAATTTTAAATAAGATAGTGCAAAGAAACCGAGTCCGAATAATTTTGCTAACGGGAGCGAGCTCACAGCCTGGACTATATGTATTTATTTGTCTTGACTCATGGACAATGTGTGATAGCATCTATACAGAGTGATTCAATAAGATGGAAACAATTTCAATAAGCTGTATTTCCTGAACTACATGTTATATTTTAATTCTGTAAATTACATTTGAAAGAGAAAGTTTTAAATTTTAATTTATATACATGAAAGTTTATAGATGTTCAATGTGTCCTTCCTCCTCCGGCTGCATGTACAACATCTAGACGGTAACTGAACTCATCCCAAACTCTCTGACGCATGTCTTGGGTCACTGAGTTGACTGCAGCTGTGATACGATTCCTTAGTTCATTCAAATTGGTGGGAAGAGGTGGTATGTAAACTGCACTTTTCACGAACCCCCACAAGAAAAAGTCACGGGGTGTGAGATCTGGAGACCTCGGTGGCCAAAACTGAAGTGCAGAGTCGTCATTCGCCATGCGACCTATCCATCGTTGACGTATGGATTCATTTAGGAAACGCTGAACATTGCGATGCCAATGGGGTGGAGCTCCGTCCTGCTGGAAAACGTAATCTCCTGAATCTTCATTCATTTGAGGAACGAGCCAGTTTTGTAGCATTCTAAGTTTAACGCAATGTACGGCGTTTCCTAAATGAATCCATACGTCAACGATGGATAGGTCACACGGCGAATGACGACTCTGCACTTCAGTTTTGGCCACCGAGGTCTCCAGATCTCACACCCTGTGACTTTTTCTTGTGGGGATTCGTGAAAAGTGCAGTTTACATACCACCTCTTCCCACCAATTTGAATGAACTAAGGAATCGTATCATAGCTGCAGTCAACTCAGTGACCCAAGACATGCGTCAGAGAGTTTAGGATGAGTTCAGTTACCGTCTAGATGTTGTACATGCAGCGGGAGGAGGACACATTGAACATCTATAAACTTTCATGTATGTAAATTAAAATTTAAAACTTTCTCTTTCAAATGTAATTTACAGAATTAAAATATAACATGTAGTTCAGGAAATACAGCTTATTGAAATTGTTTCCATCTTATTGAATCACTCTGTATATTAATAGCAAGCAGGTTTTTTTTCAACTCGATTTTAACCACCTGAACCTTCACTTATTTGCCCCGAAGTGGGCTCAAATGAATCGTCTGTTCGAGTAGATTTGCAGAAAACTATCCAAAATCAAATATTTCGATTTATGACCGTAAAATAGGAGGTCTAAAATAGATTGGAGAGGGGGTAAGTTCAACGAACTGAAGTATAGGCCTCTCTCTTTCTCTATCTATCCCTCCCACATCTTGCACAGCTCTTTCAGTTTGGAGAGGGGGCAAGTTTAGTATTGGTTGATCACAGTTGTTTTCCAGTTATTACTTGAACTAAGTAGAGTAACAATGTAAGAAGCAACTACATCATCAAAACACTATTTTCTTCAGGCAACCACACTGATATCATTTTCTTCTCGATAATATATTCAGGAAATTAATTTCCTATTTTTTTCTCTTACTCTGCTTCTCTTTTTAGTTTTTTAATGGATAGTCGTCCATTAGGAGGAAGACCAAGAGGAAGGAGATGAGGCACGCCTCGAAGTGCTCGAACGGAATCAGTTCGTCAGATATCTTATTATAATGCACGAAGACAAAATTCAATTAGATAAAACCCAAAATAATTTGAAAAATTGGTAACATCGGAAATCTAAGAATGTATGAAAATTTTCTTGATTTAGAAGTAATAACAGGGGCAGCCAAAAGCAGAAGGGTTTTACTACCGCAAAACCGAAAGGGGTTAAATCTAACCCCTTTCGGATGGTACTTTGCCATATTTTAGAGAAGACAGTTCCCCATCCGTTTGGCATTTGCGATTACAATAAATAAATCCCAAAGCCAAACATTCAGTAAAGTTGGCCTTGAGCTGCCACAGCCGGTATTTTCACATGGGCAATTGTATGTTTACACTTTAGTGCGGGTTTTCCCGCACAGGTTCACCTAGTATTAATTATCCATAATGCAAGATGGAAAGGCATCTAAAAAATACAACATTGTAAGTTCTTGAATCTAAGAAGAACTGATCTCATATAAACTTAAACCCAATTTATTTTACGTCTCTTAATCAATATATTTTAGCCATTAAATGTTCAAGGAAATTTCTACAGAGTTCTGAAGAAAATTATCCTAGATTTTAAATTACAAAATTAAATCTTGTTGTTTTGTAGTTATATAACAGGTTAGGTTTGGCCATAAAAATGCTTTTATTGAATGAAAACGTTACAGTAATAAATAAATGTAACAAAGAAAATTTAATAAAACGACAATAACAAAGAAAAATTTATGACTAACGTTTAAATAAACTACACGCTACATACGCGAGGTATGTACTTTATCTAAATTAGTTTTTAAATTTAAATATAACGATAAAAATTAACTATTTAAGAAACATATTTAATCTCAACTATATATTGAACTATTTTAGTTCGTAATAATATAAAACAAATTCAAATACAATTTAATTTACATGTAAATCAAATGTAGTTCGAAGTGGGATTGACGAGATAAAAAAATAACCTATCAAACAAAAATAACTTACCTATAAAGTACCATTTACATAAATACAATTTATGATCATTTTTCATTCTAGAAACATCCATATTTGTTAATTGTATTCGGTAAAAACTAATACAGGATACAAATTCTAAAGCTTTATTTTTATAGGTTATCTTAACAAATTAATCTGTCAACATAAAGTTATTTGACAAAACTTTCAAAATGTAACAACAGAGCGCAGCAGTAGGTAAATCTGTGAATGTCATAACGTAACAAAACTTTTAAAATATAACAACAGAGAGCAGCAGTAGGTCCATCTATGAACCAAAAGACATTACAGACAAGATAAAACATGTTAGTTTTTAAAGTGTTTAGCGCGATTTTCGGGTAAAACTTATTAAAGATGTGTAAACTAAAACAAAATTTAAAATATTTTCGGTAAATGTTGAAATTACATCAATACTACGCTTGTATTAATTATTCTCAACTTCATCATCATGAATTGGTAAGTAACATAATCATGAAATATTTATTTATTTATCGATAAAAAATGTATTACTTGTCAGGGGTGAACTGGCCATGTTCTTTAGATGCAATCACCGAAAGAATGGCTGCACGAGCCTAAAAAAATTTTTTGTTTAAATCAAATATTTTACGACTGCTATTCTGATATAACGTAAACATTAAAAAAGTTTATAAACATATTAATTTTATCAAAAGATATTTCCAAATTAATTCTAAGATTTGATTTGATGTATAAAAAAATGAAATAGTACTAGGTACATTTTTTCCATTCACGACCAAATACGAAAAACACAGAATTTATTGCACAATTAATTATTTATATTGTCTTTAAAACAAATGAAAATAGATTAGAACGAAAAATTAATTAAAACCTTGCAAGATTAGATGTACAGGGTCATAGAAGTTAGAAAACAGTAAAATAATTGAAATTAAATTCCCCTTACATTACTGTATGTGAATTACCTATAGTTAGGTATTAAAATAGGTTAGGTCTATTCTACCTTACTTAAGCGGGAAGTCAACCCAGAAAATGAAAATCAAAACTTCAGGATATAATTTATCATTATTTATTTTAAATGAAAGAGTAATTTACCAGTAATGATCTACCATTTAAACCAAGCCGAAAAATTAATTACAGCCCCTAATATAAGGGTGAGGTTGGAAAAGTGGGCTTTTACGGGGAATCAAATATCTCAGGAACCAAGAAAGATATCAACATGATTCTTATGCTACAAAATACAGAAAATTGCTCTCTATTATCTGTTTATGAGCTTGTATGTATTTTTTCTTACAAGAAATTTATTGAAGAAAAACTATTTTCAAAGATATTTATTTTATGTATTAACAAATTATTTTTTAACTAAATCTCTATTAAGGTTTATAATAATAATTCCACAGATAATAGAGCAAGAAATTATGAACAATTGAAAAAAAAAACATCATCCAAATAACTCCAATACAAACCAAAATATTTAATTCCCAAGAATGTACAATCATGCAAAAACCACATTTCCAGAAAACTACTGAAGTTGAAGGAATCATTTCAATCGCCTTGCTAGTGAGCTTTATTTTATACAGATGTTTTTATAACTTTTTGTCAATGTACAAACAAAGTAAACAAATGTTGTGATTCAGAAAATTTTAAACTTCAAATAAATGCAAAAGTAATTAAAATTAAAAAAAAAACACTTCTTGAGTTGACTACTCCCTTAAGGGGGTACAAACGTTTAAATATTTAAAAAAAAATTGATTTTATTTTATTATTCTCTATAGTTTACTGATTAATTAGGTATATAAATTGTAGCTGTAGTGTAATTGCAAACCCCTGGAAATTAATAAAGGAAATGATCATGCCTACCAACTTTTTGGACTTTTGACTTTTTTGTTACTTACTTTTTGTTTCGTTTGAATTCTATTAGTATTCCAGTTCTTTCTCTTACAGATGAATTTGTGTGCAAGAACTTGCTGTCATGTTGTGAATGCTTTGGTTTTTTTGCACCCAAAAGACTCCAAAGGGAGTATAGGACATGTCAAGATAAAACTGATAAACTGAAAGTTTATCACCAATGATAAATTCATCACTTACCACCAAAAAATTGTTTCTGCTACTGCTTACTTCAGTAGGCTTGTCATGAACCCCATTAAATCAAATATCACACAAAATAAAAAATAAAAAATAAAAAAGTCAAACACAATGATAAATTCATCACTTACCAATAATTTTTTCCCGCTACTGCTTAACTCAGTAGGCTTGTCATGAACCCCTTTGTATCAAATAGTACCCAATATTTGTTTAATTAGAAGTTAAATACTTTTCAACCAAAACTATTTAGAAAGGAATTTGTGCACACTGTAAAATGTTTCATCAATCAAATATTGTTTTAGCTTTTTTTTAAGATGACTTAAATTTTCACAACTTTTTAAACCTTGTGGCAATTTATTGATGTATTTTCTACCTGCATAAGTTGGTTTTTGTTCAAACAATTTAGTGTTGAAATTAACTTTATGGCAAAGTAACCTAGAAATTTGTACTTTACTCTTCGCGTTTATTGTTTAGATTTTAGTATTGCTTGGTACTTAAAAGTGTTGCTTAGTATTATTTTGAAAAACGATAGTTTTTGGGATGTTGTGTTATTTCCCACTTTGGTACCATTTACTCAGAGGCTAACTAAGAATATCTTCTTCAGTTTTTGGCCTGAGTATCTTCATAACTTTCTTTATCTGTTATATAGATAGTGAAGTCACGAGATTGCCTTTTGTGCATGGATGGGCTGTGAGGAAGAGAAGTGGAAGAAGTGGAATTTGCAGTGCTGCCAACCTCAACAGTGAGACACTACTTGTACATTTCAATACCGTGCCGTTTATAGATGCAAATTGTAAACTGTGGTTTATTCCGAGAAAATGTTTTCTTCATAAACCTTATATGAAATAAATGTGACCTGTAATATTGCCTATAGCGTAATTAAATGTCTAGAAATGTTTAATTTACTGTAATTACGAATGAATCGCCTTCTTTACTATTGCTGTCATCGGCGTTTTCATTATCAGTCTCTTTAGTATCTACCTAACGGTTTTCTTTTTTTTTACCAGGTGTCAAAAAAAACTGTTAAAAAATAGCTTCTTCACGTCCTTAATTTCCTTCTTTATTTTTCGAATTGTGGAAAGAGAAACATCACAGTAGTTAACCGCTCGCTCACGGCTTTTGTTAAAAGCCACAGATAGGCATTTTTGTTTAGCTTCAACTTTACAACATTTTGTTACATTACGTTCAGCACTGTGAATAGTTCGACCAAGTTTTCGCGAAACCGACATTTGTGTTTACAGTAACAAACAGTTATATTCGTACAGTTAACGTAGAAAAGGTTCCGCGATATACTGTATATGTTCTGGGTATAATATAAGTTGTTATGTTTGTTGTAGTGAAATTAAAGCAGTCATGCATGCGCACTGATGCTGTTCCCCCCCTTTACCCCTCGTTGCAAACAAGGGCAAACTCGTAACTCAAGTGACTATACCAAACAATTTGCCATTGTATTATTAATTTTATGAGCTAGATGAGTAAATGTTTCAAAATTTGGCCAATTTACGATAAAGTCGAAAAAATATTGTTTAAAAAATTCAGAATTAGAAAAAGCTAAGTATTATTGTGTTGTTGTTTAGGTAATCAGCCGAAAGGCTGGTTTGAACCTCTAGAGGTTTTACTAAGTAAAACAAGGAGTGAGGTGGTTCACCCTGCCTTCCTCACTGATTGAAAAATTATGCTTATCAGCATGCCAGGCCCTCTGAAAAGCACATATTTTCCACTCTGCAAATGACACCTTCACTTCATTCACCACAGGGTCTGGCTGTATAATGAAATGCATTACTTTCAGAGGAGATAACTCTGATTAGTGTCACGGTACACCTCTACCTCTTCTGTTGTTAAATGATTCAGTCATTTAATTGGCTGACCATGTGATAAGAAACAGAACTATTTATTTTAGCCCTGCAACGGACAGATTGAATGTAAATAATTTGACACGCCACCTGTCTGTTAAGGGCATAAAAGTATTATTGGTATACACTATAAAGCGCAATTCAATAAATGAAATGGTTATTGTTTGACATCTCTATCTGTAGTATAGTCACTTGAGTCACGAGTTTGCGTGGGGGGGGAGTCATGAGTTACAAGGGGTAAAGAGGGGAAAGCATCAGTGCGCATGCGCGACAGCTTTAATTTCAGTACAACTAACATAACAACTTATACTATACCCGGAGCATATACAGTATATCCCGGAACCTTTTGTAGGTTACCTGTATGAATATAACTGTTTGTTATCGTAAACACAAATGTCGGTTTCTTGAAAACTTGGTCGAACTATTCACAGTGCTGAACGCAATGTAATAAAATGTTGTAAAGTTGAAGCTAAACAAAAATGCCTATCTGTGGCTTTTAACAAAAGCCGTGAGTGAGCAGCTAACTACTGTGATATTTCTCTTTGCACAATTTGAAAAATAAAGAAGGAAATTAAGGAAAAAAATAAGTTATTTTTCAACAGTTTTATTGACTCCTGTTAAAAAAAGAAAATGGTTAGGTAGATACTAGAGAGACTGATAATGAAAACGCCGATGACAGCAGTAGTAAAGAAGGGGATTCATTCGTAATTACACTAAATCAAACATTTCTAGTCATGTAATTAAGTTATAGGCAATATTACAGGTCACATTTATTTCTTATAAGGTTTATGAAGAAAACATTTTCTCGGAATAAACCACAGCTTACAAAATGTATTTAGAAACTGCCCGGTAGTGAAATGTATGAGTAGTGTCTCACTGTTGAGGTTGGCAGCACTGCAAATATTTCACTTCTTTTCCTCACAGCCCATACATACGCAAAAGGCAATCTCGTGGTTTCAGTATCTATAGTTAACTGAGAAAATGGTACTAGAAAATTACAAAATTAACATGCGGGAATACAAACGTCTTAACCCCCTTAAAATTCTGTCATATCTCTCTCTCTTTGCATTTGTGGTTCCAATTATTTCTTCAAAAAATCATTGCAAATTATAAATAAACTTAAAAGTTTTGCAGAATTGTAAACTTTGTTTGATTTGACAAAGTTTCATGGTACTACAAAGTTTGTTGTTTATGTGATCATTCAAAAAGCTGGTTTGAACCTTTAGAGGATTACTAAGTAAAACAAGGAGTGAGGTGGTTTACCATTGCCACAACTTACTGAGTTGAAAGAGTATGCTTATCAGCATAGCAGGCCCTCCGAAAAGCATCTATTTTCCCACCTACAAATTACACCTTCACTTCATTTTTATTATTTTTTTTTATTTTTATTTTTTAATGCGTCCTGGAGACTATAAGAGGAGTATAGGACATGTCGTTAGATCTAACACCTGAAATACATATAAGAATCACACAATGTATCACTACTATCAACTAAGAAATTCTTGTACGCTATAAACAGTTTCACCGATCAAGTAATTTTTCAATTTTTTTTAAAGGAATGCAAATTATCACTACATTTTAAAAATTGGGGTAATTTATACATGAATTTTCTCCCTGCATAAGTAGGTTTTTGGTCAAACAATTTTGTGGAGTGATTAGCCACATAATAATCATTTCTGTTTCTCATGTTATGATTGTGAACATTGAAATTCTGCATAAAATTATTTTGCCTAACATACATAAACACCTGAAAAATGTAGAGAGAGGGAACTGTAAGCAAGTTAAGCTGCTGAAATAGTGGTGTGGATGAGGTCAGCTGGTTAGCTCCCACCATACACCTAATAGTTTTCTTTTGAATTTTAAAAACCCTATTCATATTACCCATGCTAGAATTACCCCATACTAAGATACCATGATGGATGTTGTTTAGGTCATCAGCCTGTAGGCTGGTTTGAACCTGTAGAGGTTTTACTAAGTAAATCGAGGAGTGAGGTGGTTTACCATTGCCTTCCTCACTGAGTGAAAAATTACCCTTATCAGCATGCCAGGCCCTCTGAAAAGCATATATTTTCCACTCTGCAAAAGACACTTTCACTTCATTCACCACAGGGTCTGGCTGCATAATGAAATCCATTACTTTCAGAGGAGATAACTCTGATAAGTGTCTTTTACACCTCTACCTCTTCTGTTCTTAAATGATTTAGTCATTTAATTGGCTGACCATCTGATAAGAAACAGAACTATTTATTTTAGCCCTGCAACTAACAGATTGAGTGTAAATAATTTGACACTCCACCTGTCTGTTATGGGCATGATGGATATGAGACAGAATGAGGCCATGATAAGCTGCGATTAGTAATTTTTTATCATTTAATCTGGCAATTTGTTTTAGTGCAAATACCCCAGATGATATTTTACTACAAACTTGATTGGTATAGAAATGCCAAGTTAAAAATGTATCTAGAGATACTCCTAGGAACTCTACTGTTTCTACATGCTCTAAACTATTATTATGAATAAATACATCCACTTCTGTACTTTCTTTAACATTACGTTGGTTGGTCATTCACCATTCGGTTTTACTATAATCAAATTTATTACTTTCAGAAAAGACAACTGTGACTAGTGTGTTTTTACTTTCTCTTGGAAGGAAGGAAAGTATTGTTTTCATGTCCATTTTAAGAAATCGAGTTTTCACCGGATCTATACGTTTTCAGACCCCCTGAACCCAAAAAACATGTTTTTAACGATTGGTCTGTGTGTGTGTATACAAAATATCTCAAGAAAAGACCATCGTACGAACTTGAAACTTGAAACTTAAGTTACATACCACTACCGAACCCGACAGGAACATTTTCATCAAAATCGGTCAACCGGAAGTAGTAGTTTATTCGTATAATTCACTTTTTTCACTTTTTTGCGATTTTTTAAAAAACTGGTCCTACTATTTTTTTAAAAATCGCCTGGTTTACTCAACTTTTTATTCTCTACAAGATAAGGTCATGTTCGCTGAAATTCTTGGTGAGGCTGTTTTTACGTAAAAAGAAAGTTTTTTTAAGATTACGGCTTAATTATGCAATTTAGCGCAAAAATGTATGTAATAAAAGTTGTAGAGAATTTAAAAACCTACAACTTTTATTTCAAACATTTTTTTTGTATAATGCTTAGTTTAGCGGTAATTTGCGATTTTCTGTTTTTTTCTCACGAAAACGTGAGAAAAATCGATTTTTTTAACATTTCGGCCTCAGTATGCATTTTACGACAAAAGTGTATATAATTAAATTTATAGAAAATTAAAAGATCTACAACTTTTACTTAGAGCATTTTTCTCTACAGAGCCTAGTTTAGTGTGAAAGAGTGATTTTCCGTATTTCTAAGCCAAACTGAGGTTGATTTTCATTTTAAGTCTTTCACTCATGATTAAAATTAGGTTATGTTTTTTGAGGTTAGTTTTTTGTTTATTTCTTATGTTTTATTACTAATGTTAGGTTTATTGTTAATTATTTGCACTGGCAAGAGAAAGTTGTGTGAGTGTTTCACACCAGATTTTTTACTTTCTCTTGCCTATATGAATATATAGGAAGGAAAGTATTGTTTTCATGTCGATTTCAAGAAATCGAGTTTTCACCGGATGTACACATTTTCAGACCCCCTGAACCCAAAAAACATGTTTTTAGCGATTGGTCTGTGTGAACAGAATATCTCAAGAACGAAACATCGTACAAACTTGAAACTTAAGTTACATATCACCGGATCCGACACGAACATTTTCATCAAAATCGGTCAACCAGAAGTACTTAGTAGTTTATTCGTGTAATTTTTCACTTTATTGCGATATTCTCAAAAACTGGTCATACAATTTTTTTTAAAATTGCCAGGTTTACTACATTTTTTGCTCTACAAGAAAAGGTAGGCGCCATGTTTGCTGAAATTCTTGGTGAGGCTGTTTTTTTACGTAAAGAAATTGTTTTTTTAAGATTATGGCTTTAATATGCATTTTAGCGCAAAAATTTACATAATACAATTTGTAGGGAATTTACAACTTTTATTTCAATCTTTATTTTGTATAACCCTTAGTTTAACGATAATTAGCGATTTTCTGTTTTTCTCTCACGAAAACGTGTGAAAAATCGATTTTTTAAGATTTCAGCTTTAGTATGCATTTTACGACAAAAGTGCATGTAATCAAATTTATAGGAAGTTAAAAGATCTACAAGTTTTATTTAGAGCATTTTCTCTACAGAGCCTAGGTTATCGTGAAAGAGTGATTTTCCGTTTACTGAGTGATTTTTAAGCCTTCTGAGGTCGATTTTCAGTTTGCGTCGTTCACTCATGATTAAAATTAGGTTATGTTTATTGAGGTTAGTTTATTGTTTACTTCTAATGTTTTATTACTAATGTTAGGTTTATTGTTAATTATTTGCATTGGCAAGAGAAAGTTGTGTGAGTGTTTCACACCAGATTTTTATTGTGTATAGTCACTTGAGTTACGAGTTTACCTTTGTTTGCAACGAGGGGTAAAGGGGGAAAACATCAATGCCCATGCGCGACTGCTTTTATTTCAGTACGACAAACATAACAACTTATACTATACCCAGAGCATATAAAATATAACGCGGAACCTTTCCAAGGTTAACGGAACGAATATAACTGTTTGTTACCGTAAAAAGAAATGTTAGTTTCTCAAAAACGTGGGCAGACTATTCATAGTGCTGTAGTAAAATCTAATATGCAGTGTAATAAAATGCTGTGAAGTTGAAGCTGAACAAAAATGCCTTTCAATGCCTCTTAACAAAAGCAATGAGCGAGTGGCTAACTACTGTGATGTTTCTCTTTGCACAATTTGAAAAATAAGGAAGGAAATTAAGGAAAAAAAGAAGTTATTTTTCAACAGTTTTTTTGACACCTGTTAATAAAAGTAAACGGTTAGGTAGATACTAGTGAGACTGATAGTGAAGACGCCGGTGACAGCGAGAATAAAAAATCTTGTGTGAAACACACACAACTTTCTCTTACCAATGCAAATAATGACCAATATAACCTAACATTAGTAAAAAAAAAACATAAGAAATAAACAAAAAACTAACCTCAATAAACATAACCTAATTTTAATCATGAGTAAAAGACGCAAAATGAAAATCAACCTCAGTTTTGCTTAAAAATACGGAAAATCACTCTTTCACGCTAAACTAGGCTCTGTAGAGAAAAATGCTCTAAATAAAAGTTGTAGATCTTCTAATTTCCTATAAATTTAATTATATACTCTTTTGTCGTAAAATGCATTCTAAGGCCGAAATCTTAAAAAAATCGATTTTTCACACGTTTTCGTGAGAAAAAAAACAGAAACTCGCTAATTACCCGCCAAACTAAGCGTTATACAAAAAAAATGTTTGAAATAAAAGTTGTGGGATTTTTAATTCCCTACATATTATATTATATAAATTTTTGCGCTAAAATGCATATTAAAGCCGTAATCTTAAAAAAACAATTTCTTTTCATGAAAACAGCCTCACCAAGAATTTTAGCAAACATGGCGCCTACCCTATCTTGTAGAGCGTAAAAAAATTAGTAAACCAGGCGATTTTAAAAAAAATCGTAGAGCCAGTTTTTGAGAAAATCGCAAAAAAGTGAAAAATTACACGAATAAACTACTATTTCCGGTTGACCGATTTTGATGAAAATGTTCGTGTCGAGTCCGGTAGTGGTATGTAACTTAAGTTTCAAGTTCGTACGATGTTCCGTTCTTGAGATATTCTGTACACACACACACACACACACACACACACACACACACACACACACACACACACACGCAAAGACCAATTGCTAAAAACATGTTTTTTGGGTTCAGGGGGTCTGAAAACGTGTAGATCCGGTGAACACTCGATTTGTTAAAATTGACATGAAAACAATACTTTCCTTCCTATGTATTCTTATAGGTAAGAGAAAGTAAAAAACGGTCGTAGCTGGTACAGCGCTGACACCCACCACTCGCTGAGGCAACCGAGCACGCCATTACCAAAATTAACCTTCTGCGCACTTCAGAAAACCGTCAAGCTTATTTGGCGTCCGCTCTATATCCGGTGAAAACTCGATTTCTAAAATAAACATGAAAACAATACTTTCCTTCCCTATACAGAGTGATTCATGAAGTTCTCCCCCCACTTCTACAGCACATTGTACTAGTAAAAATAATGAAAAAATGTTATATAAACATAGGTCCGAAAACGCTTCGTTAGCGAGTTACAGCTAGCGAAAGTTTCGCCTGGATTTCAGTTCACCAGGTGAAATGAGGTCTTCCTGGAATTGTGGTAAGGTAGATTAAGGGGCGAATTCAATCATTTCTTATGGTTTTTGATCTGATAAATTGAATAAAACAGGTCCCAGAACTGTAAGTTAAATAGTTTTTGAGAAAACCAGTGTCAAATGCAAAAAATGGAGTGAAAATCACATTTTTTCATCTTTGGGCAAGAATAACTTTGTTATTTCACCAAGAAACAGTTAAAAATTTTCAATAAAAAATGTAGAAAATTTTATTCTGAACAAACCGGTGTAAATAAAGTACACAGAAAGCGAATAGTTTTTGAGAAAACCAGTGTCAAATGCAAAAAAATGGAGTGAAAAAAACACATTTTTTCATTTTAGTTTTTCCGGTTAATTTTACTTTGTACTCTTATGAATAAAAACTCATTTAATCAAACATCTATTCGCTTTCTGTGTACTTAATTTACACCGGTTTGTTCAGAATAAAATTTTCTACATGTTTTATTGAAAAATTTTAACTGTTTCTTGGTGAAATAACACAGTTATCCTTGCCCAAAGATGAAAAAATAAGTTTTTCACTCCATTTTTTGCATTTGACACTGGTTTTCTTAAAAACTATTTAACTTACAGATCTGGGACCTGTTTTTATTCAATTTATCAGATCAAAAACCATAAGAAATGATTGAATTCGCCCCTTAATCTACCTTACCACAATTCCAGGAAGACCTCATTTCACCTGGTGAACTGAAATCCAGGCGAAACTTTCGCTAGCTGTAACTCGCTAACGAAGCGTTTTCGGACCTATGTTTATATAACATTTTTTCATTATTTTTACTAGTACAATGTGCTGTAGAAGTGGGGGGAGAACTTCATGAATCACCCTGTATATTCTTATAGGGTAAGAGAAAAAAAATTCACTGTAGCAATACTTGTCAATGAATACTGTAGATACCAGTCTAGAGTTAAAGTACGAAATATTCCAGCGGTGGGAAAGGATTAGTGTTGTACGACAAACTTCAAGAAGGTCTTGTCAAGTTGAAAAATTCCACGACAATGAAAAAAATTACTCTGTGATTGAGCGTTGTTTTTGTATGCGTCGGTCATTATTCACCTGACTTGTGGGTTTCTTTGGATTACAAATTCACCTTCTCTCTCTCTTACAACATCGGTCCTCATCTCTCTCTCTCTCGCTCTCTTTCTCTCCCTCCCTCCCCCTTACTTACAGTTTCTCTTATTTTACCGCTATCTTTTTGTGGAACTTTTCTAAAAATTTTCTATCCTCTTACATGCTACTTTTATGTTATTCAACGAAATTGTAAACCCGTATTTTTTTTTTTTAATAGATCTTCAGATCTCATAACTCCTACAAGCCAAATATTAATTATCTGGTGTGAAACGCTCACACAACATTCTTTTGCCAATGTAAATAATGTAACAAATAACGTAATTTTAATCATGAGTGGAAGACTCATGATTATGAAAATGAACCTAAAGCATTTTTTTTGTTCATTTCTAATGTTTTATTACTAATTTTAGGATCATTGTTATTTATTTGCATTGGCAAGAGAAAGTTGTGTGAATCCCACAAACAATGTAATGGAACATCGTACGTACGAACTTGAAACCTGGAACTTAAGCTACACACCATTACCGAATCCGACACGAACATTTTCATCAAAATCGGTCAACCGGAAGTACTAGTTTATTCGTGTCATTTTTTACTTTTTTTGCGATTTTCTCAAAAACGAGTCCTACGATTTTTTTTAAAAATCGCCTCATTTACTAAACTTTTTATTCTCTACAAGATAGGGTAGGCGCCATGTTTGCTGAAATTCTTGGTGAGGCTGTTTTCACGTAAAAAATTGTTTTTTTACGATTACGGCTTTATATGCATTTTACGACAAAAGTGTGTATAGGTAATAAAATTGATAGGAAATTAAAATATCTACAACTTTTATTTTAAGCATTTTTCTTTACAGAGCCTAGTTTAACGTTAAAAAGTGATTTTCCGTATTTTTAAGCCGAACTGAGGTTGATTTTCATTTTGTGTCTTTCAATCATGGTTCAAATTAGGTTATGTTTATTTAGGTTATTTTTTTTGTTCATTTTCTAATGTTTTATTACTAATTTTAGGATCATTGTTATTTATTTGCATTGGCAAGAGAAAGTTGTGTGAGTGTTTCACACCAGATTTTTTTTTAGTTTATTTTTGTTGCCTCGTTATACATTGTTAGATTTTAAATTTATATCAGCTTGACCTTAAATATTTATAAAATAAAATTGTAAACATTAAACGTATGGCTGGACGTAACAGGTGTAATATACACTAGGCACAGTTATCTACTCTGAAAGTAATGAATTTCATTATACAGCCAGACCTTGTGGTGAATGAAGTGAAGGTGTCATTTGCCGTGTGGGAAATATGTGCTTTTCAGAGGGCCCGGCATGCTGATAAGTATACTTTTCCACTCAGTAAACCAATTGACTCCTCGTTTTACTTAGTAAACACTTTTTTTTTGTAATCGCTAATGTGTGTACGTTGCAATCTGTTCAATTGAGAACAATAAGCAACCCCATGGCCCAATGAGATGAGGATGATGTGTATGACGTGGAAATGAGGTGTAGTCCTTGTTCAGACTCAGGTCGACCATTCCTGAGCGAGTATGGTTAATTGAACCCCAACCATCAAAGTACACCGGTAACCACTGTCCTTTGCTAGGATTTGAACCAGGAACCTTCGTCTCTGAAAATCAGCTCTTAAACAGCTGATTGACTCAATCAGCTGTCAATGATTGGAGACGAAGATTCCTGGTTCAAATTCTAGTAAAGGCAGTTACGTTTATTCAGATTTGAATACTAGACAGTGGTTACCGGTGTACTTTGATGGTTAGGGTTCAATTAACCATACTATGACAGGAATGGTCGGCCTGGGTCTGTACAAGACTACACCTCATTTACACGTCATACACATCATCCTCATCCCATTGGGTCATGGGGTTGCTTATTGTTCCGAATTGAACAGATCGCAACGTACACAAATTAGGAATAAAAAATATTACTAATGTTAGGTTACACATATCAGAGTGCGTATTGGCAAAAGAAAATCGTGTGAATGTTTCACACCAGATTTTTGACTTAAGTTCCTTATACAAAACTCCGCAGGTATACCAGTTTTCTAATGGATGCATCAAAATCGGTTATTAGTAAAGTGTCTGTGGCACTAAAAATAAATATCAGGGAGTTAGTCGGTGCGACTTGTATCGAGGATAAAAACATAATGTGACACTGTTGTTGTTGTTTAGGTCATCAGCCAAAAGGCTGGTTTGAACGTGTAGAGGTTTTACTAAGTAAAACGAGGAGTGAGGTGGTTTACCATTGCCACAACTCACTGAGTGGAAAATTACGCTTATCAGCATGCCGGGCCCTCTGAAAAGCACATATTTTCCACTCTGCAAATGACACCTTCACTTCATTCACCACAGGGTCTGGCTGTACAATGAAATCCATTACTTTCAGACAAGATAACTCTGATTAGTGTCTTTTACACCTCTACCTCTTCTGTTCTTAAATGATTCAGTCATTTAATTGGCTGACCATGTGATAAGAAACAGAACTATATATTTTAGCCCTGCAACTAACAGATTGAGTGTAAATAATTTGACACTCCACCTGTCTGTTATGGGCAGAATGTGATACTAACAATTATTATAGACAAAAAAATCTGGTGTGAAACACTCACACAACTTTCTCTCGCCTATGCAAATAATAAACAATCCTAACACTAGTAATAAAACATTAGAAATAAACAAAAAACTAATCTCTAAAAATATAACCTTATTTTAATCATGACTGAAAGACGCAAAATGAAAATCAAACTCAGTTCAGCTTAAAAATACGGAAAATCATTCTTTCACACTAAACTAGGCTGTGTAGAGAAAAATGCTCTAAATAAAACTTGTACATCTTTTTATTTCCTATAAAATTAGTTATATACACCTTTGTCGTAAATGCATACTAAGGCCGAAATCTTAAACAAATAAATTTTTCACACGTTTTCGTGAGAAAAAAAAACAGAAAATTGCTAATTACTGCTGAACTAAGCGTTATACAAAAAAAATCTTTGAAATAAGAGTTGTAGGTTTTTAAATTCTCTACAACTGTTATATAAATTATATAAATTTTTGCGCAAAAATTTTTAATAAAGCCGTAATCTTAAAAAAAAACTATTTCTTTACGTGAAAACAGCCTCACCGAGAATTTCAGCAAACATGACGCCTACCCTATCTTGTAGAGCATAAAAAAATGAGTAAACCAGGCGATTTTAAAAAAAATCGTAGGACCAGTTTTTGAGAAAATTGCAAAAAAGTGAAAAATTACACGAATAAACTACTACTTCCGGTTGACCGATTTTGATGAAAATGTTCGAGTCGGGTCCGGTAGTGGTATGTAATTTAAGTTTCAAGTTTCAAGTTCGTACGATGTTCCGTTCTTGAGATATTTTGTTCACACAACACACACGCGCGCGCACACACGCACGCACACGCACGCACACACACACACACACACACACACACACACACAGACCAATCGCTAAAAACATGTTTTTTTGGGTTCAGGGGGTCTGAAAAGGTATAGATCCGGTGAAAACTCGATTTCGAAAAATCGACATGAAAACAATACTTTCCTTCTTATATGTTCATATAGGCAAGAGAAAGTAAAAAGATGTGAAACATTTTGTAATCCGTTAGAAACGACATAACTAAAATGGGGAGATGTGAAATTGGGGGGGGGGGGGGGTGTTGGTGGTGGCGGACGATGGTTCCTCAGATAAAAGGAGAGAAAAAAATAAAACGAAATGGGAAAGGTGTCGTGGAAAACGGCTGAAAGAAAAACCTGAGTGAGATAAATGCAACAGAGAAAGTCGGTCGAAAAGAATTAGCTAACAAAAAGAGCACATAGATAAAGAGTGTTTTTTTGGCGTGGAGGGGCGTTGGGAGAGGTTGCCTGCCTCTTATTGAACGTGAAGAGCTCTTCTTGGAGGTTAAAAAAAACCAACCGACTCCAAACTCGGTTGTGCGCATGTCTTTGATTTGTTATACGTATACGTGCATTATAATAGAGATGAGAAATAGGGAAATTTAAATTGAAAAAGGTAAATTTTAATATGTAATGGGAAGTTTTCGTTTAACGAAAGGGAAACTTCATTTTAACCAACATACCGAAATGTTACCAACCTAAATACATTCGTACATACATACATTTTATACCATACACAATTCAACGCTCACTTTTGTACTTTTTCTCCCCCCCCCCCCCCGACCAATCCCCTCCATGTATCCACAAATATCTTCCCCCACTGGTATATAAATCCCCCGTTCTTCCGTTTTCCCCAAAAATTTCGCATTTAAAATTCAATTACGTTTTGTCATTACATTTTCGTTACACCCCGCCCCCCGGCCTTAAATAATACAATGTAAAACTTATTTTTTTTCAAATGTAAATAAATACGCGATGTGGAACCCGTAAAACGTTTCGAGTATCGCAAACAAACAAAAGGACACGTACACAAAGAAAATAAACCAAATTTCAACTTTATAAATATTTTATTTCTAAATTTGTTCTTTTAATATGTACACAAGTAGAACCCCCTCCCCACCCGCATTATCCAAAACAGGTACGTATCTAAAAGGGGACTAAGGGGCATTTGACCCCTCGATATATTCACATTTCCCCCCTAAAATATACTTACGAAAGAATAACAATTTTTTCATGATTAAAAAGAAATCTGCTGTGAAACACTCACGCAACTTCATCCTGCCAATGCAAATAATGAATAATATTACCTAATATTAGTAATAAAACATTACAAATAAACAAAAAAAACTGGTGAGAAACACTCACACAACTTTCTTTTGCCAGTGCAAATAATTAACAATAAACTTAACAATTGTAATAAAACATTAGAAATAAAGAAAAAACTTACCTCAATAAACATAACCGTATTTTAATCATGAGTGAAAGGCGCAAAATGAAAATCGACCTCAGTATAAATTAAAAATACGGAAAATCAGTCTTTCATGCTAAACTAGGTCTGTAAAGAAAAATGCTCTAAATAAAAGTTGTAGATCTTTCAATTTCCTATAGTAACTTAAATTATATACACTTTTGTCGTAAAATGCATACTAAGTCCAAAATCTTAAAAAAAATCATTTTTCACACGTTTTCGTGAGAAAAAACAGAAAATTGCTAGATACCGCTAAACTAAGCGTTATACAAAAAAAATGTTTGAAATAAAAGTTGCAGAATTTAAAATTCTCTACAACTTTAATTATATACATTTTTGCGGTGAAATGCATAATAAAGCCGCAATCTGAAAAAAACAATTTTTTTACGTAAAAACAGCCTCACCAAGAATTTCAGAAAACATGGTGCCTACCCTATCTTGTAGAGCATAAAAAAAATTTAGTAAATAAGCCGATTTTTAAAAAAATCGTAGGACCAGTTTTTGAGAAAATCGCAAAAAGTGAAAAATGACACGAATAAACTACTACTTCCGGTTGACCGATTTTAATGAAAATGTTCGTGTCGGGTCCGGTAGTGGTATGTAACTTAAGTTTCAAGTTTCACGTTCGTACGATGTTCCTTTCTCGAGATATTCTGTTCACACACACGCGCGCGCGCACACACACACACACACACAGACCAATCGCTAAAAACATGTTTTTCGGGTTCAGGGGTCTGAAAACGTGTAGATCCGGTGAAAACTCGATTTCGAAAAAATCGACTTGAAAACAATACTTTCCTTCCTATATATTCATATAGGCAAGAGAAAGTGAAAATTTATCTCAAAAAAAATAACCTAATTTTATTCATGAGTGAATGATGCAAAATGAAAACCAACCATAAGGTAAGTGCACAGTGAACGCAGGTCGCTGGTCGCAAGTACTGATTGACGGTGGCGAACGCGCATGCCCATAGTGGGACCATCTAACTACGGTCCAGCCTCTCTAAGTTTGCTCCTAATGTAAACAAATAATGACGTCACTGAGCATGCGCATTATTTAAAAATGTGTACACGCTGATTAAAAAGTAACAACAAAATACTTTCACAAGTATTTAAATCCCTACAAAATACTTTTAAAAGTATTTTTCTAAATGAAATTGTTAGGCCTACAACATATCACGACTGATGTTTTTAGTACTTTAAGTAACTTACTTATAATTTAAAAAATCTGGTGTGAAACACTCACACAACTTTCTCTTGCCAATGCAAATAATTAACAATAAACCTAACATTAGTAATAAAACATTAGAAATAAACAAAAAAGTAACCTCAATAAACATAACCTTATTTTAATCATGAGTGAATGACGCAAAATGAAAATCGAACTCGGTTTGGCTTAAAAATACGGAAAATCACTCTTTCACGCTAAACTAGGCTCTTTAAAGAAAAATGCGTTAAATAAAAGTTGTAGATCTCTTAATTTTCTATAATTTTGATTATATACACTTTTGTCATAAAATAAATACTAAGGCCGAAATCTTTAAAAAATCGATTTTTCACACGTTTTCGTGAGAAAAAACAGAAAATCGCAAATTACCGCTAAACTAAGCGAATTTTAATAACGCTTAGTTTAGCGGTAATTTGCGATTTTCTGTTTTTTCTCACGAAAACGTGTGAAAAATCGATTTTTTAAAGATTTCGGCCTTAGTATTTATTTTATGACAAAAGTGTATATAATCAAAATTATAGAAAATTAAGAGATCTACAACTTTTATTTAACGCATTTTTCTTTAAAGAGCCTAGTTTAGCGTGAAAGAGTGATTTTCCGTATTTTTAAGCCAAACCGAGTTCGATTTTCATTTTGCGTCATTCACTCATGATTAAAATAAGGTTATGTTTATTGAGGTTACTTTTTTGTTTATTTCTAATGTTTTATTACTAATGTTAGGTTTATTGTTAATTATTTGCATTGGCAAGAGAAAGTTGTGTGAGTGTTTCACACCAGATTTTTTAAATTATAAGTAAGTTACTTAAAGTACTAAAAACATCAGTCGTGATATGTTGTAGGCCTAACAATTTCATTTAGAAAAATACTTTTAAAAGTATTTTGTAGGGATTTAAATACTTGTGAAAGTATTTTGTTGTTACTTTTTAATCAGCGTGTACACATTTTTAAATAATGCGCATGCTCAGTGACGTCATTATTTGTTTACATTAGGAGCAAACTTAGAGAGGCTGGACTGTAGTTAGATGGTCCCACTATGGGCATGCGCGTTCGCCACCGTCAATCAGTACTTGCGACCAGCGACCTGCGTTCACTGTGCACTTACCTTATGGTTGGTTTTCATTTTGCATCATTCACTCATGAATAAAATTAGTCTAATTCGGTCTCTCTTATTCCTGCCCACTATTCTTCTGAGGTACCGCATTTCTGCCGCAGTGGCTCTACTCCTATGCTTGTTCAAAGTAACCCAGCTTTCTGCTCCATACATCAGTGTGGGCAAGAACACTGCTTTATATATTTGCAGCTTTGCAGCTCTGCTCACCTCCCTCTTGCCCACAATTGTATTACTTATGGCATAGTACACTTAATTTCCCTTTTTTACCCGATTAAGGACTTCCTGGTCAATTCGCCCATTCCTGTCTATTATCACTCCAAGATATTCATACTGTCCAACCTGGTCCATTCTCCTTTCACCACACTGAATCTCCATCTCCTTCTCCTCAGCCCTCCCAACATGCATGACCTTGCTCTTGTCCTCATTCAGCTGCATACCCTTTCTTTCCAGTTCCTCTTTCCACTCTATTACAGCACTCTGAAGTTTTTCTTTTGTATCTTGTATCAGAACAATGTCATCTGCACAGAGTAGGGCCTGAGTCATGACTGGTCGAAGTCTCCAGTATCCCACTGTAGCTCTTCGGGTTCGTCTTTTACAAATTTTATGCACCTCATCCATGTAATTTATAAACAGCAGTGGGCTCAAGCTGTCACCTTGCTTAATACCCTTCTTCAAGTTGAAGGGATCTGAGTATTCTCCATTGAGCCTAACGATTCCTTTTGGTTCATGATACACACATTTGATGGCTCGTATCAATTTATTTGGGACATGTTTTGCTTGCAGAGCTCTCCAAATTTCTTTCCTGGGCACTGAGTCGAATGCTGCCATCAGATCCAGGAATGCCAGGAATAGATCACGCCCTCTGTCCAAACATTTCTCTATGATCATTCTTAGGCTGAACACGTGATCATGGGTCTGCCTATTAGGTCTAAAAGCAGCTTGTTCCTCCTCTATTTGATGTTCTAGAACTCCTCTTAGCCTTCGTTCTAAAACCCGAGTATATATTTTATAGACTGTACCGCTCAAGCAAATAGGTCTATAGTTTCCACACTCATACTGGCTGCCCTTCTGGCTGACCTTTATGTATGGGTATGATGATGTTTGACTCCCATTCTGATGGTATTCTCTCACTTGGCCAAACAAGATTGAAAAGCTTTGTAAGAGCCTGAGTCAATGCTTCTCCCCCATATATAATGAGCTCTGGTACAATCTCATCAATCCCAGCAGCCTTGCCTTTTCTCATGCTTCCTACTGCAGCACTCGCTTCTTGAATTGTTATGTTCCCACTCAATTCCTCTCTCTGCTGCTCATCACCTTCCACCTCAGCCAGTAGTTCCACTTCTTCTTCCTCTTCCTCTCCATCAAACTTGTCTGCATAGTGCTGTCGCCAGGCTTCCAGAACCACTTGCTGTTCACTAACTAAGACTCCATCTGAATTTCGAATGCTTCGCACATCCTTCACTCTTCTTCCTCTCAAGCCCTTCACCACTTTCCAAAAGATCTTGTTATTATTGCTGAATTTGTCCTCCAACTCATGTCCAAATTCCTCCCACGACTGGATTTTTGCTGCTCGGATCACCAGTTTTGCCTGCCTTCTACACTGAACATAGTTTGCTCGATCCTCCTGTTGTTTACTAGCCAAGTATGCCCGCCACGCAAGTTTCTTTCTTTTAACCACATCCTTCACTTGCTCATTCCACCACCTTGTTCTTTTCAATTTTGAATTAATTACTTTCCTTCCACATGCTCGGTCTGCAGCTTTCATTATTCTGTCTTTAATTTCTTGCCACAGTATATTGGGCTGGTTAAGGTCCTCCGGTAATGACCTCAGCTCCTCTACAAGTTCTTGGCTGTATGTTTCTTGTGTTAGTTGATCTTCCAGTTTTCGTATGTTCAATCTATTATACCTCTTTGCACGCTCCTTTACTGGTATTTTAAATCTTAGATCCATCACCACAAGCCTATGATCCGTATCCAGTTCAGCACCTCTAATCACTTTAACGTCTGTAACTCTTCTCCTCATCTCCACATTATACACAAAATAGTCTATTATACTCTTTGCTTCCCTTCCTTCAGCCTCGAATGTTATTTGGTGTACTACTTTATGTTTGAACCATGTGTTCCCTACCAGCAGGCCATTGTCCACACTGAATTCTAGCAGTCTCTCTCCATTACTGTTTCTATTATGTTCTCCTGCATAAGGACCCATCACTCCAGGAGAGTGCTCCCAGTCATTTCCAATTCTGGCATTCAGATCTCCACCTATAATCACCTGTCTTCCTCGGCTGAGAATTCCCTCTACCTCTTCATGCAATGCTGCATAGAACTCTTCTTTCTCCTGAACATTCGAATCTTCAGTGGGAGCATACACCTGTACAAAAGTCAGCTTGCTCTCCATGTCTAGATCAACAGTCATCATTCGTGGGCTTTTTGCTTGCCAGTCACTGACTCTATTAAATGTCTCAGGTGCCATCACTACTCCCACTCCTTCCTTTGCACGATTCTGCATGATCACTCCTGAGTACACCATCATATATCCATCCTTCAGCTCCACTCTGCCACTTCCCTTCTTTCTCACCTCACTCAGCCCCAGCAATTGCACTTTGTGTCTCTGCATCTCCTCCACCAATTCCACCTCCTTTCCAGTCAGTGTGCGTATGTTCCAAATTCCAAATCTTATCTTATTTTTCCTAGCCAGAGCTATCTTCTCTCTATAATCACTATCACCATTCCATGTCCCAAATCTAGTATTACAGCATTTCCGTTTATTATTCCGATTATCCAGTCCTGTTCCGAGGCTTTGTGTTGTGCTTTGAATCCGTTTTTAACCAACGTGTGGGGGATTAGCCCAACACGCTGGGTTGGAGTACTTCTTAGTCTGGCTCCTACCCTTTGACCTGTCCGGCTTGGGTGGCCCTACCAGTAGTTACACTACCGCCGGCATAGCTCGCAGGGTCATAGGAACACGCTAGCCCCTCCACCAACGACAAGGTCTCGTACTCCCCAGGAGGGGCTGGATCCATTATAAAATATTTAATTATTGAGCTCATTTAATATTATTTTATTATATTAATTAATTTTTGGAAATTGTAATTAACATTTGGATAACTATGTAACTTTTATTTAACCTAATTAAAAATTTTGTCTTCTCCTAATTAAGTTTACCTAATCTTTTACTTACTTTAATTAAATCTTTTTACTAATTCAATTCATTTTGTTAATTTTTTTTATACCACATCACCGCAGTCTCTTTTTGGGGTGTTTTCTTTTCTTTTCTCTTTCTTGTCCCCTTATGCCAATTTTGCTTTGGTAGCGATGCCTTGTCGTTTCGCGTAAGCAAAAGGGGGTTACAAGATATTGGTCGCAGAACTGCGTGGTTCTTTTGGGATTCTGCTGTTTTCTTCGCAGATCTTGTTTTATCTGGTTGGCACAGATTCTGTTTCTGGTTTTTCCTTGTTTAACCGTGTTAACTTACTTGACTTAACTTGTAATACTGCTGTGGTGTGGCATATATAAAAAAAAATTTTTTTTACTATATTGTACCGTTTTCGGCTACACTGGATCTTCTTTGTTTTCAAAAGTAGTTCTCATGTTTTTAAAAAAAAAAAAAAAAAAAAAAAAATTTTCGCGATGACAGCAGTCGCTAGTGTAGTCCCCGTGGACTATTTAATGAAGGACGATTTGCTCTTCGAATTACGATGTAGGGGAGTTAATGTAACCGGTTCTGTTTCCGAATTACGCGTTAAATTGCGAAAAGTTCTCGCTCAGAACTTGGTAGTTGGTCCTGAATTTCTTACCAGCCTTCCTTTAGATAAGGAAATTCAAATGCTTACCCTTAGACTGCATAGTTTCATTGATGAACTTGATAATATTGATGTCCCGATTACCGTTAGGTTCTACAAAGGATTAATTGGCCGATTTTCTTCCGTAGCTCATCGCTTTCATTTAATTAAAACTTTATGTGATGGTGATGAAACTAAATCCGATAAAATTAAAGAATTTGGTGATCATATTTCGAGTTTAGAAAACTTTATACAGGCCATGGCAAACATGTGTGTCAAGGAAAATCCTTCGAAACCAGAAACCTCCGAGGTTAATTTATCCACTAATCCGCATATTCCTAATCCGGCTAGCAACCTTTCTGCTTCTTCTAATAATAACCCCTGTTCTAACGGTGCGTCCGCGGCTAACGTTAATTCTTCTGTTTCGCTTTATAACAAATTACCGCATCCCGCTGAAAAGGTTTTGTGCAAGTTGCCGATTTGCAATGGTTTCAGCGTGGACGACCTGCTTAAGCTATTCCGTGTAGGAATTAACCTGCACGAGTCTTTTCCTGATATTAGGTGTAGTATCGCGTCGCTGTTGTTACCTTATGTGACTAGTCCTTTACGGGATATTTTGATTAAGCATACTGTGTCTCAAAATTTTAACGAATTTCATAAGGAAGCTATTTTAACGTTTATACCGAATAGGCAATTTGTTGAGCTTAAGCAAAATCTTTTCTTTAGAAGTCAAAGTGTAGGTGAAGACTTGCACAAATATATATCCGACATTAAAGAATCTGCGGCTGTTCTTCAATTAGGTCTCGATGAGGCAGATATAGTTAGCAATATTGTCGATGGTCTTTCTCCTGAAACGAGATCATGTTTAGTAATGAGTAACCGGCCTACGAATTTTGCCGAATTAAATTTATTATGTGTTCAAGTAATGAATACTCTGTTCACCGATAATAGGCGTCATAAAATTATTCATGAAAATACTAGTACAATGCACCGAAATCGAAATATAGTGATTTGCAATTATTGCCATAAACCCGGACATTTAGTCGCCAATTGTTTTAAAAAGGCAGCCTTTGGAAAAAAATTTTCCTCTAACAATCATAATAATACTTCCGTTCCAAAAAAACTAATTTCTTACGGGGTTGATGGAGTTAGCCTTCCTCGTATTGATTCTATTAAGTCTAACTTAACATACAAGTTGTCTCCTGTTTGCTACCTGTGTCATGCCATAGGTCATTATATTTGGAATTGTTCTCGATTTAAATGTAGGTCGAAACGTACTACTAGTGTTAAACTTAAGTCATGTGTTGATGTGACAAATAATTTTTCTGAGTCTCGTTTCGGCAATAATTATTGTCGATTGATTCGTTGGCCCAAGTCTGTCGATGGTGTATTGTTACCTAATCGTAGCAATATAATTAACGTCTGTCCGGTTAGGAGCCGTCCTCGTGTCAACCTTATCTTCCACTCTCATGATGTTCTTGCTCTTTTGGATTCTGGATCCGTCAGGTCATTTATGAGTTTAAAAACTTTTAATTCTATTAATGATCGTCGTAGTATAAAATGCATTAGAAAATCGGATATTGTGTGTTCTTCCGCTACCAGTTCTAAATTGAATATCACGCATGAAGTTGTTTGTAAAATAAAAATTGATAATTTTACTTGGAATTTTCCTGTTCTGGTCGCTAGTAACTTAGCCTGTCCATTTATTCTGGGTTCTGATTTTTTTATTCATACCGGGCTTGTACTCGACTTGTCTGCATCGTCCTTGCACTTTAAATTTCGCCCGAAATATAAATTAGGTCTCTATTCTGTTTCTTCTTGCTGTATTTCCCCCAGCCATCCTGCCGAAACTTCCGATTCTGATAACTTCGATTGGAAAAAATTGATTTCTCATTTGAACTCTGAGCAATGTAAACGTGCTGTAGATTTATTCAATAAATTTCCTAACGTCTTAACTAGTAGGCTTGGCCTTACCCATCTTGTCGAGTATAACATCAAATTGGATAATAATGTTCCGGTTAAGTCTAATCCCTACGTATTAGCTCCTCCCAAAATGTTGCTTTTGAGGCAGTTAGTTGATAAATTGCTCGAGCAAGGGATTATAGAACCTAGCAATTCTTCTTATGCTAGCCCCGCTTTTGTTGTCGCCCGCGATGATCGCAAGCCACGCATGGTGATAGATTACCGCAAATTGAACAAGCATGTTGACATTGAAGCTGTCCCCCTTCCCAATTTACATTCATGCTTTGATTGGTTCGGAAAGGCTAAATATTTCACGGTTCTTGATCTCAACTCTGCTTATCATCAGATACCTCTATCCAAGGAATCTAAACATGTGACGAGTTTTTGCACACCTTGGATGTTGTACCAATTTACACGCATCCCTTTCGGCTTAGCCACTGGAGGCCAAGTATTGTCCCGTCTTTTAGACAAAATATTCCATGATGTTAAGTTTAAATACGTCTTTAATTTTCTTGACGATGTATTAATATTTTCTGATGATTTCGATTCTCATGTCGAACATGTTAACGATATTCTCCTTCGCTTGTCTAATGCTGGCCTGACCGTGAACCCTGATAAGGTTAACTTCGCGGTTGATGAAGTAGGTTTTCTTGGGCACCTCATTTCTTCGGGTGGCATAAAGGTTAATCCTGAGCGCACTGTCGCTATTCTAAATTTCCCTACCCCTAAAAACGTCAAAGCCGTATCTAGATTTGTTGGTATGGTGAATTTCTTTCGTAAATTCATTCCTAAATTCTCCGAAATTGCCGCTCCGTTGAATGCTCTCCGTGGGAAAAGGAAATCTTTCCGTTGGAGTGAAGATGCGCAGAAGGCTTTTGAAACTCTGAAGAATGCCATAAGCAATCCACCTGTACTACGTATCCCGGATTTCGAAAAGGGTTTTATTCTGCAAACCGACGCCAGTTCTTGTGCTCTGGGCGCTGTCCTGCTACAAGAGATTGACGGTTCTCGCCAACCCGTGGCTTATGCCTCTAGGAGTCTGACTCTTCAGGAAAGAAAAGGTTCCGCCTACGAATTAGAATGTCTCGCCGTAGTGTATGGTATGGAGAAGTTTAGGCCGTACCTCGAACATCGTGAGTTCGCCTTAGAAACCGATAATCAGGCTTTGTCCTGGTTATTGGCTCGCCCTAGATCTTTGGGAAAGTTGGGGCGTTGGATAGCGAAGATCATGTCAATGAAGTTTACCGTCACTCATATCAAAGGCACCCAGAACGTTATCGCCGACACTCTCTCCAGAATGTTTGAAGAAAATGAAGTCGTTGATGTCGAGAATGATATCGAATGTTTTCCAATTCTTAATAATTTCCCCTTAGCCTTTTCTGATATCTCGTCTCATCAAAGTAAGGACCCCGAGTTGTTAGCTATTTGTTCCTCTTTAAAGGACGGTGTTCCCTCATCTAAATATTTTCTTTCTAAGGGCGTTTTGTGTATTAAACCCTTAGGTCGTTTCCCTTCTCGTGTTGTTCTTCTGTCTGTTTTGGTGGACATAGTATTCTCGTATTTTCACAATTCCCTGTTGGGTGGGCACTTAGGTTTCGTTAAAACCCGTGAGAAGATTTCTCAATATTTTTATTGGCCTTCCATGTCCAAGGATATTGAACACCGTATAAGGTCCTGCACCATATGTGCTGTTAGTAAACCGTCCCGTAATACTAAAATTGGTCTGTTGGCTTCTACTGTTCCCACTCGCCCTTTCCATGTTTTCCACATCGACTACGTCGGCCCCTTACCTCGTGCTCGCTACGGTTATCGTTATATTCTGGTTATTGTAGATTCCTTCTCTAAATTTACCTGGCTCTGTCCTGTTCGCGACGCCACCTCCGCTAATACTATTAAAGCCCTTAAGGATTGTGTCTTTCAAAATTTTGGTTTTCCCGATATTATTATCTCTGACAACGCTAGCTGTTTCACTTCTCATCTTTTTAGGAATTTTCTCTTTTCTCTTGGCATTAAATTTGCTACTCTGTCCCCTTATCATCCCCAACCTTCGAACGCCGAAAGATTCAATCGTAATCTCAAGGCTGCTCTTATTGCTTTCCACTCCGATTCTCAGACCAATTGGGATCAGTCTCTTACTTGGCTGCAACTCGCTTTTAACTATTCCTATCATGATTCAATCAAGACTTCACCATTCAACATTATTTTTAAGCTCTTTCCTTCTTGTCCTTTATCCAATCTTTGGAAAATCAACGATTTGCTTCCTCAGGACGCTAGTACAGCTGCTGAGGTATGGAAGAGTGCTAAAGATAACCTGTTTAAAGCCAGAAAGCGCTTTGCCCAAAACTATAACAAAGGAAGAAAGGAAAACGATTTCAAGATTGGTGACCTGGTCTGGTGTCTTGAGCACAATTTGAGCTCTGGTGTCAACAAGCAATCAGCGAAGCTTATGACGCGCTGGTTTGGTTCCTTTTGCATTTTGAAATTCCTTACCCCCGTTACTGTAGAGTTAGCTCTTCCTGATAGTACTACGTGTGTACGTAAAGCACACATTTCGCAACTTAAGGTTGCTTACGGTCCTGTCCGTCATTCTGATTTGTCTGTTCCCTGCGACGTGGACGTTCCTATTGATGTTTTGGACGTTTCTCTTGTTGAACCTGATCCTGTTTAGGTTTTGTTTTGTCTTTTCCGGCTGTGTCTTGGATTTGTTTTTTTTTCTGGTCGACCCTTATGTTTCTCTGTTGAGAGAATTTTTTGACATCCTCGGGATGTTGTTTGTATCCCTTGTCTGGTTTAGTCAACTTTTGTGGTCTTTGCACCCAAATTTTTTTTACGCGCTTACGGGTGTTTTCCCTTGCGCTTTTAGGGTTTTGGTCGGGGAGACGTCTCCGTACCCTTTCCCTTTTGGAGATCTTTGATCTCTCGGGCTGTGTAGCCTTTTGGGGGATTCTTCCTCCTCTTTTGGACATAGCGAGTCCTTCCTTTTCTCGTTTAGGTTAGTTCCTGTTGTTTTGGGTTAGTTTTTTTGGGTTGGTTGTGGTGTGGTGTTGGAGGTGCTGTGTTTGTTACATCTACCCTTAGTTGGGCGGGTGTGCCAAATACTGTCACCGTGGACTTGGGAGATCTCCTTGTTTTTCTAATCGCTTTCCTTAGCTGGGCGGTTGTTGGACGAATGGGGGATTCTTTCAGTCCGTTTTGTTAGTGTCGGTCACGCGAGGGAGATGCCCCTAACTACTCCCGTGGGGTTTTTTTGGGGGGTACTTGTCTGTCGCGCTTGGGGACGACTTTAAACTTCCCTTTCTTCGGTCTCGTCTCGGCAGGGGCAAACAAGACCAATTCTTGGTTTTGTTTGTTCTTGGCGGGGGGAGCCTGTAACATTTTATTAATGTTACCTATTTCTGATAATTAATCTTTTCCTTATTCAGTCTTGTTGCATTTAAAATTTTGTTATCTTTTATTTCGCCGCACTCCGTTATCTCGTTTCCGATTTGCTTTTCGTTCTGACTTTGTACTGCCGACTGCTGTTATCTGTAATTCTGGCGTGTAAGATCCGTTTCAATCTGCTTTACTTGTTTTTGGATAATTTGTCTAGCGGGTGGAAGGGGTCGATGACGTCAGAGGCGAGGTTTCCATTTGGGAAGTTTGGTTCCTCTCGGCCTCTTTGCAATTGGTCTCTACGATGAACGGATCGTGATCTTTATTTGTGCCGTAAATTATGGTTATGAGTCTTTTCGGGGCGTTATGCTGCTGGTTTGCTGTTAGACCAATTGTTTTCCCGTTTTAACGGTAAGTCGGTTTATTTTCTTTCTCTGGTAGCTAAATCCCATTGAAGCCGAAAATGTTTTCTAAATTTTGTAAATTTTGTAAACCCCTTTTGGGTAATTTAAATTTTTAAATTTATACTAAATTTTAATCGCTCTTTAAATTTTTTTTATTATTTCTTTTCTATGCTGTTGGGATTTATCTACTACCTTTTTCTTTTGTTTGTCTTTTGTGGTGGCCCTCATTTTCTAAGTCCTGGTTTTCTGCTCTTTGCAGGGACCAGTTTTGGGGTAACAATCTTGAACCTGTTCTGGGGTGGTTTTTCTTCCATTTTTAACGTATCTACCCTCACGATGCGGCAAGAAAACAAAAAGCCGAATTTGGAGTTTTCCAGCTTTACCCGAAAGCCTCACACACCTACATTTTAATACTACTCATCTGTATTCATTTTCTTTTGGGAGAAGATATTTTTCCTGTTTCCAACTTATCACCTATGATTAACCTGTTTTTTTTTAATAAAAGGACACGTCGCCCTAGTTTGGCTTAAACCTGTCCGATGCTGGTTTTCTAGCATAGCTCTGCCAGGATCGACCTGCTTTCTTCTTTTTTTTTGAATCTTCCTTCTTTAATAAAATCAATATTTTTTTTTAAATATTTTGTTATAAAAAAAAGAAAAAAAGTAATTTAATTATTATGTAAATCATTTAATATGATACAAGTTTTTATGTTGGCGACAGCATGCACTTTTTGCATAATTCTGTTCAAGCATGTTTTGGGCCTGCCGCTTTAGCAAATTGTTAAATTAAATTTTGGCTTTCATTAATATTTTTTTTTTTTACATTGTAAATGATACTTTTTCTTATTTCTACATAATTATAGCATAAATATTAATTATGGAAAATTTATTTTCCGTTACACAAATTTCTTGTGTTACCAAAAAAGGGTAAAATATTTTTTTTAAATTCTTTTTAAAAAAAAAGAAAGAATGAATAAATTTTCAACTATTCAATCTGATTTTAAAATAATATGCCAAGCATGTTTTTTTACTTATTTCAATTCTTTATTTTATCTCTTTAAATAAAATCTGATTACAAATCTATTTTATATTAATTCATTTATAATACCGATTTGGTATTTAACTTAAATTTTTCTTAATTCTTCTGGATCCAGTATAAAATATTTAATTATTGAGCTCATTTAATATTATTTTATTATATTAATTAATTTTTGGAAATTGTAATTAACATTTGGATAACTATGTAACTTTTATTTAACCTAATTTAAAATTTTGTCTTCTCCTAATTAAGTTTACCTAATCTTTTACTTACTTTAATAAATCTTTTTACTAATTCAATTCATTTTGTTAATTTTTTTTATACCACACCGCAGTCTCTTTTTGGGGTGTTTTTTTTTCTTTTCTCTTTCTTGTCCCCTTATGCCAATTTTGCTTTGGTAGCGATGCCTTGTCGTTTCGCGTAAGCAAAAGGGGGTTACAATACTAAGGCCGAAATCTTAAAAAAATCAATTTTTCACACATTTTCGTGAGAAAAAAAGCAGAAAATCGCAAATTACCGCTAAACTATGATCCGGTTTTCGCCATTGAATTTATTTTGAAATTTTAGATCGAAATCATGTATCATATGACCATCATCCTATTTAAATTAAGAAAGTTAAATCCAATATGGCGGATCCAAGATGGCGGACAAAAATTTCAAATATATCCTAGAATAGTTTTTTTGGTGCAACAAGCAATGAAAGTCATTCTGGTCACCTAGTCACGCTCACTTTTCTGTAATTCAGCCATTTCCAGACTTAATGGACACCCGGTATATACATAAGCTTGTCTAAATAATTCTTTTGTTTACTCCTATGCGCGGACAGAACTCTTTGTGAAGAAGAGTTTTTGCGTATAAGTATATTTAGTTAAAAATATGGTAAATAGGTTAGTATAGCAATGATTGTATTATGTTTAACTAAATAAAATAATTAAATAAATAAAATAAACACACAAACCAATTGAGGCCTATAGGATCAAAACGACCAATCTCCATTCAGGGTAATTTTTGGCAAACTGCAAAAAACTGTACCTATAAGAAAACTGATTTGTTTGGTTTCAACAATGTATTATATTTTTGTTGTACCAATTAGAAATGTAATTACAAAGTTTTAGCTTGTTTACTTTTCTAGTTACATAAAAAATTAACAAATAATTTTGGAGATTGGTTTTCTGATACTCACGACTGGACATATGTCGTTCGACACATGTTTAACCTCAAAAACTAAGAAACTAGTAGACATGACTGCTGCTCTCTGATTGGTCACTTTTGGAGATTGGCAATTATGATTCCAACTTTATGATGGAGATTGGTTGTTTTGATTCAAACTGTACTTTAACATATGTAAAAACACAGTTTTAAAGGCTATTTTGATCTAATTTGATTTTACCACCTAAAAGAACACAAAATTTTCTTCCATATGGCACTGCTACCTCAATTTCGCCCAAAAGTGGAGATTGGTCGTTTTGATCCTATAGGTCTCAATTGCTAAAAACATGTTTTTTGGGTTCAGGGGTCTGAAAACGTGTAGTTCCGGTGAAAACTCGTTTTCGAAAAATCGACATGAAAACAATACTTTTCTTCCTATATATTCTTTTTGGCAAGAGGAAGTAAAAATTTATAGTATTTCCATGGAAAATTTTGTGCGATTTACCATAAATTTTATTAATCAACAAATGCATAGATAATAAAAAATATATGTATGTAATAACATGATTACATTTTTGTGTATTTATTTATTAAGAGTTCGGTCTGACATAAAGGCGGGAATAAAATGATATGATATTTTTATTTGTATAATATATAAAATTGTTAAGTGGGCGGAGTTTGTGTGTGGGAATTTCTTTTTAAAATAGGGAAATTTCGGTTTAAAAAAGGGAATTTTTACATGTTACTTACAGGCGTTGTTGTTCATTGGGGGAGTATTTCGTTAGTACTGGAGATTCTCGATTCGTGAACGTTTTGTACGTTGAACGTTACGATTTGAAGTTTGTTATTACAGGATGAAATTATTTACTCTGATTGTAGTTTTTCGCGCGTTTTTATTTTTCCATAATTTTTAAATGTTTATGTGATTTAATTATAATATTTTCAATTGTTTTATTAACCGGGAAAATGACATTTTATTGGTTTTTAAGTATTTTAGTTGCTCTTTAAACGTTTTTTGTTCGCATTTGTAGGGAACAATCAAGTTTTGAGATTTTAATTATTATTTGATCTTCCATTTTTTTTAAAAATATTTTCACTTCTTTGAACTGCTGTGTACGATTCATCAGTTTTGACTGTAAGTACTTTGATATTTTCTTTTGTTTTTACTTTCTCTCGTCCTATATCAATATATAGGAAAAGAAAGTATTGTGTTCATATCAATATTTTGAAATGAAGTTTTCACCGAATGTACACGCAACTAAAACAACCTGTTTTTAGTGACTTAAGTAAGGTATTGCTACAGGGCCATATATACACGTTTATTTAGGGCCCCTAAATCCAAAAAATAATATATTTTTAACGATTGGTATATGTGTGCGTGAACGAAATATCTCCAGAACGGAATACTGTACGAAATTGAAATTTTGGAAAGTTGAAACAAAGTTGCAACTTAAGTTAGATAGTTGTTGTTGTTAAGGTCATCAGCCAAAAGGCTGGTTTGAACCTGTAGAGGTTTTACTAAGTAACTCGAGGAGTGAGGTGGTTTACAATTGCCTTTCTCACTGAGTGGAAAAATACACTTATCAGCATGCCAGGCCCTCTGAAAAGCATATATTTTCCACTCTGCAAATGACACTTTCACTTCATTCACCACAGGGTCTGGCTGTACAATGAAATCCATTACTTTCAGACAAGATAACTCTGATTAGTCTCTTTTACACCTCTACCTCTTCTGTTCTTAAATGATTCAGTCATTTCATAATTGGCTAATCATGTGATAAGAAACAGAACTATTTATTTTAGCCCTGCAACTAACAGATTGAGTGTAAATAATTTGATAAGTTAGATAAGCTAAGTTAGATAGGCTACACTAAAAGACCCGACACGATCATTTCCATCAAAATCGGTCAATCGGAATAGTAGTTTATTCATGTTGATTTTTAAAAATCAATTTTTCACCAGGATATACACGTTTTCAGACCCTGTAATCCAAAAAAAAAACATGTTAAGCGATTGTTCTGTGCGTGCATGAACAAAATATCTTCTGAAATATTGTACAAAGTTGAAACTTTGGAAAGTTGAAACAAAGTTGAAACTTAAGTTAGATACCACTAGAGGACCCGACACGAACATTTTCATCAAAATCGGTCAATCGGAATAGTAGTTTATTCATGTTGATTTTTAGAAATCGAGTTTTCACCCGGATATACACGTTTTCAGGCCCTTAAAATTCAAAAAAGCATGTTTTAGCGATTGTTTTGTGTATGCGTGAACAAAATAACGGTTGTTTCAAAAAGGACGCACTTCGAAGTTTGAGAACGCTAATTTATTACATTAAGTAATTACAAATTATACGGTATAAAATTATTACCTTTATAACATTCAGATTATCTTTAAAACTTCACAATAAATGTTCAAAATGACTTCCTCCGCTTGTAATGCAAGTTCGGACGCGTTTCATAACATTTGCAGCCACTTTTCGTAGTGTTTGCTCATTAATGTTTGTAATCTCACTTTCAATATTAGCCTTCAATTCTTCAATTGTATGAGGATTGTTTTTAAAAACCTTACTCTTTAAATTCCCCCTAAGAAAAAAATCCGCAGGAGTAAGATCTGGGGATCTCGGTGGCCACAATCCTTTTGATATCACACGATGGCCAAAAAATTCTCGTAACATATTCGGCGTTTCAGTAGCAGTATGGCACGTTGCGTTATCCTGCTGAAACCAACAATCTCGATCGTGTAATTCTAACAACGCTATAAATTGTTCAATTAAGTTGCGGTACACCACACCATCTACAGATGTGTCAAAAAATAAAGGCCCAACAATACGACGCCGGAAGATCGCACACCAAACACCAATTTTACGTGCGTGTAGTGGACGTTCATGAAATGTGTGAGGATTATGAGCGCTCCATATTCGGCAGTTTTGCCTGTTGATGTAACCATCCAAGTGGAACCATGCTTCGTCACTGAAATAAACACGATCCAATATTTCAACACCGTTGTCATTAACAAGAGAACGTATCCAACGACAATACTGTATACGTTTCCCATGGTCAACTTCTTTCAGTTCATGAATGACACCGATGCGGTAAGGATGCAGATTTAATTTTTTTGTAGCCCTTAAAGCGGAAGATAGTGACAATCCAGCCTGTGAAGATAACTTTCTGAGTGATTTTCCGGATGAGGTAGTCAAACGTTGTTTCACATCGTCCAAAACTTGAGAAGATTGTTTTATCGTAAAAAATTGTTGTTTTAAAATTGCGACTATAATATGAATTTTAGCGCAAACTGTATATATGTAATAAAAGTAGAGAATTTAAAATCCTATAGCCGGCCGCATTGGCGCAGTTGGTAACGTGCTCGCCTATCGTCGTGCAGTCCTGGGTTCGAATCCCATTCAGGCACGGGATATTTTCATACGTTACAAAAAATCATTTCATCCTACATCACATAAAGTTCCACCCCAACGTCGTCGCTAATGACCGTTGCAGTTGATGCGACGTTAAAAAAAATTAAATCCTACAACTTTTAATTTATACATTTTTTTTGTATAACGCTTAGTTTAGCGGTAATTAGCGATTTTCTGGGTTTTTTTCACGAAAACTTGTAAAAATTGATTGTTTTACGATTTCAGCCTTAGTTTGCATTTTACGACAAAAGTGTATATATTCAAATTTATAGAAAATAAAAAGATCCACAACTTTTATGCAAAGCATTTTTCTCTACAGAGCCTAGTTTATCGGAAAAGCGTAATTTTCCGTATTTTGAAGCCAAACTGAGGTCGATTTTCATTTTGCGTCTTTCATTCATGAATTTAATTAGTTTAAGTTTATTGTGGTTAGTTTTTTGTTTATTTCTAATGTTTTATCACTAATTTTAGGTTTTGACCCACCTGGTTGGTCTACAGGTAAAGCGTCGCCAAAATCAGCTGTTTAACAGCTGATTTTCGGAGACGAAGGTTCCTGGTTCAAATCCTAGTAAAGGTAGTTACTTTTTTATACGGATTTGAATACTAGACAGTGGTTACCGGTGTACTTTGATGGTTGGGTTTCAATTAACCATACTCTCTCAGGAATGGTCGACCTGAGTCTGTAGAAGACTACACCTCATTTACACGTCATACACATCATCCTCATCTCATTGGGTCATGGGGTTGCTTATTGTTCTAAATTGAAGAGATTGCAATGTACACGCATTAGAATATAAAAAAAAATTTTTTTAGGTTATATTGTTTATTAGTGCCCATAACAGACAAGTGGAGTGTCAAATTATTTACACACATCTGTTCGTTGCAGGGCTAAAATAAATGTTTCTGTTTCTTATCACATGGTCAGCCAATTAAATGACTGAATCATTTAAGAACAGAAGAGGTAGAGGTGTAAAAGTCACTAATCAGAGTTATCTCCTCTGAAAGTAATGAATTTCATTATACAGCCAGACCCTGTGGTGAATGAAGTGAAGATGTCATATGCAGAGTGGAAAATTTGTGCTTTCAGAGGGCTCGGCATGCTGATAAGCATATTTTTACACTCAGTGAGTTGTGGCAATGGTAAACCACCTCACTCCTTGTTTTACTGAGTAAAACCTCTACAGGTTCAAACCAGCCTTTTGGCTGATGACCTAAACAACAATTGTTCATTATTTGCATTGGCAAGAGAAAGTCGCGTGAGTGTTTCACACCAGATTTGTTTTTTTTTTTTAATCAATTGAGTTAATTGATAAACAGCGTAATGTACTTAACGGGTTCATTATTTATATACTCTAAGAAAGATCTGTTATCGTGAAAACTCTGTTCAATTAATTTACTATTATGGTAATGGGGTTTATAGTGTTCTCTCCAGCGAGCGACTGTTCTATTTACTGAATCATTATTCTCTCTCTCTCTCTTGGGCGCGCGCAAATACACACACATTCTATCTGTTCTTAACTAATGAGCCGTTTATAAGTCACTTTTTTTAACGGTTGTTTTAAGACTTATTCTGGAGTTGGCACGTCACTGAAATATGTACTATACAAGATCTGTTAAAACAAAATAAATGTCTTCCGTCTGTTTTCACATTTATCATTTTCAGTCTAGTCTATTAAAGAAATTCTTTGAGTTTTTAATACTGAACGGATTTTTTCAGTTTATATTTAACGTTACGCAAAGAAAAATACATTTACTCTTCGGAGATCATAAGACGGTGTTAAAAATTTACCCTTTTTTTTAAACGAATCGCAGTCTTTGCTCGCTTCGTTTTATATTACTTTCTCTTGCCTAGATGAATATATAGGAAGGAAAGTATTGGTTTCATGTCAATTTTTTCGAAATCTAATTTTTACCGGATCTACACTTTTTCAGATCCCCTGAATCAAAAGAAACATGTTTTTAGCGATTGGTCTGTGAGTGTGTGTGTGTGTGTGTGTGTGTGTGTGTGTGTATGTGTGTGTGTGTGTGTGTGTGTGTGTGTGTGTGTGTGTGTGTGTGTGTATGTGTGTGTGAACAGAACACTTTTTTGAAAGAGTAATTTTCCGTATTTTTAAGCCAAAGAAAGGTTGATTTTCATTTTGCGCCTTTCACTCATGATTAAAATAAAGTTATGTTTATTGAGGTTAGTTTTTTGTTTATTTCTAATGTTTTATTACAATTGTTAAGTTTCTTGTTAATTATTTGCATTGGCAAGAGAAAGTTGTGTGAGTGTTTCACACCAGATTTTTACTTTCTCTTGCCTATATGAATATATAGGAAGGAAAGTATTGTTTTCATGTCGATTTTTCGAAATCGACTTTTCACCGGATCTATACGTTTTCAGAGCCCCTGAACCCAAAAAACATGTTTTTAGCGATTGGTGTGTGTGTGTGTGTGTGTGTGTGTGTGTGTCTGTGTGTGAACAGAATATCTCAAGAACGGAACATCGTACGAACTTGAAACTTGAAACTTAAGCTACATACCACTACCGGACCCGACACGAACATTTTCATCGAAATCGGTCAACCGGAAGTAGTAGTTTATTCGTATAATTTTTCACTTTTTTGCGATTTTCTCAAAAACTGGTTCTACGATTTTTTTTAAAATCGCCTGGATTACTCAATTTTTTATTCTCTACATGATAGGCTAGGCGTCAATTTTACTGAAATTCTGGGTAAGGCTGTTTTTGCGTAAAAACAAAGTTTTTTTAAGATTACGGCTTTAATATGCAATTTTGCGCAAAAATGTATATAATAAAAGTTGTAGAAAATTTAAAAACCTACAACTTTTATTTCAAACATTTTTTTGTATAACGCTTAGTTTAGCAGTAATTAGCGATTTTCTGTTTTTTTCTCACGAAAATGTGTGAAAAATCAATTTTTTAAAGATTTCGGCCTTAGTATGCATTTAACGACAAAAGTGTATATAATCATATTTGTAGGAAATTAAAAGATCTACAACTTTTATTTAAAGCATTTTTCTCTACAGAGCCTAGTTTAGCGTGAAAGAGCGATTTTCCATATTTTTAAGCCAAACTGAGGTTGATTTTCATTTTGCGTCTTTCACTCATGATTAAAATAAGGTTATGTTTATTGAGGTTAGTTTTTTGTTTATTTCTAATGTTTTATTACTAATGTTAGGATTATTGTTTATTATTTGCATAGGCAAGAGAAAGTTGTGTGAGTGTTTCACACCAGATTTTTTAAATTATAAGCACTTAAAGTACTAAAAACATCAGTCATGATATGATGCAGGCCTAACAATTTCATTTATAAAAATACTTTTAAAAGTATTTTGTTTTTAAATACTTTTGAAAGTATTTTGTTGTTACTTTATAATCAGCGTGTACACATTTTGATATAATGCGCATGCTCAGTGACGTCATTATTTGTTTACATTAGGAGCGAACTAAGAGAGGCTGGACGTTATATAGTTCTCTAACGATCAAGAACCTGACAATTTCCTATCGATATATGCAACAACGGACGTTCAATAAATTAACCAGACGAAATAATTGAGAGAAAAAAATATGGTGTTAAACACTCACATTAGATATAAACAAAAAAAAAATCAGGTGTGAAACACTCACACAACTTTCTCTTGCCAATGCGAATAATGAACAATATAATCTAAAATTAGATGTAAACAAAAAAACTCAGGTGTGAAACACTCACACAACTTTCTCTTGCTAATGCGAATAATGAACAATATAATCTAACATTAGATATAAACAAAAAAAATCAGGTGTGAAACACTCACACAACTTTCTCTTGCCAATGCGAATAATAAACAATATAATCTAACATTAGATATAAACAAAAAAAATCAGGTGTAAAACACTCACACAACTTTCTCTTGCCAATGAAAATAATATAAACAATATAACCTAATATTAGAAATAAACAAAAAACTAACTTCAAAAAACATAACCTTATTTTATCATGAGTGAAAGACGCAAAGTGAAAATCGACCTCAGTTTGGCTTAAAAATACGGAAAATCATTCTTTCATGCTAAACTAGGCTCTGTAGAGAAAAACTCTATCAATAAAAGTTTTAGATCTTTTAATTTCCTATAAATTTGATTACACTTTTTTGTCGTAAAATCCATAATAAGGCCTGAAACCTTTTAAAAAAACGATTTTTTACACGTTTTCGTGAGAAAAAAACAGAAAATCTCTAATTACCGCTAAACTAAGCGTTATTAAAAAAAATGTTTGAAATAAAAGTTACAGGATTTTAAATTCTCTACATTTTTTATTACAAATTTTTTTTCGCTAAAATGCGTTTTTAAAGGCGTAATCTTAGAAAAACATTTTTTTTTTACCTACGAGAAAACAACCTCCCTAATAATTGTCAACAGAAGTGGCGTTTACACTATCTTGTAGAGCATAAAAATGAGCAAATGAGGCGATTTTAAGAAAAAAAACGTAGAAGCCGTTTTTGAGTAAAAAGCATAAAAGTGATTAATGGTACGTATGAACTACTACTTCCGGTTGACCGATTTTAATAAAAATGTTCGTGTCTTGTCCGGTGGTATTGGTAACTAATTTAAGTGCAAGTTCGTACGATGTTCCGTTCATTAGATATTCTGTTAAAACACACACACACACAGACACAGAATCGCCAAAAAATATGTCTTTTGGTTTAGGGGGTCTGAAAACGTGTAGATCCGGTGAAAACTCGATTTCTTAAAATCGACATGAAAACAATACTTTCCTTCCTATTTGTTCATATAGGCAAGAGAAAGTAAAAAATAAATATCTTACAGTTCTGGCATTAGAAATACATTATTCAAGTCCCTACAAAACAAAATTTAACATTTTACAGCATGTATATTTTTCGCCGTAGTACTTCCCTGTTTGTTTGTTTAGGTCATCAGCCGAAAGGCTGGTTTGAACGTGTAGAGGTTTTACTAAGTAAAAACGAGGAGTGAGGTGGTTTACCATTGCCTTCCTCACTGAGTGGAAAAATACGCTTATCAGCATGCCGGGCCCTCTGAAAAGCACATATTTTCCACTCTGCAAATGACACCTTCACTTCATTCACCACAGGGTCCAACTGTATAATGAAATTCATTACTTTCACAGGAGATAACTCTGATTAGTGTTTTTTACACCTCTACCTCTTCTGTTCTTAAATGATTCAGTCATTTAATTGGCTGACCATGTGTTAAGAAACAGAACTATTTATTTTAGCCCTGCAACAAACAGATTGAATGTAAATAATTTGACACTCCACCTGTCTGTTATGGGCGTATTACTGCCCTATAAAGGGTTAATTGTGAAATTGAATGACGAAACGTGTGATGAAATTCAATCGATGCAATTGATAGCGTTGGCGTATAATATTTGGGGGTAAATGTAATGAACAGGGGTTAAGTGAACGTATCATAGAATCGGTGTATTAATACAAACAGCAATATCATGTCTGCACAATATCACGGCCATCCAAATTAATGTTATTGATGTTATTGTGATATTGTACCCCGTGGCATATTCATATAAATTAATTACACCTGGTTCAAGATCCGAGCGCCTTGTACCCAAAGGGCATTTTCAACTCTTTTCAAACGAACAGAGTAGTATAGAAACAAACATCCAGAGTATCCCGAATTTTCCGGAAAATGTTTCAGGAATATCCCGAATTTTTAAAAAACTTTCCATGAATACCGAGACTTATTCCTGTTCATCCTAGTTTTACAAAACTTTTCCGGGAATATCTCTTTAATTTTCCGAAAACACGTCCGGGAATATCCAGACTTTTCTGGTAAAAAATCCAGGATATAAAAAAGAATCCCTTATTTTATTATGATGTAACGTCCCCTCTATCTACAGCGATAGGTTGGTAGAGGCGTTAACAAAAAACAAGTAAGGAAGCTAAAGAAGAAGTTGTAAAGAAGAAGAAGGAAGCTAAATATAACAACAAATATACTCAAATTGGTGTTGCATAATATCTGTTTCAACAAAATATTTAATTTAATAAAGTAATAATAATAACAACAAGAAAATATAATTGTGAAAACCAATATAAATTAATGACATTAATTGCTTTCCAAAAGCATGATTAAATTTTGCTAACAAGGCAAGACATTTAAAAAAAAAATCAAATTCAAAAGAAATAGCTTAGTTGTAAAAACCCACCGGGTTGGTCTTGAGGTAAAGTCGTCGCCAAAATCAGCTGTTTAACAGCTGATTTTCGGAGACGAAGGTTCCTGGTTCAAATCCTAGTAAAGGTAGTTACTTTTATACGGATTTGAATATTAGACAGTAGTTACCGGTGTACTTTGATGGTTGGGGTTTAATTAATCATACTCTCTCAGGAATGGTCGGCCTGGGTCTGTACAAGACTACACCTCATTTACACGTCATACACATCATCCTCATCTCATTGGGTCATGGGGTTGCTTATTGTTCTGAATTGAACAGATTGCAACGTACACAAATTAGAAAAAAAGTTGTAAAAAAATAATTTTAAGAAAATATTTACTTTTAAAATAAACTACCGTTATTTTATAATTTAGATTTGCAAATCAACCATGGTTGTTAAATAAGAAATTGAACATAAGAAAATTTGGCCATTTTTAAAATAACTGAGAAAAATCCAGCAAATACTGGTAATACAATGAAATATACAAGTTTTAATAAAGGTATTTAAATTTAAAAATTTTTTATAAAAATATAATATACATTATGTAAATGTCATAAAACTGTTTTTTATTATATTAAATGCAAGCTACTTTGCCGTTAAAAAAAGGAAACTGACAAATAAAATAGGTAATATTTTTGTCAAGAACAGGATCGACCGAAAGGTGATCCATCCGTCCACAAGCCATTAGTAAAACGGCCAGAACATGTCGGCTGCAGATAATAAATTCCGACGTAATTAGGTAGATTCAGTTGCAAAAATAAAATAAAGAATCACATAACATTCCTTGCGTAGATTTTAAAAATACCTCCTTGTAATTGAACATAGATGAACGCAGAATAAATTACATATTAGCCGATGGACAGGTTACAAAGCGACAGCCAGGAAAAGTCATCAATTGGTTGCATCAAAATAAAAGCAGAACAAACTCAGGAAAACGGCGTTCCACTCGGCAGTAGCGTTTGAATTTATTCACTAGGTGATGAACTATTACTTTCCGGGATTAATTACGAGGGTCATTCGTAAAATAAGGTTCCGTAAGCTGCCGAGACAGAATGCGATGTGCTGGGAGAAATTTGGCAACACTGTCTTACTCATCAGCTTTCCCTCTCTTTTTCCGCACCACTCCCGCCTCCCTTCGTCGATCAGTGCCGGCCTAGCAGCCTTCGAAGATGAAGTTCCCTATCGCTGTTACCGCCAGATGCGAAATTCGCGCTGTGATACGTTTTTTAAATGAAAAACGGATTTCACCTATTGACATTTATCATGAAACAACAGTAGCCTTGCAGTAACCATTGCGACACATTAAGAAAACTGAGACGCGCGATCCAGAACTGCCGGAGAGGAAAATTGTCCAGTGGTGTGAGACTTCTCCATGACAATGCTTGACCTCATGTCTCACACCAAACTCAAGAATTGCTGACAGATTTTAGCTGGACTGTTGTGCCCCCCCCCTACAGCCCGGATCTAGCCCCAAGTGATTATCACTTATTCCCAAAATTAAAGGAACACTTGGGTGGCCTACGCTTCAGTACCGATGATGAAGTCAAGGAAGAGGTTACTCGATTCCTCAAAGGATTGGCGGCAGAATTCTACAACATGGGGATAGAAAAGTTGGAGTATCGTCTGCAAAAGTGTTTGGACAGAAACGGCGATTATGTACAAAATAGCGTAAGTTTTACACTTTAAATTGATGTATAACACTAAGATAAAAAATATAGCTGTCTATTTTTAAAAATCATGGGAACCTTATTTTACGAATGACCCTCGTATTAAGACCTTCCACCGGGAATCGAACCCTGAAATGAGTGTACTCCAAATACCATCAGAAACAATACTTCAAAATAATAATTACAATTTAAACTAACAAAATCACAAATTGATAATGTTTAAGATAAACAAAATTACAAAAAAAAACAGAATTTAAATGTACTTTCCTACAAGTTACAAGCCTTTTAACCAACCAGGAAATAATTTAAGAAAACCTTTTTTAAAGCAGTTAATTAGTAAATACATTTTGTTGACTTTAGTTTCGTTATACAAATTCAAATTATGACATTAAAATAGAAATAAATTTAAAAGAGGTACATAAACAAGAGTAGAACTAAGTTCTCGGATCGATTACAAAATCAATCCGCCATAGAAACGTTAATATTATTCGTTATTCCAGGCAACTTGTAAGAATTTTCAGTCTTCGGAACGCTATTAATAAAAGGAAATAAACTTACCAAAATTTAATTTGGGCGAATAATCAAATCACGTTGTCATTTTATAAAAAAAGATTACAGACACAGAAAAGACTAATAAATTTATACAGAAAAACAGACCGTTGAAACGTACTAAATAAAAGAAGATACAATAAAAAAACTTTTCACCAAAAGTTAAAATGTAAAATAGGCCCGAACATTACGGAGCAGTAAGTTCGGCCTTACAATTCGATTGCTTAAACACGTCTCACTGTGCAACAGGAAAACTTTTCATAAAATCGGCAGCAATAACTAACTAGAAAATAGGCCAGAGCTAGTACTGACAGCAGGCGCGAGGGACGCCAGCTCACGGACTCAACAGAAATGAAAATAAATAAGACAGCCAACAAGTAGATAACCAAAACAATCGCCGAAATATAAAATGAAAACCAAACAAGTAACGATCTGAAGATCAGACGTTACAATGAATATTCTGGACGTTGGTTTTGGAGTAGAGTTGTTATACCAAAATTTCCGAAAAATTGTCCGGGATTACACCGAACTTTCCTAGAGAAAATTCCAGGTTTTAAATAAAGTTTGGTGTAATCCCAGACAGGGGGCACGCCCCAGGCCACACAGAGCGTGCCCATAAAACTGCAGTTTAGCTACCATTTCCTCGCCTGTTTTCGAAGAAACGGATGCTCGGTGTAGCACCTACCTCCGTGTGCTATTCGTAGTACATCCATGTGTGGTAGAGCCACGTGCAAAGCATTAGTTGCGTAACGAGCTCGACGGTGACTCGTCCAACGTTTACACGAGTACTGAGGGGAGTGACCACACCCACTCATTTGGGTTGTGGGTTCCCCTCATAGGTACCGCTCTAAAGCCACTAGGCTGCTTAAATTCCTCCGGAATGGGCGTTCCTGGCCGAGAGGTGTACAGATAAATACGCGTGTAATCCCAGACAATTTTTTCGGAAATTTCTGGATAAACCGGAATATTCGCAGAAAAATTTCCGGAAAATTCGAGTTATTCTGGATGTTTGTGCTAGAATGCTTGTTTCTATACTACTGATCACTTTATAAACGAACTCGTATTTTTTGCGCGCGCAACTAATTTCGACGGGGTGTGGCTTTCGACAGCGACACAAATGTCAAAAAGATTACCGCATGAACAGAACACAATGAGTAGTGAGTACTACTTTAGAGGCAGCCTGTATCAGGCTACGACGCTGTGGTGGGGGAGCTACCTTCTGCGCATGTGCGGCCCGCATGCCACCGTAGTTGATTATATTTATACAGTGAAGTGATCTAAGTGGTTTTGTTTTCAGGTGAACATGAGTGCGTCGTTTCTAACTTGTTTTTGGAGTATCCTTGGTCTATTGTCACATTGTTTAGCTTCATCAAGAACGAGTAAGTAACTACATTTCACTATTGTTATTATTAAACTTTCATTTTCACTTTCTCTTGCCTATATAAATATGTTGTTTAGGTCATCAGCCAAAAAGCTGGTTTGAACCTGTAGAGGTTTTACTAAGTAAAACGAGGAGTGAGGTGGTTTACCATTGCCACAACTCACTGAGTGGAAAAATACGCTTATCAGCATGCCGGGCCCTCTGAAAAGCACATATTTTCCACTCTGCAAATGACACCTTCACTTCATTCAGCACATGGTATGGCTGTATAATGAAATTCATTACTTTCAGAAGAGATAACTCTGATTAGTGTCTATTACACCTCTACCTCTTCTGTTCTTAAATGATTCAGTCATTTAACTGGCTGACCATGTGACAAGAAACAGAACTATTTATTTTAGCCCTGCAACGAACAGATTGAGTGTAAACAATTTGACACTCTACCTGTCTGTTATGGGCAGTATATAAATATATAGGAAGGAAAGTATTGTTTTCATGTCGATTTTAACAAATACACTCTTTAGTTTTTCAAGAGTGGATTCCTTAATATCGACATGAAAACAATACTTTCCTTCTTATAATATCACACGTTTTTAGACCTCTACACTTTATAGATCTCCTGAATCCAAAAAAAACATGTTTTTAGCGATTTGTCTGTGTGTGTGTGTGTGTGTGTGTGTGTGTGTGTGTGAACAGAATATTTCAAGAACGGAACATCCTACGAACTTAAAAACTATGTATGTAATTAACCATACTCTCTCAGTAATGGTCGGCCTGGGTCTGTACAATACTACACAGTCTCATTTACACGTCATACACATCATCCTCATCTGATTGGTTCATAGGGTTGCTTATTGTTCTAAATTGAACAGATTGCAACGTACACAAATTAGGAATTAAAAAAAAAATTCACTAATATAAGGTTATATTGTTGATTATTTGCATTGCCATGATAAAGTCGTGTGAGTGTTTCACACCATATTTTTATCCCTAATTTATTATGTACTACGTAGCTATAGTTCAGCCGTTCTAAGTTTGCTCCTAATGTAAACAAATAATGACGTCACTGAGCATGCGCATTATATCTAAATGTGTACACGCTGATTAAAAAGTAACAAATAAATAATTTCAAAAGTATTTAAATACAAAATACTTTAAAAAGTATTTTTCTAAATTAAATTGTTAGGCCTACATCATATCACGACTGATTTTTTTAGTACTTTAAGTACTTATAATTTAAAAAATAGCTAACTTAATAGGAATACGACATCCATAAAGTCACGGACTCTAGCGTGCACCCTGTAGTAGCTGGTTTTGGTTTGTTGACAGTAGGAGCAAACTTAGAGCGGCTGAACTATATATAGTTTATGTCATGGTTGCTAGTGTAGTAACAAATATTTATTTGTAGAATACAGTTCGGTAAACATCGAATAATAGTAGTTTGAATGAGGTAGTTTGAAATGAATGGAATAATTCCAGGAATAACGTAGTTCTATTCCCGATTGGAGATAGAATGAAAGAGTTGGTTTACATGTGTGTGCGTGTGTGTGCGCGCGCGCGAGCGTGCGTGCGTGCGTGTATATGTGTGTGTGTGTGTGTGTGTGCGTGTGTGTGTGCGCGTGTGTGAGTGCGTGCGTGTGTGTGTGTGTGTGAGTGCGCGCGCGCGTGTGCGTGCGTGCGTGTGTGCGTGTGTGCGTGCGTGTGTGTGTGTGTGTGTGTGTGTGTGTGTGTGTGTGTGTGTGTAGATGAAATACAGTGATTGAGTAGTGGTATACCGGCGGAGGGGGGTACGGTCAACGGAACGATAGTACAACACAGTTGTTAACTACTGTTGTCTGACAAAGAGAGGTGACGAGTCTGTGAGGTTGGTGTAAAGGGATGCCAGGAAATGGGTCGACAGTTCATGCCCAGACAGTTGATTGCGTTGTCTATATGCAGATGAGAGAATCTGCCCGATTCTCCTGTTTGTTTCTGGGGGGGTTGAGGGTGTACGTTACATTCACCAAGAGACAAAAAGGGGAGGTAATAATGTTGAATCTACCCTGACACAGTACGATTTTTTGTGTACATGTTTTCATGTCGATTTTTCGAAATCGAGTTTTCACCGGATCTACACGTTTTCAGACCCCCTGAACCCAAAAAACATGTTTTTAGCGATTGGTCTGTGAGTGTGTGTGTGAACAGAATATCTCAAGAACGGAACATCATACAAACTTCAAACTTGAAACTTAAGTTACACACCACTACCGGACCCAACACGAACATTTTAATCAAAATCGGTCAACCGGAAGTAGTAGTTTATTCGTATTATTTTCACTTTTTTGCAATTTTCTCAAAAAATGGTCCTACGATTTTTTAAAAAAAATCGCCTGGTTTACTCAATTTTTTATTCTCTACAAGATAGGGTAGGCGTCATGTTTGCTGAAATTCTTGGTGAGGCTGGCTGTTTTCACGTAAAAAATATTTTTTTTTAAGATTACGGCTTTAAAATGAATTTTAGCGCTAAAATTTATGTAACAAAAGTTGTAGAGAATTTAAAATTCTACAACTTTTATTTCAAACATTTTTCTGTGTAACGCTTAGTTTAGTCATGCCCTGACAGTTGATTGCGTTGTCTATATGCAGATGAGAGAATCTGCCCGATTCTCTTGTTCGTTTCTAGGAGGTTGAGGGTGTACGTTACATACACCAAGAGAGAAAAAGGGGAGGTAATAATGTTGAATCTACCCTGACACGTACGGTATTTTTGAAATCCAATTAAAAAAAAATCTTTTGTGTAACACTCACATAACTTTCTCTTGCCACTGCAAATAATGAACAATATAACCTAAAATTAGTAAACAAACTTTAAAAATAAACAAAAAACTAACCTCAAATAAGCCTAACCTTACTATAATCATGACTGAAAAACGCAAAATGAAAATCATCGCAATTTAGTTTTAAAATACGAAAAATCACTTTTTCACGCTAAACTAGGCTCTGTAGTCAAAATTATTAAAATAAAAGTTGTAGATTTTTTAATTTTCTATAAATTTGAATTGTACACTTCTGTCGTAAAATGCATACAAAGGCTAAAATCTTAAAAAAATCGAATTTTTACACGTTTTCGCGAGAAAAAAACAGATAATCGCTAATTACCTCTAAACTAAGGGTTATATAAAAAAAATATTTAATATAAAAGTTGCAGTATTTTAATTCTCTACAACTTTTATTATAAAGATTTTTGCGCTAAAATGCATATTAAAGCCGCAATCTTAAAACAATTATTTTTTTACGTGAAAACAGCCTCACCAAAAATATCAACAGTTATGGTGCCTACCCTATCTTGTAGAGCATAAAAAATTTAGTAAACCAGGTGATTTTTAAAAAATCGTAGGACTAGTTTTTGAGAAAATTGCATAAAAGTGAAAAATTACACGAATAAACTACTTCCGGTTGACCGATTTTAATGAAAATGTTCGTGTCGGGTCTGGTAGTAGTATCTAACTTAAGTTTCAAGTTTCAAGTTCGTACAATGTTTTGTTCTTCAGATGTTTTGTTAACAAAAACAAACACACACACACACACACACACACACACACACACACAGACAGACCAATCGCTAAAAACATTTTTTTTTTGGGTTCAGGGGGTCTGAAAACGTGTAGATCCGGTGAAAACTCGATTTGTTAAAATCGACATGAAAAAAATACTTTCCTTCCTATACATTCATATAGGTAAGAGAAAGTAAAAAGGGGAGGTAATAATGTTAAATCTACCCCCACACATGCGGTATGTTTGAAATCCCACAGAAAAAAAATTGCGTTATCTTTTTAGTTTTATTTCTTTTATCATACTTTTCGGTGTTCTGTTTTTTTTTTACTTTCTCTCGCCCTATATGAATATAAAATAGGGAAAGAAAGTATTGTTTTCATGTCGATTTTTCGAACTCAAGTTTTCAACTTATGTAGGCCTACGCGTTTTCAGACCCCGTGAAACCAAAAAACATGTTTTTAACGATAGGTGTGTGTGTGTGTTTGTTTGTTTGGGTGTTAAAAAAATAACTCAAGAACGGAAAATGGTACGAAGTTGAAACTTGAAACTTAAGTTTGGCACCACTAAGGACCCGACGTGAACATTTTCATCAAAATCGTTTAACCGGAAGTAGAAGTTTATTCGAGTCATTTTTCACTTATTGCGATTTCTCAAAAACGGCTTCTACGATTTTTTTAAAAAATTCGCTTTATTTACTTAATTTTTTATGCTCTACAATATAGGGTAGGCGCCATGTTTGCTGAAATTCTTGGTGAGGTTTTTTCACGTAAAAAAATTGTTTTTATTAAGATTGCGGCTTTATTATGCATTTTACCGCAAAAATGTTTATAATAATAGTTTTAAAAAATTTAAATTTCTACAACTTTTGGTTGAAAATTTTTTTTGTATAACGCATTATTTAGCGGTAATTAGCAATTTTCTGTTTTTTTCTCACGAAAACGTGTGAAAAATCGATTTTTTTAAAGATTTCGGCCTTAGTGTGCATTTTACAACATAAGTGTAGGCCTATATAATTAGATTTATAGAAAATTAAAAGATTTACAACTTAATGCAAAGCATTTTTTGTACAGTGCCTAGTTTAGTGTGTAAGAGCGATTTTCCGTATTTTTAAGCCAAACTGAGGTTGATTTTCTTTTTGCGTCTTTCACTCAGGATTAAAATTAGGTTATGTTTATTGAGGTTAGTTTTTTGTTTATTTCTAATGTTTTATTAGTAATGTTAGGTTTATTGTTAATTATTTGCACTGGCAAGAGAAAGTTGTGTGAGTGTTTCACATCAGATTTTTTCATTTTGCGTCTTCACTCATGATTAAAATTAGGTTATGTTTCCGAGGTTAGGTTTCTGTTTATTTCTAATGTTTTTATGACGAACGTTACGTTTTATTGTTAATTATTTGTATTGGCAAGAGAAAGTCTAGTGAATGTTTCACACCAGATTTTTATGAGTTACTTTATGTAGTAGTGATGAAACGCAGACAGTTTTCTGCATTCTTCTGTCTAATTTATCTAATTAAAATTACTGAACTTGTAAACAATTAATTAAAAGTAAAACGAGATTAATTAAGTTACTGCAACGCTGAAACGCTTCTTTTCTTAACTCTTTTTACATTCTCCTAAATTGTTTCATAGAATTTCACTTGTTAAATTTATTTTTCATGGAATAAATTTCACTTTGAAATTCGATAACTAACTTACATTTATTTTAAGGTTTTAAGGTTTTTTAAGGGATTTAAGTAGAGACTGTACTTTGTGTCGCGCCAATGTTAAATTTGTTTGCTATTTTTTACTTTCTCTTGCCTATATGAATATATAGGAAGGAAAGTATTGTTTTCATGTCCATTTTAACAAATCCACTCTTCACCGGATCTACATGTAAACAGACCCCCTCAAACAAAAAAACATGTTTTTAGCGATTGCTCTCTCTCTGTCTCTCTCTGTCTCTCTCTCTCTCTCTCTCTCTCTCTCTCTCTCTCTGTTTATGTGTGAACAGAATGTCTCAAGAACGGAACATCGTACGAACTTGAAACTTGAAACTTAAGTTACATACCACTACCGCACCCGACACAAACATTTTCATCAAAATCGGTCAACCAAAAGTAGTAGTTTATTCGTATAATTTTTCACTTTTTTACGATTTTCTCAAAAAAAACTGGTCCTACTATTTTTTTTAAATCGCCTCATTTACTTATTTCTTATGCTCTACAAGAAAGAGTAGGCGCCATGTTTTCTGAAATTCTTGGTGAGACTGTTTTCACGTAAAGAGATTGTTTTTTAAGATTGCGGTTTAATATGCATTTTAGCGCAAAAATTTATACTATAATAAAAAATGTAGAGAATTTAAAATTCTACAACTTTTATTTTAAACATTTTTTTGTATAACGCTTAGTTTGGCGGTAATTAGCGATTTTCTGTTTTTTTTCTCACGAAAAAATGTGAAAAATCGATTTTTTTAAGAATTCAGCATTAGTATGCCTTTTACGTTAAAAATGTATATAACAAAATTTATAGGAAATTAAAAGATCTACGACTTTTATTTTGAGCATTTTTCTCTACAGAGTTTAGTTTAGTGTGAAAGAGTGATTTTCCGTATTTTTAAACCAAACTGATGTTGATTTTTATTTTGCGTGTTTCACTCATGATTAAAATAAGGTTATTTATATTGAGGCTAGTTTTTTGTTTATTTCTAATGTTTTATTACTAATGTTAGGATTATTGTTAGGCCTATTATTTGCATAGGCAAGAGAAAGTTGTGTGAGTGTTTCACACCAGATTTTTAGGTACATTTTTCATAGGATTGGTAAAAGATAGATAAATGAAACTTTAAACACTTTTAGTTGTCGGGTTTCTCTAGCTACTCACAGTTTTCTAATTCAATCTGTGAGCCTATGAAATTAAAAACAAATTAACGAATAACATAAAATATTTACAAATTTCTTTATACTTTTTACTTTCTCTTGCCTATATGAATATATAGGAAGGAAAGTATTGTTTTCATGTCGATTTTAACAAATCGAGTTTTCACCGGATCTATACGTTTTCAGACCCCCTGAACCCAAAAAACATGTTTTTAGCGATTGGTCTGTGTGTGTGTGTGTGTGTGTACAAAATATCTCAAGAACGGAACGTCGTACGAACTTGAAACTTGAAACTTAAGTTACATACCACTACCGGACCCGACACGAATATTTTCATCAAAATCGGTCAACCGGAAGTAGTAGTTTATTCGTGTAATTTTTCACTTTTTTGTGATTTTCTCAAAAACTGCTAAAACGATTTTTTTTAAAATCGCCTCATTTACTGAACTTTTTATTCTCTACAAGATAGGGTAGGCGTCATGTGTGCTGAAATTCTTGGCGAGACTGTTTTCACGTAAAAACATTTTCTTTTTAAAATTCCGGCTTTAATATGCATTTTAGCGCAAAACGTTATATAATAAAAGTTGTAGAGAATTTAAAATTCTACAAATTTTATTTCAAACATTTTTTTGTAAAACGCTTACTTTAGCAGTAATTAGCGATTTTCTGATTTTTTCTCACGAAAACGTGTGAAAAATTGATTTTTTTAGATTTCGGCCTTAGTATGCATTTTATGACAAAAGTGTATTGTAACCCCTTTTCTCGCCTGTAGAGGTAACTTCACCCACACAGACCAGTTTGGCCAAAAGGGAACAAAGAAAGGTAGTTGTTGTTGCATAAATGAAGTCAAAGACAAAATACACAGTTAACAGCATAAATTTTAATTCAAATCGGTTAAATTAGTTCTCTTCTCAAAATATATCATTTACCACAGTATCAAGAAACAACTTTAAATTAAATTCACAGATTTAGTTTAATATAACCAACCAATATAACCTAGTTAACAATATAGGAAGGTTGCGTTCCATAAATAGTTTTTTAATTTTTATTTTATTTTACCAAAATTCATTAAATTTTCATTTATAATAATAATAATAATAATAATAATAATAATAGCACTACCTAAGCCAACGTTAGCTGTAGTTAAATAATTCAGATTTCAAATACTAAATGGGTACCCTTTTATAGCAAAATTTTAAATATTCTTGACACCTTAAGTAACTACATGCATAATGTAACAACCATTATAATTTCCTGTAGCTAACCAAAAAAAAGAAGTTAATACAATTAGGATTTCAAAAAAAAATAATCATATTGAATAATTTGTTAAATATTAAAGGCAAGAAGACCAAAATTAACATTACAGATAAATATAAAAGATTTTAAATTTCAAAAAAATTCAAGTTTTAAATTATGTGGTTTTTACCAAATATATAAATACATTAATTCAAAAAAATATCAAACAGTCCAAAAGTTCTGACGAAATTAGTATCGGAAAACTAAAAAAAATTTATTTTTCAAAAATATTTTAACTAAGTAGCTGTTTGAAATTACGCCGCAATTTAAAGCTGAGTATGACTGGTTAAATTGTGTTGTCTGTCCAGAACCAACATGACGTAGATACACTTGGAAACGCAGTTGATTTTGTTAAATAAAAATATAAAGGTTAACATACCGGAATTTTTCCATAACATGAACGACGAGATCCTTATGAGAAACAGATTCCAAACCTTAAACTTCGGCGCAGAATTACATCATTGGGCAGGAATCACTAAGTTTCAGATGATCGGTGTAGCAAGTTCAGCTTTTGAATTCCTCAAACAGCATCCAAAATATTCCCCAAATTCCATATTTGGGTTGGCGTACAAGTAGGTTAAATTAAGATCGACAGATTTCCCTCATTCCAACTTTAGAATTGTATTTGGATTTGAAATAGAACTCGGAGTTGACTTGAACCCATAATTGGGTAAACGTAAGGTCTCAAGTTTTAACCAAAAACTGAGAAAATTAACAATTTTACTAAAGCATTATACAACGTACAACACACACGTACAACGTACAACGCACCAAACAACTTCTGCACCGACGTGTAAGGTTTGGAAACCCTTTTTTTAAGGGATCTCGTCATTTATGTTTTGGAGAAACACCGGTATGTTAACCTTTATTTATTTTATATAACTAAATCAACCTCGTTTTTAAAATGTGTCCACATCATGTTGGTTCTGGACAGACGACACAATTCGACCAGTCATAATCAGCTCAATTTGCGGCGTATTTTAACAAATATCTACAAAATTAAAATTTTTTTATGAAAATGTATATTTTATGGTTTTCCGATACTAATTTTGCTTGGACTTTTGGACCATTCGATATCCTTTGAAGTAAATGTATTCTTATTTTTGGTTGAACCACTAAAAGTGAAAAAGAAAGAAAAATTGAACTTTTAAAATTTAAAATCTTGGTATTATGTCTGTAATGTTAATTCTGATTTTTTTTATCTTTTTGCTAATCGCTTAATATGATCTTGTGAATCCTAATTGTGTTAAATTCGTTTTTTTGTTTTGGCTACTGGCAGTTATAACGGTTATTACATTATGTATGTAGTTACTTAAGGTGTCAAGTACTTTTAAATATTCTACTATAAAAGGGTACCCGTCCTATATTTTTTTGAATCTGAATTAAACAGCTAACGTTGGCTTAGGTAGTATTAACGTTATTTTAAAATAAAATTTAATGGAATTTAGTAACAAAACAAAATTTAAAACTATTTATTAAATATAAATTTCACAAATTTGTAAAATAGATATTTTTTTTGGTTATACTTATACAACCAGTCTGATTTAATTTAAATTTGTTTCTTGATACTGTGGTAAATGATATATCTTGAGAAGAGAACTAATTTAACCGATTTCAATTAAAATATTATGCTGTTAACTGTGTATTTTGTCTTTGACTTCATTTATGCAACAACAACTACCTTTCTTTGTTCCCTTTTGGCCAAACTGGTCTGTGTGGGTGAAGTCACCTCTACAGGCGAGAAAAGGGGTTACAGTATATAATAGAATTGATAGAAAATTAAACGATCTACAACTTTTATTTAAAACATTTTTCTCTACAGAGCCTAGTTTAGCGTGAAAAAGTGATTTCCCGTATTTTTAAGCCAAACTGAGTTTGATTTTCATTTTGCGTCTTTCACTCATGATTAAAATAAGGTTATATTTTTGAGGTTAGTTTTTTGTTTATTTCTAATGTTTTATTACTAATATTAGGTTTATTGTTAATTATTTATATTGGCAAGAGAAAGTTGTGTGAGTGTTTCACACCAGATTTTTACTTTCTCTTGCCTATATGAATATGTAGGAAGGAAAGTATTGTTTTCATGTCGATTTTTCGAAATCGAGTTTTCACCGGATCTATACGTTTTCAGACCCCCTGAACCCAAAAAACATGTTTTTAGCGATTGGTCTGTGTGTCTGTGTGGTGTGTGTCTGTGTGTGTGTGTGTGTATCTGTGCGTGTGTGTGTGTGTGTGTGTGTGTGTGTGTGTGTGTGTGTGTGTGTGTGTGTGTGTGTGTGTGTGTGTGTGTGTGTGTGTGTGTGTGTGTGTGTGTGTGAACAGAATATCTCAAGAACGGAACATCGTACGAACTTGAAACTTGAAACTTAAGTTACATACCACTACCGGACGCGACACGAACATTTTCATCAAAATCGGTCAACCGGAAGTAGTAGTTTATTCGTATAATTTTTCAGTTTTTTGCGATTTTCTCAAAAACTGGTCCTACGATTTTTTTTAAAATCGCCTATTTTACTCAATTTTTTATTCTCTACAAGATAGGGTAGGCGCCATGTTTGCTGAAATTCTCGGTGAGGCTGTTTTCACGTAAAAACGTTGTTTTTTTAAGATTACGGCTTTAATATAAATCTCAGCGCAAAAACTTATATAATAAAAGTTGTAGAGAATTTAAAAACCTACAACTTCTGTTTTAAACATTTTTTTTGTATAACGTTTAGTTTAGCGGTAATTTGCGATTTTCTGTTTTTTTTTCTCACGAAAACGTGAGAAAAATCGATTTTTTTAACATTTCGGTCTTAGTATGCATTTTACGACAAAAGTGTATATAATAAAAGTTATAGAAAATTAAAAGATCTACAACTTTTGTTTAGAGCATTTTTCTCTACAGAGCCTAGTTTAGCGTGAAAGCGTGATTTTCCGTATTTTTAAGCCAAACTGAGTTCGATTGTCATTTTGCGTCATTCACTCGTGATTAAAATAAGGTTATGTTTTTGAGGTTAGTTTTTGTTTATTTCTAATATTTTATTAATAATGTTAGGTTTATTATTAATCATTTGCATTGGCAAGAGAAAGTTGTGTGTGTTTCACACCAGATTTTTTTTTGAGTATTAGTAATTATTGTAGCATCTAAGGAAGTCATTAAAATGTCGGTATTTGTGCATGTACATGATGAATAATTGGTAAAAAATTCACCCAGCTAGGTTTAAGGGGGTAGTCAACTCAAGAAGATGATTTTTTTTAAATTTCGATGTTTTTTGCAGTTATTTGAATTTCAAAATTTTCAAAATCACAACATTTGTTTACTTTGTTTGTACGTTGACAAAAAGTTATAAAAACATCTGTTTAAAATAAAGCTCACAAGCAAAGGGAGTGAAATTATTCCTTTACCTTTAAGTTTTCCGGGAATGTGGTTTTTACATGATTGTACATTCTTGGGAATTAAATATTTCGGTTAATATTGGAGATATTTGGATGATGTTTTTCTCAAATGTTCGTAATGTTTTGCTCTTTTATCTATGGAATGATTATTACAAAAACGTTAATAGGGATTTAGTTAAAAAATAATTTGTGAATACATAAAATAAATGCTTTTAAAAATATGGTTTTTCTTCAATAAATTTCTTGTAAGAAAAAATACATACAAGCGCATACAACAGATAATAGAGAGCAATTTTCTGTATTTTGTAGCATAAGAATCATGTTGATATCTTTCTTGGTTCCTGAGATATTTGATTCCCCGTAAAACGCACTCTGATATGTG